>JAPWTK010000396.1:0-427044 GCA_029963805.1 Aromia moschata
CTGTTCATCAGAATTTAACTAATTTAACTAACGAATTGGGGATGAGAAAAATCTGCGCAAAAATGGTTCCAAAAAATCTTTCTCAGGAACGAAAGAACATCTGATCAGGAGAGAAAGGTGTCTTGACATTTTGGAATCCTTTGAAAATTATCTCCATTTTATGGAACGTGTCATTACTGATGATGGGACCTGGGTGTTTGAGCACGACCCGGAAACCAAGCGCCAAAACATGGTATGGCACACTTGAGAGTGAGCAGGTCGAAGATCAAATGCATGCTGATTTGCTTTTTTGATAGCCCGGGAAGTGTCCACAAAGAGTTTGTGCCTCCAGGCCAAACAGTAAGTCAACACTTTTACAGAGAGGTTCTTGAAAAACTTCGAAAGAAGGTCATGTTTAGTGGGACCAAACATCAAGAACAACTGGATGTTGCATCACGACAATGCGCGTTGTCCCGCATCCATTTCAGTAAACGAGTTTTTTAGCCAGTAAAAACATTCATGTGGCTCCTTAGCCTTTCCTTACCCGTCCGACTTGAGTCCTTGTGAATTTTTTCATCTTCCCGAGATTGAAATATCACCCCAAGGGACGTCATTTTGGGTCCTTAGAAAATATTCAAACGGCTGTAACTGACCAGCTGAAGGCTATCCATTATGCTATGAGGAATATAAGGTCCGACTCCAGCGCTGTGTGGCTTCCCAATGAAGTTATTTTGAAGAGACAATACTGAATTGTAATTCTACACGAATAAAAATTTAAAAAAATCAGTCTCAACTTAATTTACACACCTCGTATAACACGTACAATTATAGCAAATATTATTATGGATGTATCATTAAAAATTGAATGGAATGATTACAACATACATTTTATAGTATTATTGATTTACACAAAGTTGTGGGTGAAGTCATTTGCTAAAATTATCAACTAAATTATTGGTAGTTTACTTGTTCTGATGCAATTTAGTCAGCAATGTTATATTCAGACACATTTCACGGATTTTTTTTCCATAAAAAGTGTTGTAATATCGTAAGTGCCATTACAGTACAATAGAATTTTTAAGAAATTATATGACCCATACAAACCTTACAAATCGCAGACAGGTCGTTAGTATGTTTACAAGAAATGTGGTCAAGGCACAGTGGTCACCGTTTCTATTATTATTCTTTATTCGGTAGATTGCGGATCCGAAAGCTACCTTTCGCCTTATTCTATTATTCATCTTTTATTGCGAGATTTCCGATATGTTTATTCTCTCTCTATATTATGTGCGTGAGACATGGTCGCATGCTTCTAAGGTGGCTGTGGAATCCTTTGTCGTGTGTGCATTCAAGTGGCCGGAATAATGCGTTTTTCTCGAATGTCATCAGTTATGTAAGACGTTAAGATATATAGTTAGATTTTGGGATTATTTCTTTGCGGCCAACTCGACCGGACCGGGATATACCTTCACGACTTGCTTTTTCGGTATTGATAAGAATTTGTGTGGATTTCTGAGCGTGGTTTTATAAATCGTGAGCAGCAGTTTTTTTTTGAAAGCTTAAAATTACATACGACAAATAATACAGACTGCCCTCACTTCTTCTCATACATAGTTACATACGGTGCCATCCATAAAGTCTGCACCATATGAGAAAAAAAATTGCATTTGCTTTTAAGAAATTATTTTGACCGTCAGTTTTTTGAGCATGTCTTTAAATTAAAATAGCGCCCATCAAACCTAGTAAAGAGTTCATAATATACAAGTAGCATACGAACATTTGAAATCGACCCGAGAGTAAACTACCTTTATTTTCGACCTTAGAGAAAAATATTATAAAGAAAAGTTATTCCTTTGTAAAATACCAGCTCCAATATGAAGTTTTAGTGTAGTATGGTGGAAAAGCGGTTCCTGACATTTTTTCAAGTGACCTTCGTACCACAGTTCGAACGAAATCGCTCATCATTAAAATCGTATTTTCTGGAGACTCTTCTCCAATAAAAATTATCTTATTGTTCAAGATAATATAAATGGGTAACAAATAACTCAATTATAAAATAGTCAGCAAGAAATAAACTAAATTTTGGTGCAAACTTTTTTATGTTTAAAAATGATATGAAAAGTAAATAATTATGGTAAACCTCATAGAAACCATACTTTTGGAGGCGATACTTTTGTAATAACGTTTGAAAAATATGCAAAATTATGTTCCTTAAAAGTACAGTAACATTATTTGACTTTTCACAGTATTGGTAACTTAGAGGAAGCTATTCGTCAGTTCGTGGATACAATTTTCCCACAGTTTCTTGTTAATGTCGAGAAAGAAATGTTCAGAAGAAGTAGTTTATGTATCCTCCATAAGAAAAGTTGCTTTAAAAAGGACGCCCTTCGAGGTTCCTTTAATAATACTTCTATGTGTGTAAAATACTAATGTCTGTTTACTTGTTGCTTTTACTATTTCTTCTATTCCCACACATGGGGTTTTCAGAATACTAATATATAATGGAATTTTAGTTTTCTTTCTCTATTTTTTGTTCATTTGATGTGTATTTGTAAGTTTCATGTGATGTTTTGCAACATTTAAAAGTTTTGCTCTTCATTGATATTCTGCTGATATAATTCGTTTATTTCTAGCTTTTATAATTGAGTTATTTGTTACCCAATTATATTGTTTTGAACAATATTTTTTTTTGGAGAAGAGTGTCCAGAAAATTGCATTTTAAGGATAAGCGATTTCAATCAATTTGTGGTACGAGTTGAAAAAATGCCAGGAACCGCTTTTTCACCTGAGCGCACTTGAACTTCATATTGGAGCTCATATTTTACAAAGGAATAACTTTTTTTATAATATTTTTTCTCTAGGATTGAAAATAAAGGTAGTTGACTCTTGGGTTCGACTTCAAATTTTCGTATGCTCTCGTATATTATGAACTTTTTACTAGGTTTGATGAACGCTATTTTAGTTTAGTTCTAACTGCGCAATGTTAACTGCACCCGTCGCTGGCGGTTCAAGATGTGGCCTATCCTTTCCACACCGAACCTTATAGCTGTTAATTTACGATACCAGAGTAGTGAACGTTTTCCATACGTGTATATAAGTAAATAAGAAACATTATATCTTCTTTAGTTTTTTTACGAAGCAACAAAAATAGGTGACATGGAGAAATAAACATATGTATCAAAAGTAGTGCTATAATTTAAGATGCAAAATAGCATGCACCTGTCTGATGTTGTTTATTAAAAATACGTTACGTTTCCACTTCGTATAATTTATGTAGCTCCCACGGTCCATAAAAGTGTAATGGAAGATCGAACACGTCTTTAACATTCAGAAAAACAAAGCAAGTCCTTAAACGAAATTACAAAACAATTGTTTACCATAACAGAAGTAAGTTCGAAATTAAGCCTTGATCAGCATTAATTATTGACTTTTTAGGGCCGTATTTATATTCATCGCGGTCGCGGAGAGTGAACTTAATCAAGAGCAACATCTTAATTTAGAAGAGGCAATAAATTTTGGTCTTAAAGTTCATGTAAAAGATTGTACTACAATTCAATAAATACTCGGGGCCCCGGCGCACCGTCTATATTCATTAAGGCGAAACTCCCAGGTAGCGAAAATAATAATAAAAAGTATATAGAACGCAACGCTGGCTTGATGTCTCCCTATAACCATTAACGGTAATAAAATCGTACAGAGGAGCATCCCAGTAAAGTGTAGATTTTATTGGTTTTAGATTTTAATGGGGGGAATAAACCACGCGGTTCGCTTACCATTAGGACTACGACCTTCGGATGATTGGAGTATCAACATCTACAATTTTTTTTGAGACGCAGTCGCTACGCTGTTTTAACAAAAATATGTACTTTGCTAGTGTTGGTTTACAAAATATAGGTACATTAATTTCTACACAATGTGAATTTTGTACCATTGCTATGGTAATCCATGTAGAGACAACTAAACTTGGAGAGAACTAAAGTGGACATTTGTTGATTTAAACGTCAAATTTGAGGTACGCATCAACATGACAATAATTCATGGTATTGTCCCTCATCAATAGAAAAAAACACAAGACCCATTTGCAACTTCGATTTTTAAGTCTTCTAAAGGAAGGTAAATAACGTCACCTACAGCTGTTTCGTTGTTCTGTTGTCCTGGATTATGTCACTAGTCACTACCAATAATTTCCCTTACTGTTAGTAAAATAAAAATGGTACAAATACGAGATGTAATCCATATTTTTTTCTTATTTTGTGCGAATTATAATACTAGTAACAGTTATATTATCTAGTTTTAAGAAAAATGTATTCGCAAAGCATGTGGGGTCTTTTGGTGAAAAGTTTCGTAACGTAGAACGTTTATGAGTAGTTACAAGATACACTTTACGTACGAAAAATTATGAATTTTATAATCAATATTTAAATGAGTTGCACTGAGTACTCCGTGAATATGTAATAACACAGAGCGACATTTAAAAGGTATACTTTTGTCGAAAGAGTCTTGCGATTGATATTTTTAATAAACATACAAATGGTCTAAGGCACGAACACTTTACGCCGGTTTTTATATATTAATAAAGCCGCAGAGAGTCCAATCTAAATCAAAATTGTTGACAAAATAAAATTTCTCTCTCCAAAATACTCTCGATCATCAATCATAGAGCACCCTCTACAATCTACATCAAAATTATTGACAAATTACAATTCCTCACCTACAAATACTTTTAAAAATCAAATGGTGGTTTTTAGTCACAGAAATTAACTTGTCTACATAACGGAACCTGTGAGAAGCATCCCGACAGTAATTTTAGAAACCATACTAAAGCTTTTGTCCGTTGCTACATATCAGTGCATATACTAGAAAGGGAGCTTATAGGCAGTAGAATCGGGGGTTCTGGAGAGATGACAGCAATAATAAAAATAAATAAATAATAAAGAAACATCCAACTTGAACGGGATGGGAAGGTAGTAACCGATTGTCAGAAACACTCAAGTGGTATACTGATGGGCCTAAGACTAATAACGGAACAGAAGGGGAAGTTTATGGCATGCGTTCCAAATGCATTGAATCAGAACCACTGGGGAAATCTACTACTGTAATCCAAGCTGAAATTAATACAATCAATATATGCCTGTGAGGAAAGATCGTGAGGGTCTTTATGGCCATAAAATCAAAAAGATCATTGTCCACTCCGATAGTCAAGTGACAATACTAGTCAATCGATAGTGAAGCGGCAAACTCTGGCATATAAAAATATTAATTCAAATTTAGAATTTTCTGAACTGTCTAATGATACTGGCAGAAAGAAATGAGACAATTGGGTTCAAGTGGGGTCTGGAAATTAATTCGAAGCTTTACTTTGTGACAAGCTAGGTTACGACACAATGCCAAATTCAAACCAGATTGGCAAAACATCCGAAGGCAAAGTCACAGCAAAAATTTGAGGAAAGGACCATAGAAATGCTGACCTCTGATCTCCCACGGTTAAACAGGAATCAGATCAAATGGGTTATAGGACTACTTATTGGACACTGTCCCTAAGGAAATATGTACATACAATGGGAGTATACAATGATGAATCCATATTATGTAGATTATGTAAAGAGGAGAATGATTCAACTTCTCATATCATTTTCGACTGCGATGCGTTAGCTCACTGGAAACACCTCAATGGAGCCCATAGTCAAGTCCTTCCGAGCGATTAGTGAATAGGCTGTTGAAACTTATAAACGCACCTAACCTATTCGCATAATGCAGTATAAATGGTAACTTGGACACAATAGGCCAAGAGGTTTCAGTGTTGGGGGCAATTAAACGTGGCCAGGTTGAACTGGAAATAAAAATAAAATTAAAAATCAAAAAAGGGGAAAGATGGGTCAATCGTAATATTTTCAGATTCCAATAAGATTTTACGCTTTTGCTGTATCCCATTATTAATGGGCAACCCTGTATATCGTCGAAATGGTTAAACAAACAAGAGTAATTCCGACCCGACCCAGAACAAGAAAAGTCACGTCACGAGTTCACTCGTACGAGGGATAAACGAGACGGGTTCGCCGCCTACAAAACACCTCTCGTGAACTCCGAATAAATATGGTTAAATCGGTAAGGTGATGTGCTCGCGTCGGCCGGCACCGCCGTCCGGTAACAACCTTTAATTAATTTCCCCGCAGAAACGTCAACCGCGAAATTAGCCCAATCAACGGGGAGAAAACCGGTCACTAATTGTTATAAGCAAACAAAAAATATGGTCGTATAGAGAAAGGAATTCTAAGAAAGATTGTGTTGGGAAAGTTTTGAAAGGACTCGAGTTTTAATGGCGAACATAACCAAAAAAATTCGCAAAAGTAAAAAAAAAACGTTTTTTTGCAAATAAAAAAAAGTTTCAAGTCATACACAAGAAAGTTAAATTAGAAAGTTGTAGGTCTTAAAAATGCGCGTCGAATGAGATATGAAAAAAAAAAATCGGTTCATAAACATTTGAGAAAAATTTAAAAAAACGTCAAAATCCGCGTTTTTGTATTTTTGCTGTGTAAATTCCAATTTTGTTTGAACAGACTTCTAGTTAACTAGAAATACAACCCAAGACAAGAGGAATATGACCCTTTTTTCAAAAAATTCAAAAAAAGTTTTATTTTTTCGAGTTATAACGATTTAAAAAAAAAATTTTAAATTCAGACATTTTCAAAAATCAGCTTTTACAGAGGCAAAAATGATCGTACAGAAACGATCGTGGGCTCATTTTATTCGCGAAGACTTGTACTTTCATGCTATTAAAAAACCAAATCGCTTTTATTTAATTTTTTGCATAAAAAATGCGTTGTAAAATTGTATAATTTTTTCGAACCGGTTTTTTTTTCGAATAACTTTTTTAATTTTGGTTTTACATTTTTGGCCGTTGCATATTTGAAAATTCCATTCAAAACACGCATTTAAAAAAAATGAGGGTCCTCAGGGAGTCGAGATAATTATTATTTTTTTAATCCTCAGGGGTATACCTTCCGATGACTTCATTTGCACGAAATAGATTTCAGAGATTTCTTAAAAAAAATATTTCAAATCATTTCGCATAAAATAAGTTGACATAATTGGTTGCGAAAGAACAGCGTTGGGTGCGGCACGCGCTTGCCAACTCACGGCGACAGAGTGGACGGACACTCCGCTTGGGCGCATCGAAAACTAAACATGATTTCAAATCGACCGCGCTCGCAAAATTATCTTTTCCTCAGCTTAAAAAAAATTATCTCGGCTCCCTGAGGTCGTAGGACCTTCATTTTTTTTAAATGCATGTTTTGAATGGCAGTTTTCAAATATGCAATGGCCAAAAAATGTAAAACCACAATTATAAAAGTTATTCGAAAAAAACCGGTTCGAAAAAATGATACAATTTTACAACGCATTTTTTTTATGCAAAAATTAAATAAAAGTGATTTGGTTTTTTAAAATCATGAAAGTACAAGTCTTCGCGAATAAAATGAGCCCACGATCGTTTCGTGTACGATCATTTTTGCCTCTGTAAAAGCTGAATTTTGAAAATGTCTTTTTTTTTAAATCGTTATCTCGAAAAAATAAAACTTTCTATTTCCAAAAAAAAGAATATTTAAAAAAGGGTCATTTTCCGCTTGTCTTGGGATGTATTTCTAGTTAACAATAAGCCTGTTCAAACAAAATTGGAATTTATACAGCAAAAATACGAAAACGCGAATTTGGACGTTCTTTTAAATTTTTCTCAAATGTTTATGAACGGACTTTTTTCGTTCACATCTCATTCGACGCGCATTCTTAAGACCTACAACTTTCTAATTTAACTTTCTTGTGTAGGACTTGAAGCTTTTTTTTTATTTGCAAAAAAACGTTTTTTTGACTTTTTGCGAATTTTTTGGTTATGTTCGCCATTAAACTCGAGTCGCAAAAAACGCTATCTTTCTTAGAATTTTTTTCTCTATACGACCATATTCTTTGTTTGCTGATAACAATTAGTGGCCGGTTTTCTCCCCGTTGATTGGGCTATAAGGTGATGTGCTCGCGTCGGCCGGCACCGCCGTCCGGTAACAACCTTTAATTAATTTCCCCGCAGAAACGTCAACCGCGAAATCGTACGCCACGAGCTGCCTCCGGCTCCCCGAATGGTTTTATTAAATATTCTCGATGTGAACGAACAACAATGAAACGAAGCGGATTAATGAAGGCAGCGCGGAGATTGGGAGGCGGGCCGTGTTAATTGCGCGCAATTAAGTGGTGTGGCGTGAGAGTTTCTTTGCATATATAAATAATAAATTACATGAAAACGCAGAAAGCAATGCTAAACCGTACTCTTAACAATACTAGGGACATTGCAGAATCAAGGATCAAGAACTTCTCTTTCAAATAAACGTGAACCGAATAGTAGAAGAGGGGGTGAACCAATCGCAAGAGAGTTGGTGGAAACACATTCAGAAAGAAACCACCAAATATTGTTATAAATGATCACAAATTGTTATCAATTTGTTTATTTAATCTGTAACTAATTTGTAAATTAACCAGTCAGTTTTTAAATATGATATACAGTAAGCAACGAAAGTCATCATACATCCACTTTTTGAAGTTTGCTTAAATTCTGATAATTTTTGTATTATAGCATTGATTTTTTTTTGCTTTTGACAGGATTATAGCTTGTGATATTCTACGTCTAATAAGCCGAAGTTGAAGGCGGTATGTCCATTGTGTGAAAAGATATCGCTAAAAAAAGTAAAATTTTTCTTTTTTTGAATTTTCGTGATATTTTTGGTTCAACTTTAGATTTTTGTCATGTCCATAAATTTTTTTTTCAAAATGAATCAGTTATTCAAATAGATACACTGAAGATTTCCCTTTAATACGAGTCCAACAACTTCGAAAGGGATTTACTATATTCGGAGGTATTTACGTTTCTCTGAAAACATTGAAATTTTACTTTTTTAGCGATATCTTTTTACACAATGGACATACCGCCTTCAACTTCGGCTTATTAGACGCAGAATATCACAAGCTATAATCCTGTCAGATTACAAATCAATGCCGTAATACCAAAATTATCAGAATTGAAGCAAACTTCAAAAAGTGGGTGTGTGATGACTTTCGTGATGACTTTCGTTGCTTACTGTAGGTCATTCCACGCCAACGCGAACCCGAATGACAGTCACCCCCTCCGATTGTCTTCTTATTTGGTAAAAACGTTCTACTTGATGATATTAAACAGTACACCAAATCATTTTTTGGGGAAAATTTTTGTTTTTTGAAATATACCCCAAAAACTTTTTTCAGAATTTTCGATTTTTTATGTTGTTTAATCGATTTTTGTGCTATAACTTCAGTAATTTTCAGCCGATTTGGTTCAAAATCGTCACGTTCTCTTCAGCGGCGATCAATAGAAAAGTAAAAACTCCAAAAACTCAAAATTTAAGATGGGTAGATTTTTAATCCATTTAACGGTAAAACAATCTTCAAAAAATAATTTCTCAGTTGTCGCCTAGTCGATTTGGCCGTTTGTGGTCTTAATTTATTCAATAGAGCCTCTATAATGATCCCTCAAAAATGAATAATGTTGTTTTTTGTATTAAGTGAGAAACGGCGGATTTAGTTCGCGAGAGTATCAACTATATGTACCTACAATAGTTCATGCGCTCACTTAAAAACCACATAATGAATTTTTGAGGGATCATTATAGAGGCTCTATTGAATAAATTAAGACCGCAAACGGCCAAATCGACTAGGCGACAACTGAGAAATTATTTTTTGAAAATTTTTTTACAGTTAAATGGACTAAAAATCTCCCCATCTTAAATTTTGAGTTTTTGGAGTTTTTACTTTTCTATTGATCGCCGCTGAAGAGAACGTGACGATTTTGAACCAAATCGGCTGAAAATTACTGGTTATAGCACAAAAACCGATTAAATAACATAAAAAGTCGAACATTCTGAAAAAATGTTTTTGGGGTATATTTCAAAAACAAAATTTTCCTCGAAAAATGATTTGGTGTACTTTTTCATATCATCAAGTACAATGTCATGGCCGTTCTAACTAAAAAATTTAACTTCAAAGAGGCTTTGCCAATTATAATATCTTTGAAATTAACCTTTAAAGGACGGGAAATCAGTAAACTGACTCAAAAAACGGTTCCTCGTCTTTCTTTCAACATCATCATTTTGGAGTTTTAGGGTCGCCAATAACTAATCTGAAGTCAGTTTAAAAAAATCAAAATGGCGGATCTAATATGGCGGAACAAAAATAAACTCCAATTTTTATTCCAATTTTTTCCAAAAAATATATATGAACAAAAATAATGATAATTTATCCGTACTCTTTCCACGCTGTAACATGCGTAACTTTTATGCGTAACATTTTAATATTCAATAGTAGCAATTTGCATTGTGTTATCGAATTAAGTAGAACTTGTAGGTACAGGCGGATTACTTGTAATTTGTAGGCTTGTTACAATTGTAAAGGCCCTGGTCGCCAGTCGGGGGGTCAATTCGGACCCATAAATACCACCAACGGCAGTTATTAGCCAAGTTCTTCCCGCGCGCACTAAATAAGAGTTCCCAGAACGGACGAGAAGTAATCCGGATTTAATTGAATTGTCTCTGCGATTTGGACCACCGTGACTCCCGTCGTCGCATCCGGGCACCGTATTTATTCCCTAATCAGGCCGGGGCATTGTTTATGTCCAATCACGGCTGTTTTATTCGATGTGCTCGGTAGCGAACGACTGATTTGAATTGCAATCCGGGCAGGCATAAATCCGTTAAACATTGGCATTTATTTAAGAGTGGTGCCCTATAATTTAGATCGCTTTAAATGCCGTCCAGTTGGTACCACCGACGGAACGATATCTTGGCGATGAATTAATTTTTTAGGGGGCAAAAAAATGTAGCGTCCAAATGGTCCGCAGTTTTGTTGTAAATAAAGCCGTATCTTCGAAAACCCTATCCCGTTGAAAACTTTATTACTTGGAAATTTCAAATCCATATAATTCTAGAGAACGTTATGACAGAGATAACACTTACTGACACACCTATAGGTATGATCAATTATGAACTTTTATGTTCAACATTTTTCTCGTCTTGAGTCTTAACATATTACTAGATCCATAATACTGGACTCTACAACCCGCAGTGAGAATTTTCAACAGTTAGCTTATTTAAACGATATCATAGGACCAGAAGGAGCCATTAAATTAAGTACCTATTGAGACTGATTTTTAAATTTTTTATTCGAAGAGATTTACAATTTAATATTGTGTCCTTCAGAATAACTACCTTGGGAAGCCACACAACGCTGTAGACGGTTCTTCCATTCATCATAGCAGTACTGGAACTCATATACTCTAATATAGTCTTCAGCTGGTCGGTTATAGCAGTTTGAATGTTTTCTATGGCCCCAAATTGACGTCCCTTGAGGTGACATCTTTCAATCGTTTCTATCGTTTGTGACGTTTTTCAATCTCGGGAAAAGAAAAAAGTCACAAGGAGTCAATTTACGCGAATAATGAGGCTGAGGAGCCACAGGAAGGTTTTTACTGACTAAAAACTCGTTTATTGAACAAGGCGCATTGTGTTGTTCTTGATGTTTGGTCTCACACGCATGACACTTTTTCGAAGTTTTTCAAGAACCTCTATGTAAAAGTGTTGATTTACTGTTTGGCCTGGAGGCACAAACTCTTTGTGGACAATTCTCTGGCTATAAAAAGGCAAATTAGTATGCATTTGATCTTCGACTTGCTTATCCTTGCTTTTTTCTGGGACTTGGAGAGCTTGTAGTGTGTCATTCCAAGCGTTGGCGCTTGGTTTTCGGTCGTACTCACCCAACACCCAAGTCTCATCACTACTAATGACACGTTCCATAAAATGAGGATTGAATCGATTCCAAAAAGTCAATACACCTTTCTCTCCTGATGTCGTTTTGTTCCTGCAAAAGGTTTTTGCGCAGATTTTTCTTATCCCCAATTCTTCCCCGATCATTCGTGTCGTCAACCGAAGATCTGAGCGCACAAGATCCCGTATTCTATTAAAATTTTCATCGGTTCTTGAAGATGAAGGCCTTTCGCTGCGTGGTTCATCTTCAATCGATTCTCTCCCTTCTGAGAATGCCTTAAACCACCGATAAAAGTGAACTCTTGAAAAAACACTGTCTCCGTAGGCGTGTTTTGCAATCATATTCGTTGCGCTGTGTCTGAAGCAAAACCTGATAGCACACCGTTGCTCAAAATTACTGTCACTCACTTTTAAAACGCAACTGATGTTAAGTCGGACGACACACAAGAAAGAACACCAGTAACAATCAAAATGAATAAATATGGATATCCGAGCGGCAACGCATTGTACGATAGTAACTGTGTATCCGCTGTGTCCCGCGTTGTTTACAGATTAACCTAAGATACAAGTATTTGATGTTAAAGCTCCTTCTAGGTCGACGATTTCGTTAGTTTATATTATTCTTTTATAGATATACAATTCTTTACAATGCAGCACGTTGAAAAAATATTGCCCCTATTATTGATAAATAATGTTCATTCTGTTCAATTTTATAGTTTTAAATTTCGTTATAATGGAAAAACAGAGAAGCTCTCTAAAATTATTTCAGTTATCTATTTGTTACCATTATGAAGTCCATTAAACGTTATTTTGTTAAGGTAGCGTATGTCTTTCATAGCAATAATGAACCACACACATCGTTAAAGAACCACACACATCTATCACTAGAGGGTGATACGTAATACTATCCGCATTCTCCCCGCTAGGCACCAAGACAATAGTCTCGTTTTCTGAAGACGATAGACGACGACCAGAATTATTTCCACTGCTCAATAATTTGTAAGCCGAAGATGAAAATTGGTGTGAGCAAAATACTTGAATTGATTTAAGAGTTTGACTGAATTAATGTATTTACTTGATTATGGTCTTTTACGGTAACCGATGTAATAAAGTTTTTCAATACAATAAAATCATCCTTAAAATACCTATGAATGTTAACTTTCAATCAAATTTATCATAATCAAGAATAAAATTGTCCATACTCTGATGTAAGAGTCAACTTACAAACATTAATGAACAAGTACTTAAAATTTCTGAGAATTTGACAAATTTCACTACATGAAAAGTGAAATACGATGTACAAGTATGTTATTAAGAATTTCAGTACATTATGTGAGGTTGTGTTAGGTAAGCTTAGATTGTGTTAGATTAGGTTAGGTTATGTTAGATTGAGATAGGTTAGGTTAGATTAAATTAAGTCAGGGCGACACGTAAAATCTTTAACCATTGCGTCCACTGTTTGTAATTTAATTATCAGTACAGTTGTATCTGTTTTATTTATATCCTAATACGGTTATCCTATACGAGATCACGTCTTTGAACATTTCTAATAAGGAGATGATGAAACGTGCGTGTATGCTTTTGTGTTTACCATTAACCTTTTTTCTTTTGATTGCAGCTCAGTGTGTCAGTATTTTTTTCAATACGTTTTCATCCTACCCTATTCGTACAACCTTCTAATTGGGGAACTTCAACTGTTTCGACTCATATTCTCTTTTATAACAACTATATTAAAAAATAGTTGATTTAAAAAAGAACAAAGGTTATAACCGGATAAACATGGCTAAAGTGCCCCGCAACATATTTATTAGTTTTCATAAGAAATGCTATTTTTATAATACTGATTAATATGGCAAAATATATAAAAAATTGTATTACAGGCCTTTGAGGTCCATGACTTGCACAGATATTTTTTCATTGCTCTTCCACAACTTTCACTATTCTTCTCCAATTAGTTCTATTTCTCCATTTCTACTGTTCTAGTACCTTTCATGACTGCATCCATCCATTTCTTCTTAGGTCGCCCTTTTCTCCTTTTTTCTCCTATTCCTTCCATAATAGCTTTTTAGCACGCCTATCCGCTGTCAATCTTTGTCTGTGTCCCATCCATCATTGTGACACTCTTTGTTACTTAATAAAACGTATTATATTAGTGTAGCCACACAGATTTTGTACTTTATGGTTCGTCCTTCTTTTCCATAGTCTATCATTTGTTTTTATTCCCCCAAAACTTTCCTCAATATTTTCCTCTCCATATCTCCAGTTTATATTCTTCATATGTTGTCAGAACACATGTTTCACTTACATAAACTACAGTCGACCAGATTATTATTCTGTATACTCTGATTTTGGCTGTTCTAGGGAGTTCTTTTGATTTTAATTTGTTTAATTATCCTACAGCTTTACTTCCTTTCGCTATTTATATCGCCTTTCATTTATATCTGCATCTTCCTCTTTAATTTTTGTTAGCATTGCTCCCAGATATTCAAATTCTTTGACTTTTTAATTTTGTAATGTCGGTCCCACTACTTTGAAATCCACGTATTCCTTTTCAGTTAATTTTGTAAGATTGATACTTTGTCTTAGTCTGCTTGATTCTCAATCCAAATTTTCTTGCAGTTTCTTTCGACATGCGGAATGTTCTTTCCGCAGCCTATTAAATTTGGTAAAATATTAACGTTAAACTAATAAATTTAAAGAAAATGAAGCGTTGCGATCAAAGGTGCCAAGTGCCAAATTTTGCTGATTTGATATATTACTATAGAAAGGGACTTAGTGCCCTTAGGCATAATGGGCCAAAAAATTATTTTACGCTTTAGCTTTACGTCGATAGGTGGCTCTATCGTCAAGTGCCTTGCTAAGTATTATGGTGCTAAGTGCCACTCTATGATGAAATCAGATCACAGCATTCGTGTATCAAGTGCTCATTAAATAAAATCTTCAAAATGGAAAAACATCGGCGGTACTGGAACGGTAGCAGAGGCTCAAAAAGTTTCGAGCAAAGCCTATCAATCTCGTAAAAACAATGTCATCCCGGCAAAAGACAGTCCAAGCTTGGAGCGGTTTTTTACAGTGCGACCGTGATTTTTCATTAATAGAAAAACGCAAAAGGAGAGTAAAGGCAATGGTGCCTGAAGACTTAAAAAATATTATTCTTTCTAGTACTCTAAAGTGACCAGACGTCCGTCATTAGGACGGACAGTCCGTCATTCAAAAAGCTTGTCCGTCTTCAAGAGCAGTCCGTCAAACTGTCCGTCATTGAATTTTTTTTATTAAAATGTCCGTAATTACGTCTTCTAGGTTAATCTGAAGACGTATCGACATATCGTATCGATCGTGATTAAATATTAGTATTTCAAAAAGGCATCAAATTCCAAAAAGTATCCTTGTGAAAGTTTATATTTTTATGTAAATGTATTTTTTCATTGAAATTCTGAAGTGTCAGGAAAACGCGTGACCTTGAAAGTTTTAAAAATTTTCGCCTGCGGCACTACTTAGCTCGCGCCTAACGGCGCGAAATATTAACTCTAGCTTCGACAATGTGAACCAGCTGAATATGTCCGTCTTTGGAAAGATCAAAATCTGGTCACTTTACAGTACTCACACAGGTCAGTTTGAGGTAGTTGACATGTGTGAACGATTTTTCAATACTCAATCTTCAGCAGACAACATTATCAACTTGAAAAATGTAAACATCAGTAAAGTTGTCCATCTGAAGTTAGACAAAAATAACCCTGGCGTAATTTTTTCCAAAGAAAGTTTTAGTGAGGTGGCACCGTGGAAAGAAAACAAATATATTAAAAAAAGGTAAAACGCCCCCTGATTTAAATAACATTGAATTACTTGCCTTGCCAAATGAAAACAAAAGAACAGATAATAAAAAAAAAAACACTTATTATCAATGATACCATACTTGGAAAAAGCAGAACATCAACTTTTCAATAAAAAAAACTCCTCAATATAGAGTAAGGCACTTGGCCCCTTTCTCATTTTTTTCTAGATTTTTTATGTTGTTAGTTTTGTATGTTATTATTATTTTTAGTTAACCTTAAAAACCAATGTAGCGGCCGTACATATGTTTAGTTTTAATTTGTTTATTTTGTAATCGTTAAAAAATAACAATATACACTTTCTTTTTAAATTACTCCGTTTTTTATTTTTGGCACATAGCTCCTTTGATATTTCAACGCTTCAAATGTAATAGAAAATCGAAAAAAAATATGAGAAAAATTATTTTCCTCAGAACGTTTCGAATTATTAGAGTAAAGAAATTGTGAATGATAAACAAATTAACATGGCGTATTTGGGAGAATATTTTAGATTTTTCCGACAAACCCCGAAATTTATCCTTTAAAAAAATCCCAGTGGTGCAGAAAATTGTAATATGCATACCTCAATAAACACCTTCTATAGAATAATAAAAATGGGGTTATTTCAAAACTGCTCCAAAATATGCACATTTGGATTTTTTTAAATAACGACTTTTGTCAATAAATAAGGTTATTGAGAAAGTTTTGTCATACGTCAATGTAAAAACGTGTTGATAGTCGCTGTTTATTGTCTGTTAAAGGTCACTTCATATCACAAGTACGTACCGGTATTCATTTGATTACGCTTCATAGAGCTCGTGTTATTGCGAGTTAAGGATGCATTGCTATTCAGTGACGGATTGTTTTGCTCAACTATTTACAACTTTAAATGTGGTTTAAATAAACATGATTGTTCAGATGAAACGTCCAACATAGTAAGGGATCGCTGCATTTCCTTAAAGACAATAGAACGACGGTATTTAAATTTACAGCACGTATTTAAATTTTAATCTAGAAGATGAGCATCGCTCGGGACGACCGGCTGATGAGTGCTCGGAACAAAATATCGCCGCTGTGGAAAAAGCAATTGGAGAAAATAGTCATATAACATATATACAGTTAGATCAAAGTTTGTACATATCTGTATACTAGACTTCTGTTCTCAATTATCTCCACCCACTTAAATTTGCGTAAAGAGTGTTGGGTGCCCCATTGGTTGGCACTATAAAACTCTATGATAATGAAAGTATAAACCGTATTTTTTAAGCGCCTTGTACATAATATACGCGTGTATTTCGTTTCCGTGCTACATACGGCATTGATCCCTTCCCTAACACTCTCCAGAGCCCGCGTGTATACGCAGTAGTACGGTATCCCCATTCCCGTCATCGCGTGAACGCGGAATACTTTTATGGAGTTTTACATGCGGGCAAGCAAACATTCAGAAGCCTAATTACTATATATCAGATAAGTATAGTTGTTGGTCTATTTGAAATAGTCTGTGAAATTCATTAATACCTACTGTTTAAACGAATTATAACACGAGGACGTCATTGTCGAAATTGCAATATACCGTCTTTTAAGATTCTTTGCGCATCTTTTAAAGTAGTGTTCAAACGGACCTTGGCCAAACGAAAGAAGGATATTAACATTCAGGGGGCCTGGATACCCGTATTATTATAAATATAAACAGAGACTCGGATCTTATTCGTAAGTGATTATTATAAATAATACGTTGCCCACCAGAAGCCCGGTATTCTGCAATTAAACAGCATTTCGTTTATCTAATCTGAGATCGGTATCGCAAATTTTAATCAAACTGGTAGACCTGGCTTATCTTATTACAGTTATCGCATTATTCCCTCATCTTTTTGTTTGCCTCGCCTTTTTCGTTCAGCTCAACAATGATATATTTTATCGAGTCTCGACGATGTATAATTACAATTAAAATACAATTTATTTCTTAATTAAGGATAAAACCGTACCGATACTATCCTACTGGGCTGCATAAAGCTCTCCATACGCGCGAAGATTTGGCAGCCCGGGTTTTTTCTTTGCGTAAAACTAGACACGACATCGACAGGGCCAAATTTTAGATTTAGAATTTTGGAATTTAGATTTTACTTTTAACCAAGACAGAGCCAAAAACATTGGTTCTATCAAATTAGCAACACAAGCAAGTTTCATGCAAAAATTCTTACCATTTCGTGTTTTTTGTTTTTTTTTAAATATTCATAGTATTTTTATTAAAAATTTACTGACTTGAATTATCTTAAAAAATATTCAAACGTGACATCTGATCTAATGGACCAATTAACAATCAACAGATTAAATAATTGCAACAGAATTAACAATCAACAGATTAAATACAAATCTTTAAGTGTATGACCTGCTGATTAGTACGTGCTGTATTTACGACATCGTATCTGCTAATTTGCTTGATACACGTATTTAATGGTTAATTAGAAATTTCTCCATCGAATTATAATTACAGACGTGTACAGAGTGTGTTGAAATACAAAAATATGGGTTCTGCTCAAAAGCTGTTCTAAATACAAAAAAATAATTGACATCTGGTTCTTTTGACTAAGTCATTTCTTATTGTTATAATTGAAATAAGACTTTTTGTATACCTATTTTCTTACATTGCATTTAAATTCGTGGCAGTTTTTTTTTAATAGGGTTTTATTTTTGAGAAAACAGAAACTATTATGCCTTTTCTGAATAAAATTTTACCACTACTATATTCCAAATATATGTAATATAAATGACAAATTATATGTAAGATGTAATCAATTCAATAAACTTCTAGCAAAAAAAAAATCTAGCTACATAATTGTTCACTGAAAAAATTAAATATTAATTTACTCGTAAATATGTCCAAAATATGTTAAAACTAATTCATTCAAGACTGCTCACACTTTGAAATACACTGCGTCAGACCTTAATATATTTTATTATACGACACATGTCGTCATTCGACGCATTTAATGTAGCTGTGAGCATTAAATAATCTGAATGCAAATGAAAATACAACACGCATACATAAAAATGTACCATATAGTTCCCAAAGTGCCCCAGCATCGTGTATGCACGACCATGAATAATAATTATTAAATTATAACAAGAAAACAATTGTGCCTTAAAGGGACACCGCGAAGTCTTATAGAAAACAATGTTGCAAAAAAAGTAAAAGTTTTATGGGATCATGTACAGTCGTAAATTTAAGCTGTTGTGTTAATAACACAGTACACTCATTTCACGTACGGAACAGTCCCTTCAGAATGATATACCGGCCGACTCAAAAATACTCTAATACTAGGTGTTTCCGGAGGAATGGGGAACACTAGTGGACAAGAGGTAAGCCAGATTTGTTTTTTAAATAGTATTTAGCATTACGTAGTCAATGTGTTATCTTAAAATATAGTAAATCCAATCTTGAACATATTTTCCACGGCGTCCCCCAACGATCCGTACTTGGTATTCACTTTGTATATTAACGACCTTTATGCTTATCTGTCGCCAGAAAAATGTGTATTAGTTGCTGATGACACTACTCTTTTTGCATCTAACTGTAATAAGCAATTTCTTACTTAAATTACGATCAACTGGAGCAAAAAGCGGACGATTGATTTGTCGCAAATAACTCAAAGTTAAATGATAATAAAACCTAGCGGTTGGTCATTTCCAGTAGATGGGTTACTGGGGGCATAAACCCAGAAAACGGGTTAAAGTTGCTAGAAATTACTGTAGACAATAAACTAATAATAAACTGGTCAACACACATAGACCTGATATGTGCAAAATTATCAACTTCTCTGTTTTCATTTAAGCGACTTAAAAACGTCATTACGTCATAACTGGTGGTGTAACTTTACGCAAAAACGCAACAATTTCAATTCATATATTTAGGCTCTGAAAGCTATTAGATTAATTTGCAATGCAAGACCTACAGACCATTGGCAACCACTTTTTAAAAAAATGAAAATTATGCCATTTCTATTAATCTATCAGTTAATGGAAATTCGCGGTAATAAAACATTTTAGAACGTAGATTTTTATAATCATTATAATACAAAAATGATAAATGAAATTAGACCAATTAGATAATAACTTCTAAGAAAAATAGTTAAAATGATCAACTATATAATATATTGCTTATGTACAGTATCTAGAGAAACGAATTGTCGCTTCAGGACAAAGGTGAAGGAGGCAGTGCACCAGTGCACCAGTTTGTAAGTTTGTACAGTAGCAGCCTACTTTCCAAAGTAATTTCCTCGAAAACCGTCAAAATTATTGACTTCCCATAAAGGGACTTTTTTTGGTTCAGAAAGCTTAACAGAACTAAATGGTAAACCTCAACTAACCTAAAGTTTATCGAAAAACATCATTTTAGTTATTAGCGTAGAAGTTAGGGGTTAACGTATCGGACGTGCATCTCTGTCGTGGTGCACAGTACAATTGATTTCAAGGTAGTCTTTCTTTCGTGACCCACTCTACGAGTTGACACCGATCTTGAGTGGATCAGATCATATACAGTATATATAATGTGTCCAAGAATGTTAGTTTCATATGGAGAAAAATTAATAGTCTAAGAGCCAGTAAACAGATGGCAACACATATTTGATAAAAGTCTCAAATTTGCTCAGTCGCGGTAGGTTCAGCGTCACACAGGGGCGACAGGTGTGTTAATTTGGCAAACTAAAAATGTATTTGATAAAAGCTGCCGTTTTGGTATGTCAAAATATACTAGTGTAGCTACTTAAAAATAAAATGGCAGACCGTTCGCGCGGTTGTTACGTCATGGCAGACAAATTCAAAATTTCAAAACAATTTTTTTTTTCAAAAGTATTTTATGAAACTTGACATTTATATATGTTATTCTTGATAGTATTAGAAGCATATACTTTTCTGGGCAGTCGGGTATGTCGGTTGCTTTGATCTGGCAGACAGTAAAATATTTTCTCCTGCGCGAGCACACAAATATATAGAACTTCCTTTCAATATATGGAATCTGCTGACTATTTCACGAGCTAGGTACTATGAATATACGAAATAATATGAATCATATAAATGATCATACTTACTGTCGTTACATGGATTATGAGGAAAATGGGCCATTCCAAACCTATGTTCAGTGGTAGAGGATAATAATGATATGAATATACAGTCTGTGCAAAACCGACATCGGCCAGTTATAAAAAGGACAAACAGAAGTGAGACGACAGATATGAAGTAACCGCATACGCATCGAAGGTAGTGAGGGAATAAGACCGACCCTCTCACCGCCTTAGAAAGAGAAGTGTAGACTGTCCTTTTTCAGAACCGGCCGATGTCGGTTTTACACATTCTGTATAAATGACAATGTTATTTTTATTTTTTTATTAAACATAAATTAAGAATGAAAATATTAATTGTAAACAATATTAAAATGAAAAATTTGAATCTGTATATTCGAAGAATTCAGATCCTTATATTCTCTCTTCATACTTCAGTGTCATCTTCTGAATCATCGTCTTCACCATGTGAGAGAATGTTATCTCTGGCTCCATCGGTTTCTGTAAAGTGAAATTAAAATTTGCAAATCGAGTGTGTTTTATTCAAATTTAATTCTATAACTATATAATTACCTGGAGAATCAGCTATTTTGAGGACCTTGATAAATCGCACTACAGAGATGGATAAATAAAAAAAAAATGTTTAAATGTTGTTTTCATTGAGAGGCCCGGGACTTATCAGCCGACCCTTAAATATCATGGAAAAGAAAGAGAAAACGAAAATCTCTCTATTCCGTATACAACGTATCTACTACACATAGGTATGCTCGCGCAGGAGAAAATATTTTACTGTCTGCCAGGTCAAAGCAACTGACATACCTGACTGCCTTGAAAAGTATATGCTTCTAATACTATCAAGAATAACATATATAAATTTCAAGTTTCATAAAATACTTTTGAAAATAATGTTTTTTTGAAATTTTGAATTTGTCTGCCATGACGTAACAACCGCGGGAACGGTCTGCCATTTTATTTTTAAGTAGCTATAATAGTACATTTTGATATACCAAAACGGCAGCTTTTATCAAATACATTTTTAGTTTGCCACATTCACACACCTGTCGCCCCTGTGTGACGCTGAACCTACCGCGACTGGGCTTAACTAGCCCCCATCTCATGAACGGTAGGTACAACTGAGTAACTGAGCAAATTTGAGGCTTTTATCAAATATGTGTTGCCATCTGTTTACTGGCTCTTAGACTATAATGTTAGATATTTCGATAATAAGTCTGACATGTGTTGGTGCATGTTTAAGTACATTATTTTTCCCAAATAAGGTTATGGTGCCATATTTAACCTATGTCAAATTTGAAATTATAAAAAATAAAATTCGAAAAATTGAATTTCTGATAAATTCAATTTCTGAAAATTTAGGAAGAGAAAAATTTGTCACGATTTTATACATAAGTGCCAATTTTCAAAAATATATTCGAAAGTTTTTTTTTTTTGGTTTCTTAAATTGAGTTTACAATTTTTTGAAAATTTAGTACAGCGTGGATGGGGGAAATTGAAATAATCGAAACTTAATCGAACTCGAAAGATAATCATTTTCTCTTAAAAAAAAAAATTTCCGATACTTTTTATCGGAAACTAGAGTCTTAGAGATTGAAGCAATATTGCGTCATAACATTATTTGGGAAAAATAATGTACTCAAAATATGCACTAACACGTCAATAATATATAAGAATTTTTTTCCACGTGATGAAAACTTTTGGTGGAAACACTGTATATAATTGGTCTGCTCCGCTCAAAACCGGAGTCAATCGAGCTCGTCAAATAGGTCACGAATACTCGTACATATAGATCATCCCCAAAATCTATGGTGCCTGTGTAAATTTTAACCACAAAATAATTTTTCGTACGTAGAAGGCATTGCCTTCTATGTATTTCGAACATAGGAAGCGAATTCCCCTTCAATTTAAGTAAGGCAGGTTTTTGATGTTCACTGCTTCCCCTTACGATACGCCCCTGCTAAACGGTCACCTAAGAAGACAATAGTTCTCTTAAAAAAATGATATGCCACTTCCGAAATGCTAAATGATTGTTAAAAAAATGTTGGACCCACAACAAAGTCTTGAGATTAATACAAACAACTATGTCAACCGCACATGCATTCTACAAATTGAATATATCTACGAGATGTCAGGGGCTCTGCTGGAATGCCCTTGTACTCAGCAGGGCTCTCTGTGTTGATTATGATGTTTTAATAAAGGGAAATTGAAAACAGAGGCATGTACGCTGTTCGATACTAATTGCTTTTCTGTCTAAATCAACGAATAGTTAGTGTTAATTGTCAAAAATTAGTAAACGGTATACTTGACACGAACCATACACTTGAAACAAGTACTCTTGCCTATTAATGTCTATTAAGTTCATTTATTGTTAGAACAGGTTATAGTTTATAGTTTTGAATACAGTTTATACATTAAAGAGGATAGAAGGGTTAGCTATGTGTATATAATAGATAGAATAAAAATGTTGTAGGTCAAATATACAGTGTCCCCAGGTGGATAATTGTATGACATGTATTCTAAAAGATACAAACATCTTATGTAAAGTTTATTTTGAACGAAAATTGGTATATACCGGTCCTGAAGAATGTCGAAGACAATGGCGTCATTGCTTTTTGTTTGTTAAAAAAAATAAAGCGTATATTAACTTTTCGACAATCTGAAAAATGTTAGAATAGACCTTGGATTAAAGGGAAGATATCGAATATGCCATCTTGTTCAAAAATTCAATTTATTTTCCTCTACATTTTGACACCAAGACTGCCCAAAATAGACAATAATTAAAAAAAATACAAGGGTGCGGACCACACTTAAACACTATATATTTTTGATTAACACTACCAATTTCATTATCTATTACCTATTTTTGTAAAGAAATTCTGGCAATGTTTTCTTATATGGAAGGTAGCCTTCAAATCAAGATTTAAACAGAACATGGGTAAAGCGATCAAGTTGAAAGACATACAACAATTTAAGAAAGTGCAAATGCTATGTAATTTTTTCATATTTATATTTTACATTTGAAACTTTGTATAACACAAAAACTTTCATTACCTAGCTATGGAATACGCATAACAATTTTAGCTTCTATCATATTTATTCCATTATTTTGCCACATGAGTACCTACTTATAATAAATCAGTAAAACCTCAATATCAAATTTATTGCATCATTACGAGAAAATATAGAGTGGCATAAATTACAGTTCAGTATGTGCTGTGAATTTACGTTACTAATTTACGAAAACATATTAACTTGTCCTTTAATGCAGTATTATAACTTAAAAATTGAGTTATTGTCGATTTAAATATGGCCATTCCGTGATTTGCATCCAACTTGCAGGTATTTGCAAGTAGCTGTATACGTATTTATCATACTGGGATGAACGTATATTGGATTGCACAGTAAGAAATACATATAGGTACACGGTGGAGACTTTAACTGGAATATATTCGCTAGCGGGGTGGTGAATGATTTTTCAAAAAATTCCCGAGACACGTCAACTTTTAAATGTATTTACCTACATTTTGCAAGTAATGTGAAAAATATAGCCCTTCAGGGGTGGCTGAAACCACCCTCGACATGATTTTTTCAAATGCAACCCTATGGCTTGTGACCCCTCATTGTAAATCTGGTGGAAAGAGGAATCCAACGCACTGATCAAATTTTAATTTTTAGTATGTTTGTAGGGTTGCATATAATTAAAACGTAATTTTATAGTTTAATTTATTTTTAAAGCAACAATTTCGTACTCAAAATGTGTGTTGTTTAGTTTTGGAATGTAAACCTTACTTTTCATATGTCCCCACAAAAAATTCCAAGCAATTTTTTGCCACAACTGATATTTGTTATTTTTTGCTAGTGTTTTTACACGGCCGCAAAGAATAATTTAGTTTGTATGCTGTATTCAGAGTTTGAAACGAAGTGTTATTTCAAATTGGTGAAAATGTCTTATTTGACTGAATCATTAAAAATCGGAATTTTGATGATGATTGGATATGGTGATAGGGCGCGAACTCAATGCGAAGTTGTTCGCTTGTTTCGAGAAACGCATCCTGACTTGCCACCACTAAATCAAGGTACCATTAGTAAAATTGAGGCACAATATCGAGAGATGGGTCATGTCAGGAAAGTACCGAGTAAGAGGCAGGCTGTTGTTGATGACGACACGAAGTTGAATTTGTTGCTTGCTCTAGAAGAAAATCCAATCACTCCAGCCCGTCAACTGGCCCGTGATAGTAATCTTAGTCACAAAACAGTTTTAAAAATACTTAAATATGAGAAAAAACGCCCATATAAAATGCAAGCTGTTCAAGAGTTACTTGAAGATGATCCAGATCGACGAGTGGAATTTTGCGATTTATTGATGACTTGTATTGATCAAAACCAGTTATCTTTAGAGTGGATAGTTTTCTCTGACGAGGCTACTTTTACATTAAATGGCCACGTAAATCGCCAAAATTGTCGTTACTGGGCTGAAGAGAACCCCCATTGGATGAGGGAACTTCATACTCAGCGCCCACATAAAACTAATGTGTGGGCCGGAATAATACAAGATAGAATTGTAGGACAATTTTTCTTTGATGACACTCTTAATGGAGCAAGATACTTGCGTTTACTCCAGCACGAACTAATGCCAGTGCTATGTCATTTATTTCCAAACCCCTTAAACCCTAACTTGACCGACGAGAGGTTATGGTTTCAGCAAGATGGGGCCCCACCACACTATGCTGCCATTGTTCGTCAGTATCTGGACATAATTTTTCCCGGTAGGTGGATTGGGAGGCGAGGTAATATTGAGTGGCCAGCAAGATCTCCAGATCTTACACCACTAGATTTCTTTTTGTGGGGACATCTTAAAAGTAGGGTTTACATTCAGAAACCCAACAACATAGCAGATCTGCAGGAAAGGATAAGAGAGGAAACCGGAAAAATAACACCGCAAATCTTGCATAATGTAAGGGACGAAACCTGGGATGCCGCCAACAAGTGAATGGTGCACATTTTGAACAATTGTTACGTTGAAAATAAATTAAATTTTTAAATTGTTTTAATTGTATGCAACCCTACAAACATACTAAAAATTAAAATTTGATCAGTGCGTTGGATTCCTCTTTCCACCAGCTTTACAATGAGGGGTCACAAGCCATAGGGTTGCATTTGAAAGAATTATGTCGAGGGTGGTTTCAGCCACCCCTGAAGGGCTATATTTTTCATATTACTTGCAAAATGTAGGTAAATACATTTAAAGGTTGAAGTGTCTCGGGAATTTTTTTGAAAAATCATTCACCACCCCGCTAGCGAATATATTTCAGTTAAAGTCTCCACCGTGTATATATATATATATACCAGAATTAAATAATAATAATTTATACATTTATGTTATATATAAATACTATGTTTTTTTCCACATTTTTTGTAGGTATTATCTTCTATAGAAATACGAACCACCGAATTTTTTTCAAAATATCGTTATTTATATTCAATTAGGCTAGGATTTCTTCTGAATTCATAATTGCTATAGAAACACTATCAGGCACGTTATTAATACTTACAACAAGAACATCTAACTAATATTTAAACACCTTCATGCTAACAAGTATCAATAAATTATTTTTGTATGATACCATCAGAAACAAAGGACCTCATCATTAAAATAACTTTTAATTACATTTAATAATTTTAATTCCAAAAAAATATTACATAATATATTAATATACCTACTGAAAGGTATACAGTTTTATCATATCACATGATGATCTCCGAAGTAATAAATTAACCCACCTTTTTGCTCCTCGAGGAGTCCATCCCCTCTAGAGGAAAAGAGATCGAAAGTCTATAAATGAAGGGGCCGATAAAAGAAAAGGCTAATGAATTCGGTGCAATTAAAAACATTACCATACAAAAAAATCTATTAAAACGAAAACATAAATCATTAACATTTCTCTGTGTGTGAAGAGCTCGTACGGGTAGTAGTGCCTGAAAGATCAGTTCTTAAGAGCTTGTCAATCGTTTAAATCGAGACCATCAGTCATTCGTTCCAGCAGCGGGTTTTTCTTCACTACTCGGATACCAAAACTCATAACCGTGCTTTAGAGACCTGAAGTATACACACATCGAAAATGTTCAAACAATATTTTTTATTTTCTGTGTTTATAGTGTGTTAAACTTTTGTAGTTAAAGTTAATGATAGAATAAAATTGAAAAAGGATTTGGAACAACACAATTAAATTTGGCTTACTCAAAAATTAGTTTTAACTCACAGCTAGTCACATTTCTCATTTATTTCGCATATTTTTTAATTATTAGCTTAAACCAAACTATGACTTTTGCTAGTTTCTTATAACTTGATCAAAACATTCCAATAAAAATTCTTTTCTCACGAATTTCTACTTAACAACTGATCAACTGTCAACAAAGCTTTGAATGTATTTTGTTAAAATGAGGATTCAACGAAAGACATATATCAGTCGGATATCAATCGAACATCCAAAAGCTGCTGCTTTTATACCAATCTGAGGAAGATTGCCCGATATATTTTGGAAAAAGAAAACTTAACGTTTCTTATATTAATTAATTGAAAGCAATATGTACATACTCGTATATGTCTTTTGAGCACACGATCTTGTAGTTTTGCGTTGGCCACATAATCTTCAGGCGTAAATCATATTGATATCAAGCATATACCGGTATGGAAAATTTACCATTTGAAGCTGTGAATACAAGAAAAATGTTTACAGTTTCAATAAGTTTACAGTAATTGTACATTAAACAAGTTTATAATTGTAAACTAAGGAGGTAAGTTTACAGTTATTGTAAGATTGACTTATTGGTTTTTAAGAATTATTCTTAAAAGTTACCATCAAACTTATTATACTTTAAATCCATGAATGGAAACAGCAAACTTTAAGAAACTAATGTACAACCATGCCACAAAAAGATGACGAAAAAAAGGGTGCAAACAACCTCTCATATTACATTTCATTTTATTTTGTTTTGTTTAATCTTTGTGAAATTAAAAAAAAACATCTACATATAGACCTACCTAACCTACGCACTAAAAATTATATCCAAATTAAATTACCTAAATGGTTAAATATGATTTTTCTTGTTTAGTCCTAATTTTTCTTCCTTTATAGTACGTCTTAATAGCACGTGGTCCTTAGATATTTTTGAAGCGTGTCCACTTATTTAACATTAAAAAATTGAGCAAGGGCGACATCAATAAAATATTTTTGGAATGTCATAAAAAGCGGCGTCATTTTAAAAATCTTGTAGTCAACTCTGCCTCACAGCGTGATACGTTCGAATGAATGAAACACTGGAGAACACCGATAAACGAATTTTTTATTTTTTTTTGATGGACGATTCCTACGAAAATATAATAACTGTTAACTTGGAGGATGTTTTTAATAATTGTACAAAATGTTATTTTGAAGAGGGTCGTAAATTTCATAGGCGCACGGGGCGGCCTTACCGCTAACAATTTTTTGTAATGTGATACTTAAAACTTAGATATTTTAAGAAATTAAATATATGAAGGAAAGTATTTTGAAACGAAGAAGTTTCATGTAACTGTTTCATAAAGGATACTAAAGTTAAATAAGTGAACACCCGTTAAATAGATTAGTACATTCAGACAAAGGTTTGGTTACCATTTTATTCTAGTTTTTTTCTTTTTATTCTAATAGTAGTATATTAAAGATAAAATTCTTAACTTTAAAAATTACTCAGATTTAAATGTTATGAAAATAGAGCTCTGATTTTATTGGATCATTTTGATCCTTTTTGTGTCAGGAAATGTAGAAAAAATAATTCATATTGGGTCCGACTGTTTATTTGAAACTGAGTATGCATATTATTTCGCAAGAATACAAATTGTAACTGTCTTTATTTTACGAATAAATATAATGATCAATCGTAATATTGATTCAGATATAAAATAAAGTCAAGCCAAATGCATATATTACATGTATGCCTAGTATTTATATCTTTTTAATTTTAAAAATTAGGAGACGTTTCAGCTGTATGAATGTCTTGAAAAAAATCTGAAAAGTATGAACTTATTTCAGCTAAATCATGATGGAACATTCTAATTATACAGCGTGCACCTGTACATTGTGAGTGTTTAGTGTGTATTTGGTCTATTGAATCGTTGTTTCATAAAAAAAATCTTAAATATAATAAGTGAGGTTATTTGCTAGTTTTTTTTTGCCACATTTTTAAAATATTGTCGAATCCACAGGATTATTATATATACTTCAGGGCGTCGACTAACTTCTTTATTTTAATTGGAACACCCTATATTATATTTCTATAAAAGATATATTTGATGTTTTCTAAAATAATTGACAAATAATAGTCTGGAAAACCCGTCATAACTTTTTTTGGGTAGTAGGCCCCCATTTAATTTTTGGCACGGCGTAAGAACATAAGGTGCTCAATACTTTGTAATTAAAATAAATTCGAAAATGCTATATCACGTGTTCAATTCATTGTATTACATTTTGCCAATTTCAAATCAACTTATCTAGTTGAAATGAAACATCCTGTATTTTTTCGGCCCAGCTTGTCTAACGTTCAGTTCTCTTTTTGTTCATATGCACATCATATTCATATATTCACCTTGTATACATATTTCTTACTTATCAGAAAAAGAAAATACACTAATTGTGATTATTTTCATTTGATATGATAGAAAACCTACTCCTATTGTCTCAATAGGTCAACAGGTGTTTCTACAGGATAATTTCTTAATGTAAAATCATAAAAGCTTTATTTTTCTGTATATCAAAAACTAAACATTTTAGGTTATATGTTTATGTGAACCGTAATATCATGATTATTCCCGTGCCTACTTCAAGGAATTTTTAGGTTTTTAATTGAAGCTTTAGGGATTTGGAGAAGACTGTGTACCATATTCGTAGAATTATTTTTCCTATTCAAAAATCAAGTGACTGTAGGGGGTGGATTAAAACAGGATGGGGTTTTCGACTAAAGCGACAAATGTAGCACCCCGGGGGTTAACGTATTGGCCACGTACTTCCCTTTTAATCATAATTATGAAGGAAATGATGGCCATACATCAGGATGACTGCTATGAAAAAAATGTTTGTACACAACAAGATTAATAAAAATAAGTATGAAGTATGTGTACGTGTAAACAATTTGTTACTAATTTATCCTGTTTTGACAGTCATATATATTCTTAAGGGATAGGGTGTAATTATAATTCTAACGGAATTCCTTTTTGGACAAATGTGTTAAATTAATCAGTTAGCTGAATATCAGGCTCGAGCTTTTAAATGTAACGTGTCACAAATACAAATTATTGGAATTTTTATGACAAATTTAGTACTTTGTGCTTTTCAGTCAAAATTTCTTTAAAAATCACTTGAGGTTCAAGCAATTAGAGTTCCCGCAGTTCATTATTGCAGAGTTATTGGAACGATTAAACATGTCACTTCTTATCTACATAGTTGTTGAGAGTTAAATCCACACCACATAAAGATTTTCAATGGTAGTTATTTTCCAAAAATATAAGGGTGATTTCGCTCAACTTTAACATTCAAAAGAATTCTAGCATAAAGATTTTTGGTGATTGATTTCTCAATTTTTCAAGAAATAATTAAAACTAAAGTTAAATCAATTGTCGATCTTATTTATAGTAAACTTTCCGTTGCGGTTCACCGAGCTGTGAAAGTTGTGGTACGGTGAACCGTGACTTTTGTCCTTGTTTATTAACTAGAACAGTGGAGGAATCAGGATCTGGCTATCAGGAAATGGCCCATTATCTTTATTCATGCTACTATTATCTTTATTCATGCTACTATTGGGGCACGGGTAGCCGAGTGGGTTAAAGCGCCGTCTTTCCAGTCGCTATACCTCTGTGCGCGTTGTTCAAGTCCCGGCCGGGGTAACGATTTTTAATTGTCTCGCTTTCTCCGTCAGGGCTTGATATGCAACCACTAATACACTAGTGTATAGGTGTGGATGCATAGATACCAATCCAACCGCACATGCCCTAGATTTGGTAATGTTCTGAGTTTTCTGGGTTTCCTCAGAACTGTAAAGCAAATGCGTTACCGAAATAATCTTAAGTCGCTCCCAGTGCGCCATGGCAAATAATAATAACAGCCAGTCCTTCCCGCACAGGTCCCTGAGAGGACCTAAGGGGTTACTCTTCGGAGTAATTATAGGGTGAGTATTATTATTATTATTATTATTATTATTACATTTAATAATTTCTACATTCTCGAATGCATCAAACTATGTACTGTTTGTTACATTTCTTATTACTTTCAAGCCACTAACGTCTGTACTATGATCATTGTCAAAAACATGTTGGGCTATACAATTTTCCTACTACTGTTTTAAGTGAGCTATATGTTATTTGAATGAATAGTTAAAATGGATCATTTTGTTTTCCAACTGTACTTTTGTTCACAATATTTACAACTTAATTCCTGTCAACTATTATTTCAATAGCTTATCGACTTTTCATTGCCATTTGTTTTATCTTTTGGGGATGCCTAAAAGTTTTTGTAATTTATTGTTTAAGGCATCACCAAAGTCATGTCAAGGTTTTTAACGATTTCGCCTATCCGCGGGTGAAGTTTGGTTCGTAAGGTAAAACCACAAGTCTTGAATTTACCGAAAAGTCTTGCAATTGGACAGATTTTTCTTAAATGTATGTTTAATAAGCAACTTTTCTATTAGTTATTCTGGTTGATCGTTAGTCAAAGCTATATTTTTAATTATTTTCCCCCACATTCAAAGGTCTCATCGCTAAGAAGAACGTTTAATAAACGGCATATTGAGAAATGGAAACGTGCTAGTCTATGTTGAAAAGAATGATGAATACCAAAAATATTTCGGTGTTAAGTGGAAACGTTGTCACTGGTCAAGAATGAATTTATACGCTGAAGATTACAATTCTCCTCCAGTATTCGACACATTTTTAATATATGACATACTTAAATAAGTAATGAATAATTATGGAGGTACTAGCAGTCACGCATTTATTTTCAAGCGGTTGTTTACAGACCCATAGACTAGAAAAATAGGCAGTACCACCAGAGTTACCAAAATATTTACCTCCGACAACTACATGGATACGTGCTCAGCGGTTGGTACTTAAATCGGTTCAAGCATCGAATCCATCTAGTTACATGTTCAGGTACTGACCATGCTTAAGAGCAGTAGCGTATGAAATAATCCTTGACAGGGTTTTCAGTACAATAAAACGAAAGAAAATTGTTGCTTAAGGAACCATTAGTAATGGTTCTTCATACTTCTTTCAATTTAAAGTGTAGGTCAAATTTAAATTAATTATATTAATTATTATTAAATTTAAAGTGTAAGTGTGAAATTAGCTTAAGCTAAATTCTGCCTGGATTGTACTTTGTTACGTGAATATTATTATTATTATTGTTAATAGACGATTATTATTATAATAAAAAAATCGAGTATTCAGAAATCGTTAAGTAATGCGTAATTTAGTCTAAAGTTTAGACTAAATTACGCATAGTTTAAACTCTATACTATGATATATCTCCCAATAGACAAACAGACACACAATCTACATACAGTAAGGTAAGTGTATTTTTCGCGCACAGTGTCAAAGTCCCCCTTTTTTATTTCCACCTCATTTATTTTTTTTACTATCATACATACATATTCAACAGATACATACCATTTTTTTTTCTGCTATTTTTACATAGGACACGTTTTACAGCTAATACTTCTCGTATGTCGACCTAATTGAACAATGTTTTATTTTCATTTTCTCCTTCAACATTTATTTTTCAAAATGATGTAAAATTATCATAGCAAATGAATATACTCCGAACAGGGTCCAGATTGATATCTGTCTTATCTTATGTCACATACAACCATCGACGATGTACTCGTAGTACAAAAAATATATTTATATTTCTTTATTTCTTATGTTTCTGTCTTGTTAATCAAATTAAACAAGCCAGTGTCGATTTACCAATTTTAGACAGGGATATTATAAATTTAAATTGGAAGCCTCTCTGTAGATTCTACCGTTTACGATTTATTTGAAAAATGTGAAAATGGCAATTTTCAGATATTTCAGAATGTTTTTGAAACTGCTGAAAATTTTAGAAATGTAAATATGTAAACTCCAAAACATCACTGCGGCACCATTACTTTCACATACATTTTTTCTTTATTAAATTAATAAAGTATCTCCATAAATACATAAATATGATACATATGTAAGTGTTCCGAATTTTTAATGCATTCATGGAGTTATTTTTGTATACCTGATAACTCCATGAATTACTTATGAGACAAATGTTAGTTGTACTCTAATATTTGACATAATCATTGTTTGGTGAAACAACTATCACATAAATAATAATAAAAATAACACTATGAAGCAAGTATAAAGGAGGACTCTGGATATACATCTTTGAGCTATGAATATGATAAGTGCTACAGCCAGACTACACTGAGAAGGACAATTATGTATCTCAGCCGAAAGAAGCCGAAAACTTCTTGATAGGTTTCTTGATAAACAGGACAGGGTTATAACCAGAAAATTACCAGAAGCATATTCTGACGTCGAAGACATACTCGTATGTAGGAAATATGGATCTGAAGGCGACACTACAGACACATACTAGAAAGGTGTTCTGCGCTAGCAGGGTCAGTATATCTCAGCAGGCACAATCCATTTGCGAAGATGGTCCACCAATAACTGACACTCAAGCATGGTCTGTTAACGACGGCTCCGCCATACCACAAATATACCTCGGAAGTTGTGCTGGAATCAGAAGTAGCAGTGATGTACTAGAATACAGGGTCTATACCAAAAGTAGTAGGACTAATCTTTTAAAAAATAATGTATTGAAGATATGTTTACAATTCCTTAATATTCCTCGAAATAGTATCCTTGGACAGCTACACACTTAGAATAACGCTGCTGCCATTCGCCGTACGCCGTCTGGAAGTCAGTTTCGGGGATGTTGTTGAGAGCCCTCGTCGATGCTGCTTGAACGTCCTGAATCGAGTCAAACCGATCTCCCTTCAGCTGTCTTTTCATCCGTGGGAATAAAAAAAGTCAGGTGGAGCCAGATCAGGACTGTAGGCGGGGTGCGGCAACGTGGCAATGCCGAATCGGGCCAACAGTTGCCTCACGACGAGCGCCATGACACGGCGCATTGTCGTGATGCAGGGTCCAGTTGTAGGTGATGGCTGGTCGGACGCGATTCACTCGGTGTCGCAGGCGGGTTAGCACTTGCACGTAAAAGTTCGAATTGACAGTTTCCCCAGGGGGAACGAACTCCTTATGAATCACCCCGCGACGGCCAAAAAACACGATCAACATTGTCTTGATCTTTGATTTGCTCATGCGAGCCTTCTTTGGACGTGGGCACGTGGAAGTGTGCAATTCCGCAGATTGTCTTTTTGTTTCCGGGTCATATTGGAAAACCCAAGTTTCATCGCCTGTTACCACATTGTCCAAAAAGTTTTCGTCTGTATGCAAAAAGTTCAAAACTTCTTGGGAAAAGCGCACACGCGTTTCTTTTTGGTCGGCAGTCAGAATTTTCGGTACCATCTTGGCGCACACCTTGCGCATAGCCAAATCCTCGTGAACGATGCGTTGAACGCTTGTGTGAGCAATGTTCAACTCGTCACTAATTGCTTCAATGCTTAAGCGTCGATCATTGTTCAGCAGTTCTCTCACTTTGGCCACATTGTCGTCGTTCAAAAACACTGGATCGGCTCATTGCAGTATCCCCGTAAGCCTGCTTAACAATATATAGGGTTTCGGTTGCCGATTTCCCGAGTTTGACACAAAACTTTATCGAATATCGCTGCTCGAGATTTTGACTAATTTTGTGCTTCAACAACGATAAAAGAAAACATTTCACAATAATCTATGTCTACACTCAACCAAAGCTCGTAGGCGACTGCGGCTGGTGTTCCTCTGTTGCAAAGTGTCCCCTCCATCTCGCCCAGCCAGCCAAACCCCTCTCCATAGCTCCGCTCGCGCTACAGAAAATCAGTCCTACTACTTTTGGTATAGACCCTGTAGGCTAGTTATAGTTATAGGTTAGTGGCTGAACGAGAGAAGATCGCGAAATATGAAAATTTAGCAATTGACCTGACGCGCATTTGAAGACCGGAGAAGGTGACATACGAACTAGTGATATCGGCAGTGGGGTGATGACGACCAGATTTGCCAAGAACTTTGTAGCATTGTAACTGCCTCGTAACATCATTAGAAGTGGCCAAAAGGCAGTTTTATTACAAACTTGTCACATTGTACGAAATGTTTTGGGACAGGATGAATTTGCTTTCCTCGCTAATTCCTGATGGAGACGGAATAAATGAATGTTTTCAGAAACAAGTTAAGTAAATAAGCTATGGGTGTGCGGAGCAAAAAACTCCACTAAACTAAAAAGAAAAAACTAAAAAAACGTGTGGTCTACAAAACGAAGGTCATTCCTCGAGCTCGCTGGCCTCTCTACGTGTGGATCATGACACTGAAGTTGGGGGATCTACTTCAGGGAGGATTGAAGGAGTATCTGAAGAAGCCTTTGGCAATGACTAGAGGGTGGTTGTCAGGAAGGAGAATGACCAGAGGTTACTGGAGATTTCATCATAGCAATCTTCATGAAAAATAATATGGGCAGTAGAGAAAAAATATGATATCACAAGCTTAAAAAACATGTCAGATAGATGGTGGGGGTTAAGAAAACCTGTGCTTTGGGTCTGATTGGTTGGGGGAAACCTGGAGTACAGGTTTATTTAGTCAATTTATATTTTTTAATTATCCATATTGTACTCCAACTTCACCACGTGGACGTGGAAGTAATTAAGCGAATTATTTTATGGTTGTAAGTCGAAACGTACTCGCGATAAAACCGCCACTGCGCTCAAGTAGTAAACTTCGAAATTGAACGTAAGGGCGTATCGACCCATATAACTCCGGCTGCTCGGACGAAAAACGACACCACGCACCTTTCGCCATAAACGCCGTATACGGCGCGATTTTTTCCCTCCCCGGCCCGAGTGCACGCGTTATGGGCTTTTCAGGCGAGCGAGTCGGAAAAAAGGCCGTACGTGACGTGTGCCCCGTGTACGAGAGCAATTTATATCTACCCTGACCTTGGACCGTAAGTCAGTCAGTATGTATGTATATCGAATGCGTGCACCGTAAGTTTATTGTTCTGCGATTCGTTTTTCTTCTGGTTGATTTGTCGCCTACTAGGATTTATTCCGTAATTTGTTATGCCAGTTTACTGGCGATTTAAAGTGGCGTTTTAATTATCAAGTGAAATGGAAAGCCAGCTCCAGTTACCAGTTTAATACACTACTTTTTTACGGGTTATAGCGTTATAGCGTTTATAACTATTTAACTATGTGTGCCTTCGTTGCTTTTCTTAGAGAATATACTAAAATAATAATAATAATTAGGTTCAGGATGGTGTGCTACAACGTAGGGTCGGCACTATACAACTCTATGATAATAATAAATATAACACAGGCCCAGAAAAAAGTCTTATAGTTAAAAGTTGAGATACCATATTGTATGTTTTTTGGTATGCTAAAAACGAATCCGAGGTCAGAATTCACACAATACCCTTAGATTTTGACATAACCTCAAAATCACACTTTACAAATACGTTAAAAAGAAAGGCCCACAGAAAAGAATCAAAATCCAGAAGGTAGACCTTACATATTTAGGTGTGCTAAAATATCTTACAAAACATATTTTTTACTTGTCCACTTTTCCTCCAGCACCTCCATTTACTCCCCAGGGGGTTCAAAATTCATTTCTTATAAAAATTCCAAATGAATACATATTCCTAGGTACCTCGATGCACTAAAACTGTTAATATCGACAAAAACTGATTTCAACCCTCTAATCGCCCTCAAACCCACCCCAGTACCTCATTACATCACACCTCTCGAGAGGCGAGGGGACTCACAAAAAAAGCACCCCGATTGTGAGAGGTGAGGGGACTCGCAAGAAAGAGCACCCCGATTGTCAGAGGCGAAGGGACTCACAAAAATAAAGCACCCCAATTGTGAGAGGCGAGGGGACTCTCCTCTAAAAAGGGCACCCAGGTTGATATCAGTTTTTATCGACATTATGAGCATTAAAATACCTGGGGATATGAATTAATTTTGAATTTTTGAAAGAAATGAATTTTTGACCCTTTGGGAGGTTTAATAAAATACTGGGGTGGGTTTGGGGGCGATTAGGGGGTTGAAATCAGTTTTTATCGATATTAACAGTTTTAGTGCACCGAAGTACCTAGGAATATGTATTCATTTTGAATTTTTATAAGAAATTAATTATCAACCCTCTGGGGAGTAAATGGGGTTAATGGAGGAAAAGTGGACTTATAAGATAATATTTTAAGCACGCCTAAATACGTGATATAAGTAAGGTTTCCTTCTGGGTTTTTATTCTTTTTTTGTGAGCCCTTCTTTTTTAACATATTTGTAAAGTGTGATTTTGAGGTTATGCCAAAATCTAAGGGTGATGGGTGAATTCTGACCTCGAATTCGTTTTTAGCACACCAAAAAACATACCGTATGGGACCTCAACTTTAACTACAAGACTTTTTTTGTGGGCCTGTGTAATTAATGATATACACCGTATTTTTTAAGCGCTTTGTAAATTATGTACGCGTGTATTTCTTGCCCGTACATAAGTATGCCACTCACCGTGCCTGGTAACAATCGCTCCATGCAGATTCGGGAACAGCTAGATACAATTTATCCATATATCGGAGCGACTTGCGGATTTTTGCAATAATGGCACAGTCGTTACCATTTTTGTAAACAGACTGAACCAGATGATTGACAATTACGAGAATCTACAATATCACCGTGTCAGTGGAAGTTTCAAATAAGACATACGCAATACATTACTTGGGTGACAGTGGACGAAACAACAGATTTTTGAGCGTAATAAGGTCGTTAATGTTCTGACAGGAATTTTGGATGTTTCAAATATTTCGCTCCCGATATTGATACCTTGTAAACAGGTTTTGCAAACAACAACTGAAAGTATAGAAATAGTATACTTTCATGTATACTATTTCTATACTACTCATACTCATATTACATGATTCAAATATTCATGTATACTTGAATCATATAATGATTCAAGTATACATGAATCATTATAAATCACTCTCAGATATATGGATCGTATTATATTATTGCGAAATTTTAACTCCATTGAACATTTCTGTCAATGCTCTGGATATATTTTGTTCGCGCCAAATTTAAAGATCTCAATGGAGTTTTGTACAAGAACGATTTGTATGAATACTACTCTTGTTGCTGCCCTTAGTAGTATCTATCTGAGTAATACATATTTTGATGATTCATATTGTAATGTCCATCTGTTTTTATAAATAACTATAAATCTTACATATTTATTTTTATAATTACCCACACTTAATTAATTATAAAAATTAATAATTAATTTAAAAAATTCATACTTAGATGGTGTTTCTTCCTATACTTCTGCCTATCTCAGCATCCAAAGGGAGTATGTTTCATAAATTCTTCAAATGAACTAATTACCGTCCATCCGAATACTGTACTTTAGGGATGTTTGTCAACATCCCTTGACATTGTAAACACCTTGACATTGTAAACATTGTAAACGCTATATTCAACCTTTCGCTTTCTGGAAATAACTCTGAAAGCCTCAAAACCACCATATTTTTACTGGTTGTGCGAGTTCAAGTGCAGACAGTGCACCTATTAGCGACTTTATTATTCAAATTTAAGTTACCATTTAAAACGCTCCAGTACCAATTTAATTAAACGAGCTGTTGGGTTTCTAAGCAAGATTTTAAGCTTTTTTTGTTTCTGATATTATGTTTTGAATGAAGCTTTGGCATCTGCGAAAAATTTAATATGTTGATATTGTAATGTGTATTTCTACAATTAATTTACTGTGTCCAATCTGATTTCTTAAGAATTACTAAACCAATTACGCATTCGCGTTTCCGTAAACAAAATAAAGTGACTGTTATTCTGTCAACGAAACCCCCATCAAACGTTGATTTGTTTCTGAATATTGGCTACTACTCACCAAATTTGTGTTTCAGACGGCACTTGTGACCATAACCTAAAATAAAAGTAAAAGTACCTTTAAAACTCATATTTTAGGTAGAAAAACTCACGCGTTTGACTGACATATTTTGGTATATTTTAGTTACTTTACCCAATAGTGCACAGCGTACTCTTGTTTGGTACAACAAAAACTGGATGAAAAAGTAGAATTTGCTGTATTATCTGTTAGCGATTCATTCGACGACATTCCGCAAGTAAACAGCCCCGCGGATTTTAAACGCTATCCGACTTTATTAACATCGATGATGGTGGCTTCCGATAGACACCGATAATTACACGTTACCGAAGAAGAAGCATTGCAGACGAGCCGTGCCGCCACTGCGGACCAAAGTTTCGACAGAGTACGTATCTCTGCCTTCTGAGCAACGACTCGCTGGATGTCGATATTTCCTTTAAGTTGCGTGCTTTAATTTTGATTGTAAATATCTTGTAAAACCGGGTTGGGACGAAAAAGTGCTCGCTGCTTCTGAGGATGGCTAATTTGGACGCAAGAAGGGTAAGGAACGATTGCTTGCTGAACTCGGTGTTTACCTTGGTTACTGAAACATGAAGGTAATAAACGTAATGATAATGATTAAAAATGTTCATTTGTAATTGTAAAATTCTACCATTGTAATCGGTTATAGTAGAAGCATACTTTGTATTTGTTTGTATACAATTAATAATAAGTATTTGCGTAAATACAGTAGGTCAAATGCTAATAAAGAAGTATACCAAAATCAGGCAAGTAGTCTCGGTGAAATAATATTTTAAATACTCTTAATGTTATCACATAAGCTGACCACTGGCGACTTACTTAAACACAGTAATGAGTGTCGAGGTAGTCGTGGCTGATATTATGATACAGAGCGGGGTTGAATAACAAATACATATGTATCTCCTGTAATACAAATAAGTTATGAGCATTAAATATAATACGGTTTATATTATGTAATGGATACTTCTAAAATATGCCTTGTGCTATATACGGGATCTTATTCTTAAATCGAATAAATACACTATTATCGGCTTTATACTCGTATTAGTAAAAAACATAACGCTTTCTAGCCAATAACACTAATAAAAAATAATCATTGAGCAATGCTAATTCGACTTCTGACAGTGGACGTTTACAATTTTGACACTGACTTTATGCACTGACTACAAAGTCAGTGCACTCTATTTTGCAAAGCTGGACTTCGGTGTTTGTTCCCAATGGAAGCACTGTGTATGTCTAACGTATCTAGGATACCAAGGAAGTGTAGTTGTTAGAACTCGAGAATATCCACTATTGAGCATATAGAAAGATATTAAATATGTATGGCCCATGTAAAGAGAATGGGGATAGCGCACTACTGCGCATACGCGGACTCTAGAGAGTGTTAGGGAAGGGGTCAATGCTGTATGTAACACGGAAACGAAATACATATAAACAATATGGTTTATATTTTCATTATCATAGAGTGTTATAATACCGAGCCCTGCGTTGCCGGATACATTTCCGGACCCTAATAATTACTATTACGGCATCCAGTTGGTGTCGAAGAAACGTACTGTATTTCATAGAAATTCTTCACGAGTTAAATATGTTTATGCATGCACTCATTCTCATGTGTATGAATGAATAATATTATATTATGACGTGATTGCAGAACAAGAACTGTATGTCGGTCTCTCTGTTTGTCTTCCCCATTTATACAAAACGCAGAGCTTTAAACATTTACCGACACGGAATGCAGAAAATTTCTTAAGCAATTAACATTTTTACAATTTGGCAATCAGAAATACCAATTTTGATCTGCCGATTCCTATCTATATTGTCGGATCGAGCTACAATATATTATTGCGAAATTAATGTAATATAACATTCAACGGCTTTCAAAACTCTAAATTTAATTTTCATTTAGGTAATAGCTAAATATCAAATTTCATTGTTGTTATTATTTCATTTAGATAAATAGAAACAAATATGAAACATTGTTCTCTACATACTCACCTGTATACAGAAATCAAAATTCCAGTCGTATAATATATGTATGTGGTTTGTATTTACTAAAAATATAAACACGTAATGCTCGTTAAAAATAACGACCCAAAAAAAAAAAAAGAAATACGTCATCAAAGTTGGCCGAGCAAAAAGTCGTATTTATATTCTTAATCTTAAGTTTATAACCTTATTGAATTATCAAGGCTGTCACATTATGTGACAGCCATTATTTATAGTACAATTGCGACAGCCACTTGTCAAACGTTTGACAACAATAAAATTTCTCTTCTAGCTTCGACATATTCCATTCCATTTCTCTCGTTCATAGCCAGATTTGATGATGTTTTTTTTTTGAATGCTCATTATCAATACGGCTATAAAAACTCGAAGACCAACCATAAAATCCACATTTTAAACGCATTATTTCAGAAATATAATGGTCGATTACAGAAAAACACACAAAAAGCGTTTAGATGCATTAAAGAAATTGAAAAACGAATAATTAATCTCCATTATCCCCTCAAAAATTTGTTAATAGAAAAGCAATTGCAGTAGACTCCGTGCTCTGTCGACCTTCAGAAGTCTTAAGCAATTTTCTTTCGGCTCCAGTTTTAATGACTGCCCAACCCTATGATGGTCTAGTCAAAAAAGTCAGAAGGAACAAACCTCTCTTCAATCTGTACCAACTTATTTGAGAGACGCGTGTCTACATACATAAGACTACACCAAAAAAAAATGCGCAAAACTAAACATTTTCCTAGGCAAAAATGAATTCAAATATTCATTTCAGTTTGAGGGAAAATTATTTATTTTATTCAAAACAAATAGGTGTATTATAAAGACGGATTGTTGCATCAAGAGGAATAATTATTATTGTGGTCATAAAACAAAATATCTGCAACGTATAAATCAATTATATAAATATATATGCAACGTAAAAATCAAACCTCTTTTAGAAACAAAATTATATTCCTTAAAATACGAAGTAATTTTGAAAATTCATTTACAAAATTATTTTATGTCCCTTCCATTTTTTTTAGTATTTTTTAAAGTATTTCTATACATACTTAAAACAAAATGCACGGTTTACATAAAGTAAGGAACAAATTCATTATCCCGCAATACAAATGCTTTAAAAAAATCTGCGGACATGTCAACTTTTATTTATAAAAGGGCATGTTTTTATAAATGTGATTTTTTTTATTATATTCGGTTTTTGACATTTGATGTCATCGGCATTTTTGAATGACTACGGGTATATTCTTTTACAGATTTAGATAGAAAACACTTTTCTATACGCACAATACTTATGAAGAAAGTTTCTTCTTATTTCATATTACAGTGTTACTTTGGTAAACCTTTTTCATGGTCTGTTTTCCTACATTTGTCTTCAGTTTTACTAATTTTTGTTCGATTGTGTTCGATGTGTTATTTATGTGTGTATTAATCGATTTATTGAATATACGACACTTCTTGGGTACGAACACTGTCCCCATAAACGATCATCATAAGAATTTTTTATGGTATGAGATTTAAAATCATTTATAGCATTCATACATAGGTCTGTGAATCAACACTTCATAGACCGCAACTTGACATACTTGACAATTGTTGACAGGAAATAGTTATGTTTAATCAAATTTATAAACACCAGACCACAAAAAGCACCTACATACCTACCAATCAAAGGAAAAAATTGAAACTCAGATTTAAAAAACATACGAGATTATTTTGCCAAAATAAATGAACTAAATGAACATAAACTAAATGCCAAATATTTACCACAAGATGTTGTTTTTCAGACAATGGCGGATGTTAATGTTTTTAATATTTTAAATAAATTAAACATTTTAGTAATTCCTATAATGAATATCTCGATAATTTCCCTCTTCAAGATGAAATAAAGCTTAAACATAAAAAACACATTTATATAGCAATACCTATTTATTAATAAAATTTGACGTGTCTGAGGAGTTTTTAAATCTTTTTTATTACGAGATAATGAATTTGTTCCTTACTTTATACACACCCTGTATTTTAAAACTTTTTTTCTTGGTGTATCAGGAGGCGTGGACGTATACCCACCAGAAGACTTACATCAGGAACCCTTTGATGTATTAAGTCGATATACATCTAGGAAGTGCACATTAGAAGAATTTCGTGATGGATTACACGGTAAAATGTGGCCGCCACCGTTCGTCAAGGGGTTGTTATGTTGATCGGCGCTTGCGTCCGACGGGTTGGAGATAGTAATTTTCGGTCTAGCGCTTTGATGGACTAATCATTATATTAATTATACTCGTTTTGACTGTACGGTGGCAGCGGAAGATGCGGTGGAATACTCCATATAGTTTTTAGACGTTTAAAGTGCTTATCAATCATTTACAGTCTGAAGGGTGGAAAATACTTGGATTTAATAAAAAAAACAGCCCTTGCAAGATGTAAGGGGTCTATCACTAGAGCTTATATAGAGTAATACTATACCGGAGTTTGTTTAATCTTATAAGTCATCACTTATTTTAGACGGATAAATAAAATTCTGGATGAAATGTGATGTGGTCAGATGCAATGCTGATGTTTATATGATTTAGATGCGATGATCAGTTTTAATAAAATTTTGTTAAAAATTAAAGATATTTGACTGTAAAAAAATGCCAAATACCATTATTTTAAAAATAAAGTAGTATTAATATTAAGGATAGGTTTTTTTTTAGGCTCGTTACCTAATAATATGTATACTAGTGGCCCAAAAAAATTGAATATTTTTTTATTCGTGTCTCGTGTGAAAATATATTAATTTATCTTGTTATAAACGCCCCCTTAAAAAATGAGCTAAAAAAATATCATAATTTTTTTTAGGTCGCTCATGATTTTTAAAAATTTCCAAAATTGTCAAAAATTGATTTTTTTTCCTCGTCATGTTATTATTTTGTAGGTTGAAAAAAATGTCGATTCTGAAAATTTGAAATCAATATTTTGATTTCTAAAGGTTACTCATAGTTTACTTTTCAAAGTAGTGTATACTTTTCAAATAAAACACGAGACACTTTATTAACTTAACTCATTTAATTCAAATAAAACACGAGACATATTATTTTAAAAATTTATAAAAACCAAATAAATTAAAAAATTATAAATATTTGGTACTTACAATGTGGTAGTCAATTTTGTCTCGAGAAATTTTTTAATTGTCTCGTGTTTATTTCTATTCTTTTGTACGTCAAAATCAATAAAAAATAATTAGTTCGTTAATATTTATATTTAGATTGCTAGAAAACATTTTAGGTACCTACACTACTTTGAAAAGTAAAAAAAAAACATGATTGACCTTTAGAAATTAAAATATTGATTTGAAATTTTCAGAATCGGTATTTTTTTCAACCTACAAAATAATAACATGACGAGGAAAAAAAATAAAAAACAAAAAATTCGATTTTTGACGATTTTGGAAATTTTTAAAAATCTTGAGCAACCTCTAAAAAATTTTTTTAGGGGGCGTTTATGACATGATAAATTAATATCACACGAGACACGAATAAAAAAATATTCCATTTTTTTTAATCTTTTTTTTTATTCGTTATTTAACACTGTTTGCCATTTAAAATCAAAACATTTAGTCAAAGTAAGCTAGTAGTAAGTTAGCAGTAAGTTTGAAATTATCAAAAAAAAATTGGTTATAGTGATTGAAATTTGTTTCGTATCTATTATTTTTAACTATTAAGTTTCTGTGAATAATTGTTTTCTCGAGAAGGGATTTTCTTAATAGATGCAGAACCATTATAATATACATATATGTACATATATATAGCAACTCTATGAGATATTTCAATTCGTACGGCGTGACAATTTCCATAATAATACACTTTCCATGTTAAAATACAACCATATTTACTCCCACCAGTGGCGACAAAGGGTATTTAACGGACACTGGCACGCGGATAATAGAAAACAGCATCTTGGGGTCCTTTTACAACTTGAGCTATCGGTCCACCCCCAAGGATTATGGTCTCGAAATATTTAATTTCAACGTAATTTACATCTTTATTAGACCTGTTCTGAATGTTCACGCGGTGTCGTGGAACGAGTTGACTCGAATAATGCCGGAGGAGACTGTCGAGTACAGTAAAACTTATTATTATTGAAATTCCTTTAAAATGTCTGGCGTTTACAACAAAATTACCTAATACTTAAGTTAATCTTATAGATGTCTGGTAGCCACAAGTATATTGTGGCCATATCTACTGAGGCATAAGCTGGTAGTGTCTTTAGGAAGTAAGTCCATAGTTTCGTTTTCGGGCAATTCGTATATTATATATCTATTAAATAATTTTAGAATGTATGTGTAAAATGTATGTATTTCTGATAATATAAAATATATGTACAATAATTATATATTATATTTAGATTGTTATTTTGTATCTGCATTATGTGTCTATTCACTATTCACTGTTTAATTACACAAAACATTTATTTAAAACAATATATGTTTTTTTCATTATATATGTAGTAGTCACATAACGAAAACCGTCTTTTCATGGAAAGCCTAGAGATTTCATGAACTGGCGGCAAATTATCTAGAATTGGTATGCTACACGATCTGCCTAAGCATTTCATGAAGACCGATTTGTTTAGTCACTTGGTGTTGTCAGCTGATTCTATACAATCTGCCTTAATCTTTGCTGGGATTTTAATGTAGACAGCATACTTGATTTGGTCAATCACAATTTAATTAAACTGCAATGGAAACAACATTTAAATGAGGTAAGATATTTTGTAATATACTTTTTTAAAGTTAGGTTATTTTTATTTATGTTTTATTTCTTCTTTTGTGTTGCTCCTTATTATTATTTACTTTGTTACTCCTTATAATTATTTCGGCAAAAAGAAGAAGTAGAAGGGTTTATTATTTATTTATTACTTAATGTCACACGATGTTAATATGTAACTAGGAATGGAAATAATGCTTTATTTAAAAAAAATCGAGGATTTTTTCATCAAGGTGCTTTGAGATTTTCTTTGCATTTAGAAGAAAAAATCAATATTTTTCCGAATTATGCATGTAGAAAGTTCACGATAAGCCTAGTTTATGTTTGTTCATGAAGTGACGATTAATTAAAACCGGCAACTCGTATTGAATTATCCTTTACATTAAATGACGAAAATATTTAGATTTTTCGTGGAAAGACTAAGCAAAAAGTGTAAAATCAAGACTTTTACGCCTAGGCTTTTCATGAAAAGACGTATTTCATGATGTGACTACGACATATAGATACTGTTATCGGTATCGCCATCTGTTGCCTCTGAATTTTTCCTATATTATTACCAAAGAATCTATTCGGGCGAGTCACAACAGGACCAGAATAAAAATCAGTACGCTTCCAATCTCCGTTTCTATATGAACCGCATATAGTCACTGCATATTACACAGAGGCCTTTTTTTCTAATTTCGTACGGGGCTGTGGTGAGTTTATTTTCTATGTATTTATTTCTGAGGTAACGTGAAAATTAACATGCCACTAGACAAAAAATCTGCACTAGAACTGCTGCAAACCTGGACTGATAGTGACTCGTAGTTGTTTGCGGACATGTATATTAAAGGGAATTATCTATTTTGTAATGTGTATGAACTAATCTTAATTCGTCTAAAAAAATGCAACAAGACATGTGAAAATCCATACTTCATATAGCGGTCATGATAACGATGACACTATATTCTTCTATGACTTCATGGTAATTTTTCTGGCAAATGATATTCCGTGACATAAACTGAAGAACCTACATTACGCCAGTTTCTAGAAAAATGTATGGACCGATAACTTCCTAAGCCAAAAACACTAAGAAACATTCATATATGTTGAGCTGATATACGAGGACTGCAACTGCAAGCGACGCATGCGGACGCGTAGTGGCAAATTTTTTAATTGCTGTATAAAAACCTAAGACAGTTCTAGTGGTAGTCATTTAGTGGCTTCGAAAATATTAGACAGAACCAACCACAAAACAGTTGTAGAGTCTGTGACTGAGTGCCTTCACTGATTAAAAGGCAGTAAGAGACTTTAGTTAAGGTGATAGCGAATTATTTTTATTTTTTTTTTGTAAAAGCGCCTTCTCGAAGAGACGTTTAGAGAAGCTCTGCCAGATATACCTTTACCTCTTGAACCAGTCACAAGAAGGGGGAGTACTTGATCAGAAGTGGTAGCTTGCTGTTATAAGCATTTCGAGTTAATAGTGACCAGAGTTCGACTAGGTTGCGGCTCGCCAGAGTAGGCACTTTAATTATCACTGTCACATAACAAATTTAAATTTCGCAAGTTTATAACAAGGCTCAACTGCGTCCCTAACGTCTCAAATACACCTACGATTACATCTCAAATTTATAATCATCACAGATCATGGTATCATCTACACTTCCTACTTATTCCTTTAGAGAGTGAATACCTAGGAAGTTTGAGTGGAGAAATAGATTTTTGTCTTCAGCCAAGTAAATTTCTAGAACATCTATGGCACAGAGATAAGTTACGATAAGATAATACGAGTTTGTGCATGGACCAAAAATTATTTCAAAATAAAAGCAGTCGCCCTGTACGTTCTACAAGTTCATATCAGAGTAGTAGCATCAAGTATGCGATGAATTAATAACGGCCAACTTTTAGTAACGGATCATTTGCTTTTGTCGTAATGTTCGTTAATTATTTATGCTAATGCCTTATCGCGGAATAACGTATTGCCCGATCCAGCGCGCCCAACTTCAAGATATATGCAATTGTAATTGTTGTTAATTTAATGTTGCCACTGGAAGGGGAGGAAATTAATGATCATCAATTAAATAACCACTTAACAAGTTCTTGCTGACAAAACTTCTACATTATATTTTGATTCGTCGAGAGTTAAAACGACCATCCGGATTGCACGTTTAAGGTGGGTGTCTGAGAAATAACGATATTTCAATACCAACGATTTCATTTATAAGCAAAATCGTAATGAAATAGGTAGGTACTTACAATTGGTTGCATATTTTTATCTCAGGTTGATATTATGGGGGTATACCAGAGTAAAACTTAAAAAAAAAATAAAAAACTTAAATTCCTTGGTTTAAAACTTGCCCAATCATCGAATAAAAAAAATTCCGCCGCCAGTGAATCTAAGGCAACAATTAACCATGGAAACACGGACGCTGACTCTTGATTATACGCTCTTGGCTGATTCCACCTACTCCGTTCTTTCGTTCATCGCTTCCACCCCTTCTCGTTTACTCCATTTCATCGTCGACTTTATAGGATTACCTCATTAGAGGGAATGGCCTGCTGACAATAAAAGGAACCCGAATAGCCCCTAAGAAGCAGAGGGAGGAAGATGTTGCATCAGAAGAGGAAGACAAGTGTATGAACCAGGAGTTGATATGGACTAGTAGCTCACCATTAAATTTCTTAGTATATAAAATGCCCTGAAACTCTCCCTCTCAATAAGAATGTGTATTTCTCAAAATACCATTTTTGATATGGTGGGCAGCACAGAGAAAAAACCGTAACAGCAATCACATTGGGATATTCATGGGCTTCCCATTCTACAACCTTAGAGTCACCTGTTGAATTAAAAATTACTTCAAAATTGAATTAAATCAACGGAAAATATCTTCCTCACTGGAAAAAATCTAATCAGGAAACTATCCAACAAACAACATGTAGAAAGAAGGCTGAAAGACATCAAGACACGTTAAAGAAGAATTGCTCAGCGGATCTGGTGAGACAACCTATGGTGAACTAGTAATGGGTAGCATCCCAATCAAAACAATTTACATTTATCATATTTACTCATTACTCTGTATTTGTATTTGTAGAGTAGATTGTAAATTTGCAAATAAAAAAAAGTAAAAACGTCAATGTTGAAAATTATTTGGAATTCTAAAAATTGTAGTTTTTAAACACACGTGAGTCGTCTTCTCTGTAGGCTTATTGAATACGCAACGTCGCCGATAAATCAAAGCTCATTGTTCCGTGCGTACCGCGTACAAATTCCAATTTTCAACAAACTGAATATCGCCTTCGACGCATAATATATGGCCGTATTAAATTTTTTCACTGCGCCAATACACCGCGGGCACCGCATCTCTTCTTTTTATGCTGGCATTAGCCTCAAATATGGCCACAATTGAAATGAGGCGATTTGTACTCGCAGCGTCAAGTGCCCTGTTATATGATTGTAAATCGGACAAGATCGTAAATCGACGTTGCTTCTTAACATTTCAGCATGTTGCCAATGTCGCATGTAATGTGTCCTCGCTTCAGGACCGGCCTCTCGTGACAAATAATGAAGGTGGGTATTTACACTGGCAACGAAGGCAGGCCAACATGAGTCCTTTATATTACAGAGGCGGAATGCTATGTGAATGCTAGTAATAGCTATATTACTAGTAAAAAAACTAGAGGAGAGTTCTCTTGAAAAGGATGTTTTTTTTAGTTTATTCTGTTACGTACTGTTTATTTTTAAAGCAGGTAACGATATCTTATTTTATTAGCTACTTATTTTGTCAATAATCTAGTTGTCTCTACTTCTTTTTGTCAATAATAATCAATGCATTTATAAAATAATGCCAAATAATGAACAGAGGGTTATACAGTTTTCATTGACTTTCTTATTGTAAATTGTCCATATCATGGGCATATTTCCATCAACAAATTTGAAAAAAACATTGGGTTATTTGGAATGTTATATTACGTGTGTTGAGCCGAAATTCTGTTTTACCGCGCTATTTGTTAACATATAAAAGACTGCGGCAATGGACCTGGTGACAAAATTACAGAACCATGTTATCCACTAGTGCGAGTGTTTGGGTTTTTTTTTTTTTGTGAATTTCGGTATTTTTGAACCTTCAAAACAATATAATTTTGTAAAAAAAAAAACAAATGCAAAATAGTGACCATAGCTGCCAAGTACATCATTTACTTAAAAAAAAATCTTGCAGTCAGAACCAATTTGTCAGAACTCATCTCCCACAATACGCATTATTTCCTTTTGCTGTAACGAGTTCTTTTCTCTTCAAAAGATCTATTCAACGGCAGACGTCTCCACTCTTTTACATCTTTTTTTGTATATTTTCACCTTTCTATAAAATAATGCAAAACGAAATAAAGGAGTCAAAAAAAATTATGACTCTCAGATTTTTCCCACAAAAAGCAACACTTTTGCGGTTTTGGTCACTTTTTTGCATTTATTCGCACTTTCATGAAAAAAATATGCTTTATATGGTTGACAGTAACTCTTAATTCGGATTCGACGACCAAAAAGACCTGTGAAATGAATTTTGAATGATGCAATAATTCTGTTTGCCTTTATGATGGTGCAATTTTGGCGTTTTTTTGCATTTTGACAGAGATAACGAGCCAACTATCTAATGGAATCTTTACGTATCATAGACCAATTAAAGAGACAGTTGCAGACAGTTACTGATAAAACAGGTGCTATTGTTAAAGAAAAGCTGGAGACTCTTAAGAAAAAGTCCAGGTGCAATTTTGTTGTTTTTTTTTTGCATTATGACAGAATAACGAGACAACCCATCAAAACTAACCCCATCGGATTCAGCGACTCAAAATACGTGTAAAATAAGTGGCTTGGACCCGGGATTTGATTTTTTTATTTTGTGTGCCTATGCGTTATCGCTAATGGAATCTTTATGTATCATAGACCAGTTAAAGAGACAGTTGCAGACAGTTACTGATAAAACAGGTGTTCTGGAAACCCTTTTTAAGAAAAAAAATCCAGGTTTGGAATGACCAACTAATGTTTACACTCACTCTGTACCTGAAGATCCGTTAACTAAATTAATGAAGATATTTTGCATACGGACGTATTACTTTGCTAGATGTTAAACGCTCATTTTCATTATGTAAGTACTTTACGGCTCGACGTAAAAAACTTCGGAAGCGGATGGTGAAGACGCATCTAAAGTTGTAGATATTCAGTTAAACGTTAGAACGTTTCTGCCAAAACTATAAATGGTGGGTGATAAACATACCTAAGTATTGTTTAATATAATCTCATTGATCTTATATTGTTCTACATACGTTCATATATTTTCATTTAATCTAAGCTAGCCTATGGAGTTAAATTAAAATTACTTTATATTATAATTACTTTATATCGAAAATAATACCGATATAAATGAAAGTACTTTTAAATTTATAGTTTATCCATTCTTTTTCATTTTATTCTTTCAAGTAGTGTTATTTTCAATTTTTTGATGACACATATAATGCACCTTTTAAGGTAACCTAAAATTTTATGTAGCACCTACAATTTTCTATATTTCTGATGCGGTCTGTGAAAAGGTACCAGATGTCGGAAAAACTGTTTTCGGGTGGGGGTCAGATTTCGATAGAGCATAATTAAAAAAAAAAAAATGAAGTCTCTAGCGTTAATACAGCTCGAACTGAAAGCAGGTAAAGTTTCAATATGTAAAATCCTAATTTTGAGAAAAAAATCGGTATCTCGTCTTCTATTGCTCCAATCCGGCTGGAATTTTGGTATGATGTCCTGCGAATATGTACCTACAGATCCTGCAGGTATGTGCGATATATTTCTATCGATAGATTAGATTATATATCTATTGTATCGCTAGTATGGGCGATACATTTTTTCGACTTGAAAGTGCGTTTTTGGGCTGTAGCGCAAAATTCACTTTTCCGACTTTTTCACAGACCGCATCACATTTGATAAAATTAAAAGTGCACACTGAAATAAGGTGTTGTTTAAATCATTGAATTTTACTAATTCATGCTTCTTCGTCAGTTAATCAATGAAGCTGGTAAAATATTCTATTTATAAATGGTTTGGCAATTTCTTCAAAATTAATTGAAATATTTAATATAAAGAGTTATAATTGAAATAAGATTACTAATCGAAGTATTTTTTTAATTCTTATACCCATGAATGCTATATATATTATCTTTAGAATTTGGTTTTTATCATACATACTTAAGTTTCTGCGGCATTGGGTGCATCTTGGTTGGGGACACGATGGCTAAGTCGGCTCTGACCAGCGCCTCTTATGCCTCTACCTGGGATCCGGTGGCGTTAATCACGTAGCACCAGTGGACGTACTCGCTCATTACTCATTTCTTTGGTTGAGGAAAAACTTTAGGAGCAGCGTATAAATTACACAAAGTAATTTTGTTACATTTTTTCAGGTTGTAAGTCTCATGGACATGAAACGGTTTATCATGTTTTTCTCAATATTACTAAAGAAAATTGTTTCTGCAACTCACTCAACAGACGTTAAGGACTACCACATCCATACAATATGTAGTATACAAACTAATACGGTAGGTAGTAAATAAATAAATAAGCAAATAAATTATGCAATTTTAAATATAAAAATACACATTTTCTTAAAATATGTCTATTACTTTCAGAGATTTCAGGAATTTTCAGAAATCTTTTTTTTTTTCATCGTTCTTCCATTTATTCTAATATAAATTGTGATTATTTATTATAATTATATAAAAATGAGAGCTGAAGATTCTTCAGCATTTTGCTGAAGATTGAAGGGTGATGGATCAATTCTGACCGGATTTGTATTCAGCTGGAAAATATACTTTGGAAACCATATGTATATCGCATGTACATTTCAGAAAACTCTTTTGGGCGGCGGTGTTCTTCAGCGCTTTGCTGTTCAGACTGAAGATAGATGGTACAATTCTGATACCGGATCCGTGTTCAGCGGGAACAAATACTTCGGAAACCATGTATCACACGTAAAGCACGACTCGTAAGCACAAAGTGTTCATTTTTTCTGAAGGTTCTTCAGCATTTTGCTGAAGATTGAAGGGTGGTGGAGCAATTCTGACCGGATTTGTATTCAGCGGAAAATATACTTTGGAAACCATATGTATATCGCATGTACATTTCAGAAAACTCTTTTTTGGGCGGCGGTGTTCTTCAGCGCTTTGCTGTTCAGATTGAAGATAGATGGTACAATTCTGATACCGGATCCCGTGTTCAGCGGGAAAAAATACTTCGGAAACCATGTATCACACGTAAAGCACGACTCGTAAGCACAAAGTGTTCATTTTTCTGAAGGTTCTTCAGCATTTTGCTGAAGATTGAAGGGTGGTGGAGCAATTCTGACCGGATTTGTATTCAGCGGAAAATATACTTTGGAAACCATATGTATATCGCATGTACATTTCAGAAAACTCTTTTTGGGCGGCGGTGTTCTTCAGCGCTTTGCTGTTCAGATTGAAGATAGATGGTACAATTCTGATACCGGATCCGTGTTCAGCGGGAAAAAATACTTCGGAAACCATGTATCACACGTAAAGCACGACTCGTAAGCACAAAGTGTTCATTTTTCTGAAGGTTCTTCAGCATTTTGCTAAAGATTGAAGGGTGGTGGAGCAATTCTGACCGGATTTGTATTCAGCGGAAAATATACTTTGGAAACCATATGTATATCGCATGTACATTTCAGAAAACTCTTTTTTGGGCGGCGGTGTTCTTCAGCGCTTTGCTGTTCAGATTGAAGATAGATGGTACAATTCTGATACCGGATCCGTGTTCAGCGGGAACAAATACTTCGGAAACCATGTATCACACGTAAAGCACGACTCGTAAGCACAAAGTGTTCATTTTTCTGAAGGTTCTTCAGCATTTTGCTGAAGATTGAAGGGTGGTGGAGCAATTCTGACCGGATTTGTATTCAGCGGAAAATATACTTTGGAAACCATATGTATATCGCATGTACATTTCAGAAAACTCTTTTTTGGGCGGCGGTGTTCTTCAGCGCTTTGCTGTTCAGATTGAAGATAGATGGTACAATTCTGATACCGGATCCGTGTTCAGCGGGAAAAAATACTTCGGAAACCATGTATCACACGTAAAGCACGACTCGTAAGCACAAAGTGTTCATTTTTCTGAAGGTTCTTCAGCATTTTGTTAAAGATTGAAGGGTGGTGGAGCAATTCTGACCGGATTTGTATTCAGCGGAAAATATACTTTGGAAACCATATGTATATCGCATGTACATTTCAGAAAACTCATTTTTTGGGCGGCGGTGTTCTTCAGCGCTTTGCTGTTCAGACTGAAGATAGATGGTACAATTCTGATACCGGATCCGTGTTCAGCGGGAACAAATACTTCGGAAACCATGTATCACACGTAAAGCACGACTCGTAAGCACAAAGTGTTCATTTTTCTGAAGGTTCTTCAGCATTTTGCTGAAGATTGAAGGGTGGTGGAGCAATTCTGACCGGATTTGTATTCAGCGGAAAATATACTTTGGAAACCATATGTATATCGCATGTACATTTCAGAAAACTCTTTTTTGGGCGGCGGTGTTCTTCAGCGCTTTGCTGTTCAGATTGAAGATAGATGGTACAATTCTGATACCGGATCCGTGTTCAGCGGGAAAAAATACTTCGGAAACCATGTATCACACGTAAAGCACGACTCGTAAGCACAAAGTGTTCATTTTTCTGAAGGTTCTTCAGCATTTTGCTAAAGATTGAAGGGTGGTGGAGCAATTCTGACCGGATTTGTATTCAGCGGAAAATATACTTTGGAAACCATATGTATATCGCATGTACATTTCAGAAAACTCTTTTTTTGGGCGGCGGTGTTCTTCAGCGCTTTGCTGTTCAGACTGAAGATAGATGGTACAATTCCTGATACCGGATCCGTGTTCAGCGGGAACAAATACTTCGGAAACCATGTATCACACGTAAAGCACGACTCGTAAGCACAAAGTGTTCATTTTTCTGAAGGTTCTTCAGCATTTTGCTGAAGATTGAAGGGTGGTGGAGCAATTCTGACCGGATTTGTATTCAGCGGAAAATATACTTTGGAAACCATATGTATATCGCATGTACATTTCAGAAAACTCTTTTTTGGGCGGCGGTGTTCTTCAGCGCTTTGCTGTTCAGATTGAAGATAGATGGTACAATTCTGATACCGGATCCGTGTTCAGCGGGAAAAAATACTTCGGAAACCATGTATCACACGTAAAGCACGACTCGTAAGCACAAAGTGTTCATTTTTCTGAAGGTTCTTCAGCATTTTGCTAAAGATTGAAGGGTGGTGGAACAATTCTGACCGGATTTGTATTCAGCGGAAAATATACTTTGGAAACCATATGTATATCGCATGTACATTTCAGAAAAACTCTTTTTTGGGCGGCGGTGTTCTTCAGCGCTTTGCTGTTCAGATTGAAGATAGATGGTACAATTCTGATACCGGATCCGTGTTCAGCGGGAACAAATACTTCGGAAACCATGTATCACACGTAAAGCACGACTCGTAAGCACAAAGTGTTCATTTTTCTGAAGGTTCTTCAGCATTTTGCTGAAGATTGAAGGGGTGGTGGAGCAATTCTGACCGGATTTGTATTCAGCGGAAAATATACTTTGGAAACCATATGTATATCGCATGTACATTTCAGAAAACTCTTTTTTGGGCGGCGGTGTTCTTCAGCGCTTTGCTGTTCAGACTGAAGATAGATGGTACAATTCTGATACTGGATCCGTGTTCAGCGGGAACAAATACTTCGGAAACCATGTATCACACGTAAAGCGACTCGTAAGCACAAAGTGTTCATTTTTCTGAAGGTTCTTCAGCATTTTGCTGAAGATTGAAGGGTGGTGGAGCAATCCTGACACCGGATTCGTGTTAAGACCATATTACGCATGTACATTTGAGACAATTTTTTTTGTGGCAATGTATTATTATCTACCATTATGATGTATGTATATATGATAAGCCTTGGTTTGAAGATTTCAAATGTATTTTTATATTAAAATCGTTCAAACTGGACTAAGAAAAATACAGTGGTGTGTTCTGATTTATAATGGGCTTCATTGAATGTTGTCGATGAGCTATTTCTTATCAATTTTAGAAACACCTTCGTGAGCAGTATACCTAGTTATTTGTTTAAGTGAGTTTTGGGCTGCAATCTCCGCCTTCAGCGACGCCTCAACGATGATGGTCAAAGTTGAAATATGACTAAAAAGCCGCGCAGTACATAAATATCGCGTATGACAGGGCGATCTTCGATTGTCAATTGATTCCAGTTATTTATCGATGCGGCATTCGGGGGACCCGATCACTTGTACCAAGTTAACGAGGAGAAATGCGCGGTCTTTATGATTTACTGTGGATTCGGAAAATTACGCCATTTTATTGTCGTTTTTTTGTTGTCTGCACTTGATCGATGGCGTGCACAGTAATTGCGTGTGGATATGCGGGCACGGTAAGGTTGTCGTTCGTCCGCTCGGCAGTAGAAAAACCGCTGCCGAAGGAATCACTTCTTCCACATTTATTTTTTCCCACTTACCCAGCGAGGTCTCAAGGTAGCATTAGTGCAGACTTAAAAGTGTGATATTTGAAATCTTATAATCAAGAAAATTGTAAGATAGTGTATATATGAATAGTGTAGAAATTCAGTAAATGTGATGCAGTCTGTGAAAAGGTACCAGATGTCGGAAAAGTGAATTTTGCGCTACAGCCCAAAACACAGTTTCAATTTTTTCAAACTTTACCTGCTTCCAGTTCGAGCTATATTAATGCTTGAGACTTCATTTTTTTTAAATGAAGCGAAATTTATGGTCTATCGAAATCTGACCCCACCCGAAAACAGTTTTTCGATATCTGGTACCTTTTCACAGATCGCATAACAAATATTGTATATCCTTTTAAGATTATTTTTGATTGTAATGTAGGTACGCAAAAAAATTATAGACAGGCAGGTAGATAAACTAATAGACAAACAATTGTTTTTGTCCAAATCTCTACATTTTTTAATTTGTATTGGTAATAAATAGTAAAGGAAAGTGTTACAGCGCAGGGTCGGACTCGTAATCATTGCCAAGCATGTCATTGACGGAAGCACATATGAGAGACCAATAATACAGGAGCAGAAATGTGTTAATAATGTATAGGGTACATACATACTTATCTCTTGTGTCATTCAGAATCACCGACTGTTTTCATTGCTTGAGCGTACGTTGCCAAAAACGGTCGTTCTGCATTTTTTCTCGTTAAACATGAGCATTTCGGCTTGTACATAACATTGTCACCGAAATGTTATTTGCAATTTGTGAATAAATCAGAGCATAATAACGACGTATACAGTACGAATCACCCTAATAATAATAATAATAATAATAAACCCAAACCCAAACTCAAACTCACAGCCAAACAGAGGAGCGGACGACACGAGAAGGGCCGAAGACTACGAAGTCCCTCTACCCCAGAGTTCGCCCGCCGTGCGACGAGGGCTGCCCGAAGGAGAGAAGATACCAGAAGGTTGAAATGTACCGTCGAAATGAACATAGAACTTATGAGGACGTTCTACATCATCAACCACTGCAGAGACGAGAAGGATGGAGACATTCAGTACATGCCGAATTCCTACGCAGAAATTTCACTTTTAACATATCTGAATAAATTGTCGACAGGAAAAACGTCATCGTTAGGAAGCGCTACCTCACAGATCTTCAACTACAGGAAGTCAAAAGAGACGTCGGCCAGATCCTATACCAACAAGAGGAATTCCAAAATCTACCGGAAGTGCGTGCGGAAGAAGAAAACCAACCACCGCAAAGACTTACTATCCCAACGTCATCTCCGTCTAGATCAGAGGGAAGATTTAGTGTTGTACACCTACCGATAAACCAGCATGAAGAACGACGAGAACGATTTCTACAACTAGTGACCCACTATGAGCTCATCAATCCACTAAATAGGCCCCAGAATACCTAAACTCAGGAATGTCAATAAAGCGCGTGACATAATATCCAGTGCCAACAGAATTTTGCAACAATACTTGGATGGAACCAATGATCTACCAAAGGCACATTTGGGTGTGTATTGTGCATCAGCACTCATCCTCTAATTGAACGGACAGCAAGTATATACCCCAAACCCCAACCGAAAGAACAAGGACACTGACACCCCAATGTGGAAGAAGGAGGCTTGAGAAGAACATCGACGAGTATAGAGCTGACGCTGATGTCCTCAGTGAATTTCTAGCAGGAAACAACTCTCGAAGGGTCATAGAGTCAAGCCATAGCTAGAAAGGCGCAGATAGACCTGAATAATGCAGACCATCGGCAACAACTATTGAACCTCAAAGATCTTCTGAGACAAAAGGCGAAAGCGAAGGGGGCCAGGCTACGTAGATACAACAAGCTGAAAAAAAGAAAACAACAGAATGCTGCGTTCGAGAACAACCAAAAACAGTTTTTGAGGAGCTTGGAGAAACAGGGTGAAGAACAACCTGCAGAAATCGATCCAGCGCGATTCACAACATACTGGAATTCTATTTGAAGTGCCGCCGATACATACAACGAGAACGCGCCATGGATTGAGGAAATTGAAGCACACAACGAAGATCTCAACCAAATGGCTGTCGGAATTATTACAGAAGAGGAAGTAACCTCGGCAATCAAGAGGACCAAGAACTAGAAAGCACCAGGCCCCGATGGGATACACAATTTCCGGCTGAAGCACCTACCTGCATCTCATGGTATTCTGGCAAAGTGTTTCTCGGAGGCGATCAAGGATCCGCATGTCGTACCTGATTTCCTGATGACAGGTAACACGTTCATGCTTTTCAAAAAAGGGTGATGCTGCACAACCGAAGAACTACAGACCCATCACGTGTCTGTCCACAATATATAAGCTGTTCACGTCTATCATAAATGAAAAAATCTATCGTCACTGCTTGGAAAACAACGTCTTTGAGGAAGAACAAAAGGGATGCATCAGAGGCGCAGCGGGGTGTAAACATCAACTGACAATCGACGCTGTGGTATTGAAGCAAGCCCAAGTAAGAAGAAGAAACCTGCATATGTGTTACATCGACTACAGCAAGGCGTTCGACTCGGTACCTCACGACTGGCTACTAAAAGTCCTAGAAATTTACAAAGTCTGCCCTCGGATAAGAGCTCTTCTACAACATCTTATGCAGTCATGGAAAACACACATTTGGGTCTCTGGAGGGAACACAGGTCAAGTTGAGATCAAGAAGGAATCTTCCAAGGTGATTCACTCTCGCCGGTTTGGTTCTGTTTGGCACTCAATCCATTATCTACACTACTCAATAAAACAACAGCTGGGTACAAGATCAACATGAGAAGCAGAGCAACACTCACTTACCTGCTCTACATGGACGATCTGAAACTATTCAGTGGGTCCAAGGCAAATCTCCAGGCGCTTATTGGAACCACTAGGACCTTCAGCGACGATATCAAAATGTCCTTTGGCCTGGATAAGTGCGCCACACTGAGTATTGTGAAGGGAGCACCTCATAACAACCCAGAGGTGTATGCTGACATTCATCTACTGCCACTATCGACAAAGATAATTCATTAAAATGGCTTACCGACGGCTATCTGTACCCCGAAACCGAAGGCTTATTGACTGCCATTCAGGACAGGGTTATAAAAACAAGAACCTACCAGAAGCATATCCTGAGAGACAACATCGAAGACCTATGTAGTAAATGTGGATCTGCATGCGAAACTATAGAACACATAATAGGAGGGTGTCCAGCGTTATCAGAGTCAGCATATCTCGGCCCAACCAACTTGCGAAGATGGTTGTGACATACTACAAATATGCCCCGGAAGCTGTGCTGGAATCGGAAACAGCAGATCGGATATTGCGATAGGCTAATCATCACCGACAGAACAGTGGACTTCAACCGACCAGATATTGTGCTGATCAACAAGGAACAACGAAGAGGAATCATCATAGACATCGCAGTGCCACTTACAACATTCAGAAGACTGAACGGGAGAAGATCGCGAAATACGAAAATATATCAATCGAGCTGAAGCGCCTATGGAAACTGGAGAAGGTGGAGACGTACGCCCTAGTAATATCGGCGGAGGGCGTGATGACGACCAGATTCGCCAAGAACATCGCGGCATTAGGACTGTCTTATAATATTATTAGAAATGGCCAGAAGACAGTTGTACTACAAACTTGTCACATTGTTAGGAAGGTTTTAGGACAGGATGAATTTCCTCCCCTCGCCTGAGCGTAATTTCTGCTGGAGGCGGAGATGAGATATCAGGCCATCACTGTCTGCAGCAGGAATGGGTGAATGTTTCACAGCGTTTACGCTGAGAAGTGTGACTATAAAGTCGGAGAAATAATAATAATAATAATTTTAATGGCAGGTTGTATTATTGCATATTACATAATTTTAAATAAGAAGAGAAAAAACACATATCAAATTTAAACACAGACATTCCGCAAAATAGACCAAAAACAACATAGTGCAAAGCACCTGCTGAACAAAGTTTCGGCCTAGCAAAGAAATACATGTTATATTAGAATATAAAAAAAGACAAAACTTTCTGTAGTATTGAATAATACACAATAATAATGACCACAATAAACAAAAAAATACCAATGTATGTAACACGAAGAAGATCAATTACACAAAACACAAAACGAATCAATCAGATAGGATCTGTTCTACTTTTATTTTAAAACTAGTCAGAGGAAGATCTTTAATTTCAGTTGGCAGTTTATTATATAAGTTGTAGACATTATAGGTAAAGGATCTGCGGAAGGACCTCATTTAATTATAAGGAGGTGGCGATATTAGACCTTTAATGCGTCTTTAACATAGCAGAATGAAGGGTGATTGATAAGTTAACTTCTATCTTGAATATACCCCACCACCGTCTAAACATGAGGTGGGAACTAGTCACGATCCAATTTCGAGCGCGGGCGTACGACAGGCATCCGGTTTGTCGAAATAACATTTTATATTTTATTCTGGTCTAGTTACTAATTAGAAAAGTGTGTTATTACGAGGGTATTGTAGAAACACTACAATTTTTCATGGCAGATTTCTGTTTAACTGAAGAAGGGGACCTATTTGAATATTTATTATAATTGCATTTATTTTCCTTGCTTGAACAAATTTTGTTATTTGTAAGTACGTTGTAATAGAGCGCATTTTAGGACCGAATCTTTCGGCCCATATTAACTTTATACAAATAATTATTCAATATTGTCATTTGTCAATGATTTTACTTACGTATATAAGCTAGAACACATACCTCAGTACATCCTCCTCAAACAGCTATCCGCATATTACAAAACTAACCAAACGACAACAAACGTCTATTAACATGAACATGGTAGTTACGATAGAATTCCGGCGAGTCGCAACAGATTAGGACTCCAGGTCACTATTATTACAAAACGATAGTTCACAGAAAATGCATCATAATACAATAATGAATACTCGTACTAAGCGGCTAACTAGTTCATGATGAAGCCGTATTTAGGTGTGGTAACGTTAGTGGTCAGGAAACATGACACTTAAAAGAACTTATCCACGAAGCTCATAAAATGTGGGCCTAAAACGCCAAAAAAACCTGATTCACGAGTTATAAAGTAACAATAACTTAATTAGAGTTTTAATTACCACTTATAAAAGTGGGCCACACAGTACCCGTATTGTTACCATAGATCACAAGTCTGTGATAAAAGTTATACTATAGACTAATTAGCTAGTACGTAAGATGAACTAATTACTTAGTGAATCGTCGATTTAAAGGTAAAACTTTTCAACTAACATCATATACGTTCTTTAAAAACTTCCGATTTTCAATAGACAAAAATGTTGTTACACGAGGATCTAAAGATAAAAAAAAAATTGCTTTTGAATACAAAAAGTAATATTACTGTAGCATAATGACCCATTGCTGCAACTTTTTTTCGTCTCGTGTTAGACAATTGTAGTTTTCTTATTATTGATTTGGTACTGCTTAATGAATATTACCTTTAAACCGACGAAATATTCGAGACTTACTTGCCAAATTTTTATAACTGCCAAACAGGTATTTGGTACAGGTATACCCTTGGAATATGAACACATCATACCTGTTATCATAAAATTCTGGATACCTCGACGCAAATGTCTGCCAGCAGTATGTAACGTTGTGCGGTCGTCAGGGAACATACATGGCAAGCGACAGACATTTTTTTCAATTTTTACTAATTTTATGCTATTTTATAGCAGTTTTGGGAAATTCTTCCACAGTTCCAGTCTGCAGTGTCTGCCACTATTTTTCCATAAAAGTTCATATTGGAACAAGAAAATTGCACTTTGGTAGATCCAGTTAGGATCCACTTTTTTCCGGTTTTCGTCAACCCCACCCCCTCCTCCGACACCGCCATAAAGTTTTGTCTGCCACTATTTTTCCCGGTTTATAAAAAATGGATACTTTGACTTACCGTTGCTTCCAGACGGTTAGAGTCCACTTTTTTCCCAGATTTCCACACCCCCCTCTATCTCGAAAATGGCCGATTTGCCATGTATATGTGATATGAGAAAAAATGCTCCACATCGACTCGGGACCTTATTTACCACACGGCAGACAGTTAGAGTTCCTGGATTTTCTGACGCGCCATATCCTAGACTACTAGTTTTTTACTTTTCTAAAACAAAGGAGGAACGCAGAGGTTATTACTTTCAATGGCAAATACGATATTAAAAATATTGCCCAAAAATTTAAGTTGGCAGTCATTTTTCTCTGTGTGACTACAGAAATTCATACAACTAATGCCAGAACAAGAATGACCGTAGTATGTACATACATAAAGTCGATAACATCTCGTTATTACAGAAAGCGGCAAATGTCGAACAAGTTTCTCGTCGATTTCTTTTGACGACAATCGCCGTAGATAACATCGCCTTCGAAGCGAGACAATAATTTCTTAGTTAAATATTCTTAAATGAAATAAATTTTACTCGAACGATTCAAGAACATCGTCCGTTGGTCTCTACTCACGCATCTTAACAGAGTGAGTGCATGGAATACAGAGAAAGAGAAATGAACAGATAATATCCAATGCCAGTTTTTACAAGCAACATAATTTTATCTTTAACCGTACACTGAGATAAAGGTTTAATCGTATGGTTGCTCTTTGGTTCTCTGTAGATTTATAAAATGAGAAGTTGTGTGTTGTATAAGATGATTTTTAAGCGCCTATTTGGTCTATAAAATCGTAGTTTCATAATTCAAAATTCAATGCTAAAATGTATTGTGTGAGGTTGTTTGTTGTCTTAATGACGCACATTGTGTTTAATTTAATTTGTTAAAATAAGAGTCTTTCTTTAATACACTTTCGAACTTACATATGTTTGATGCGCCCATTTTTTGCATAATCTAAAGCGGGTGGTAGTGAATTTACTTCATTCATTATTTGCAGCAATTCCGCTAATGACGACACACTATTTTGTAATTTGTCTATTGCGTCATACTCTTTTATAGTTGGTATGAATAGTGTTTAATTCAGTTTGAACGGAAATATCTCGTATTTTCTCCAGCCGCGTGTTTCCTTAATAGCTGCAGCCTCGTTCAGATTTAATTGTAACTTCATTGATTTTATTTCTTGGAAATATTTGGCACAATAAAGCGTTGTCTTCAATCATGTTCCTAAACGTGTAAGAATCGGCTGTCGTGGTTCAGAAATATCAGGACATTCTCTCTGAAACTAGCGAAGACGTAGGAGATATTATGAACAGTTTTTTCTACACCCTATTAATGTGCTGACCTTGGGAAAACATTGTGTAATAGTCTCTGCTACAATATGTAACGCATTCACTTTACACGTAACATGTAACAATAGACAACCGTGTAAAAAAGAACCTGCTACTAAACGTATTGTCGTTTAAACTCATTTCAGCGTTATCGCGTATGTTAAAACTGTTCAGCCATTAAAGGAAAGTTACCCCGGCAAATTAGCATACATCGTTTACAATATTATAGACAGTTTATCTTCAGAACCTTATTATATTATAAGTCTTTTACAGACAAATCTGTAAATTTGATAAACCAACCGTTCGTTGCAGTAAAAATGTTCATGCTCCTACATGCAAAGGATATGGTGCGCAACGCTCTTTGACAACCGTAGTTATAAGGAAATAAAAAAAGTTGAATAACTAAAAAAGTATTAAATATAATTTAATTCTACATCAAAACATGCAGTAAAATACGGAACAATGTGTTTAGAAAATTCGATTTTGGATGGCTTGAAATTACGCTAAAATGTAATTATATCTTAAACACCCTGTACATAGCTGAAAAATAATAAAAGTATACAATATCCATTCTAAATTGAAAATAGGTAGAAAAAAGCAAGGTTGTCAGATATATTTTTCTAAGCTCACTATACAAGTATACTTCATACTTCAGTGAACTGTTAGTTCGTGACGTTCTTAGAAAGCTAGTTTGTAAATATTTAAAAAAAATACATAGATATAAATTTATTAGTTGGCATTAAAATAAAGCGTTTAAAATTGCTGGAAAAAATAATTATAAATTAAAACAACTGTATGTATGTTACTATACTTAAGAAAATTTTGAAGAGACGGCAACGAATGCAGCGAATGCGCGAATGCAGCAGCGAATGCCGATCCATTATATTATTGGATTACTAATACATTCTATACATTCATCTATCTAATACATTCCTTAAATACTTATTCGGTCCACTGTGCCATAAAAATTTTACGACGTCGTTAAAATTATTTACGACATTAGGAATTCTACTTGTTTAAGACGCCAGTGACGTGTATTTCAGCTAGGTTTATTAACACAATGTTTTGAGATTGTCTGGCTAAATGAGCATTATTTACAGTAAATTATATTACAAATATTAAGAGTTTTGTATGTAGGTTAATTTTAATCTCTTATATTGATTTGAATGAAAAAAATTATTTCACAATTTTCGAATTTATAAAAGATATAGCCTTTAGAATTTATAACATGCATGATATAACATGCACGCCCATGGAATCATAAAGTTGCACCGCTTTTTTTGTTCCCCAGGCGTATTTATCATTTTCAATTAAAAATAGAAGGACTATAGTATTGCAAAGCTTTCGGGCCATATCAACTTGAATGCCAATTACCAACACTGTGTTTTCAAAAATAATTGCTACAGATAGTTTCAAATATTGTGGTGTTAATCAACAAACTTTAAAAAAAGATCAAAATAAGTCACAAACGGTAAAAGATAGGTTGATGCTGACATACGGTATATCGGAAGTGCAGATATCTTTGTAAATATTTTCAAGTACGTCGACTCTGATAATTTTAATGAATGATTTTAGTCAATCACCCAGTATACACGTTATGTAAAATATGTTGTGAGGCATATAAAAAAAAATGTTTTCCCACAAAAAAATCTGTATAGTTGGCCGAAATATAAGTAATTTATTTCATCATTTTAAGTAATATTACTCTGTTACCTGACGCGCTAGGGGGATTTCTGCATGTGTTTTTAGGGTCAGAAAAATTGGACTAGTGCTACAATTTAGCAAGCCTGTAATACTGATGACTATATTCATTAGTTGGCTCTTTTTTTCTCTTTCCATATATATCTCTCACTACGTATATTTTTATCATAATTTTTATAGATTTATTTTCTACCTAGCTTCTATTGATCATTTCACCATTTCTATCTTGGAGCATATCATTACCGAGGCATATTCCCACATTTTTTAGGGCTATTAGGACCTTTAAATCCCCGAAGAACGGCTATTTGGTCGCAAAAGTCATTCATCCTCGATATGGTCAATTAGAAACCTTCTACAGATATTTTGAACCCTTCAATATAGTGCGATTTTGTGGCGATTCGGCAAGCACGGTAATTGGCGGTGCGAGTCGCCCTAATTGTCGGTGTTAGAATCGCCGGCTAGACTGTCCCGAATTAAATGTCGTTTTGTCCGTGCCGAATTGTACACATTGGCCATTTTTTGATCGTTAGGAGAGTGCGTTAGAGGCGGTCGCCCTTGAAATAATTATGTTCGGTATTGCGGGTCAGATTTTATTTATTTCTTCTGTCTAATTGGCGTTTGATTTTCTTTTCTGGAATAAGTGTATACAGTGGCGGCACTAGGATCTACTTAAGAGGAGGATACTGATTTATAGGTGGCTATTTTTAAAATCATCGGTTAAAAATGTAGGTAACTATGATTAAAAAAAAATAACTGGAGTTGTGATAATATGAATGACTAATGGCAGAAGGTTATGAGAATATCAAATTGTTCGACTCATCGATTTATCGAGGGTGAAAGCTAAACTGAGTGAGTGATATAATTCAGAAACGACTGGTCCCAACCTAGATACATTACATAGGGTACTTCACGGCGAGTGGCCTATTAAATGTTTTAGGAGAACTATAAATGATATGGAGCTGAAAAATTGTATCTAGGGGTTTTCAAGGATGGTCTGCAGATCTAAAATAATAGCGACTTCCTAGCACTTCCGGTTTACCAAAAGTGAATACTAATTTCGTTTGTGAGGTTATGGAAACATAATGATCAACTAGAACAAAAGGGATAACAGATTCGGACTTCATACTTTGTGGATTATATTACAATAAAAATTTAATCGGTTCCTAACAGTTCAATATGGCCATCGAAAATGAACTTCTACTGATTCTACCGTTTTTTTGAGGCTCCGTTATTCGAACTTAAATTCATTCTTTCTAAAGGATGGCTTCCATTATGACTTTCACCTGTTCAAATAATATAACTAGAACCGGATGTTAATAATACATGCGTACTTTACCAGGGACGGCTCCAAGATGGTACGAAATGTTACACAGAACTTACCTTTATTGTAGCCTAACTAATCGACAAAGGAACCATAGTCACAAGACACAGAACTTGCATACACTCGGTAACCAACACTATAACGTGCCCATACTGCCATTCGAGTTTTCAAAAATTATCTGTTAAGGACAGTTAACATGACTTAAGCTTTAGCGCTTGTCATTTAAATGCTGCCTATACGCATGTACCCCAATGAGCCATAATAGGCTCCGGTAGTAGTGGAGTCCTTGGTAGACTGTCCAAAAACTTTTTCATTCTGGATTGTGCTTTCACAAATACTTATTTCACATTCGCTGCAAGGCTCTCCACATGAGGATAACATTCCATAACAGTTTCGGCATTTTGGTGGAGCTTGGGATCCACCGAAACAAATGGCAATTCTTTTTTGACAAATGAGTTCATATGTCACATATATTGATATATAGGCACCAGACAGCCGCCTTCATGTTGACTGTCGCCAACATTCGTCAGTAGCAGCAATATATGGCATTTATTTACTTCAAAGTTCTCCTCGCCCCATAGTGGCTGTAGACTGCTAGTCAGACACTCACTACTTGTTTAAGGGGCACACCTAGTGTGAAACTTGAAAAAAATCGATTTTTTTGTTTTTGCATATTTCGATCGTCTAGGCCTTTAAAAATAGCATGATAAAATTTGCGTGCGTATTTCAATTAGTTTTTGAACTACAGCCTTCTAAAGAGAAGCCGCTCATCGGTTAGAAAGTAACGTTTGCTACGGGGCGGCCTACCTGATTTATAGTTTGGGCTCTGCTCTGTCGTCATCGTCAGCGCCGGATTTATACTTAACGGGCCCTTGGGCACGAAGGCTGTGGGGGCCCCCTTGTAAGAAAATCAAATTCTGTGGGGACCCCCTTGGAAGAAAATCAAATTTTTGATTATCTAATTATATGTCGATTATTAAATATTATATTCCCTCGAAGAAGTTTTATTATTTGAATGATCAATGTGTATGTTTATGTTCCACGTTCTTTGATTTTTCAAAAATGTAGGAGACAAAAAAATGGGTTATTCAATTTTTTGGGGACCCCTGGCTTGTGGGGGCCCCCGGGCACGTGCCCAAAGTGCCCTTATGTAAATCCAAAGTCATTATAATATGATTCCAACAGGCGGTTTTTGAAGAAGAGGAAGGTGAATTGTATGGGCCTGGAAGAACAGACTAGCTCTAGGTATGATATTTACCTATTTATAACAATGAAATCAATCATTTTATCTTTGAACGCGTTTTTCTCCAAATGCTGCAGTTATAACTCGATTACAAATCTTCCGATCGATTTGATTTTTTTTTTCTGCTTATTTTGTATATGTTTCTCTATACAATGACCCTCCATTTTTTCGATTGTATGAAAAATGTAATTTTGGCACGCCAAAAATCATCAGATTTTTGAGCAAAATTTTAAAATTTCTTCAAAACTGTCATTTTCTTAAATTCCTTTTTTTTCACAATCTTGGGTCATTGTATAGGCAATACCTTCTAGTGTAATAGTTTTTTTTCCAGCCACTGTGAAGGCCGTAATCACTGCAGCAGTCGAGGAACTTTTTTTTCGAGACTTGGGAGATAGCGAATAACTCGCTGAAAATCAAATTTTTTGTTTAAAAATTTTACTATGTATTCATTATTTATGTACAGATATATCCTCAAAATTTGAAAACATTTGATGCAGTACTTTTTTTTTTAAATTCCCAAAAATCACCTTTTCTTTAGGCGGACACACTAGGTGTGTCCCTTAAGCATTTCTGCGTTCCAACACCCTTGAAGTTACCAAATACCTTTCCAAGGCTTTTTACATTAGCTATGTTCTGTCCTTTAACATCCGTCTTTAAGTCAGTACCATATAGTAAGCCATATAGGTTTATCGTGCAATTCTGAAAAGATATTTTTTTTTAGTTGTTCCTGCAGGCAGACTAACTTCGCCGTACACAAACGCCGCCACTCACAACGTTCTGGAGAAATTGTCTGAACTCGAAGTGATCTAATTTGACGCATGGACCATCGCAAGGACATGCTATCATCATTTTAACTAGGTATATCCAAGTTAAGTTGTCTCTATCTATATTTCGCACTTACACAAGCTTTATGTTTGTCTTTAGCGACATGCTGTCAAACAGCTGATTTTACGTACTACGTCAGTACACTGTCACACACAGTACAACGAAGTTCATGCCATTGAAGGTCAGTTCCGGAAAATTGAATTTCCCCGATTGACAAAAATACTAATTTTGCAGACAAATGTCAATCAGCAAAGTATCAGTTTTCCTCCATAGGCAGCAAAATGATTGGTCTCCGTCGCAACTAAATATACATACATCAAGTTGTTTATTTATCAAAGTTAAAATATAAATAGTTATGGGAATTGTAATAATTTGCAAAATATATTGATGTCCAACTCAGCAGAATAGCAAACTGACTGCCCTTATTGGATGAATTCCTAGCTTCGCTACGATGAATTTAGCCTCGGCAGCCTACTATTTTGCAGTCTGGTTAAACAAGTTCCTATTATCCAACGCTCCACCATAACACGTAACGGACGCTGTCCCGAAATTTTTACATTTTTTTAAGATCCTAGGATCTAAGTGTGACATAACTTTTTACTAAATTACTTGTACCTAAATGAATTTCTTCAAAATATTCCATTTAAAGACCAAAACAATGATAAACTGATTTAAATCCATTGTGTTTTCAAAATGGAGGGACTAAATTGACCACCGATAAGAAACTTGTCCTATTTGGTATAAATGTCAATTAATGGCCTACAGCATCTTTGTGTGACTTCTGGCTTCAAAGGAATTGCATGCAACTTTTGATTTTTAAATAGCACACACTGTATATTTTGATATATGATATCAAAACTATGTTTAAATTACATTTCTCACCTAACTAAACTTTCGAATCTCGAGCCATTATTTCTATTTATTCAGAAATTACAGGGGAAAATTGAAAACTGAATTAAAAGTTTGACACCTTGCATCTTGGTTATCATCAACAATTAGACTAAGGTAAGTTCAGTTAAATCACATTATTTTGACCTGAGGAATCTGCTGTTTCACCATGTAGTGTTACTTATGACCCACCCTGTATGTTCACATTAAACAAATCAAATATCTTTAGTCTTTCAGTAAGGGTAGATTTAAAGTGAAAACAGGGACCTGCAAGCTTAATAAAGTCAGACAGGGGTTCATCAGGTAAAATTCTTCAGCGGGACACGGAAATCTCGGAAGGGGAACTGCACCTATTAGATATTACTTCAGATGGCCGCAGAAAGATGTCGTGTGTTGATATATTTAAAAAAGATGACAAAACGGGAACATAAATTCCTAAATAAATATTCACCATTTTGCTAAAGCCTAAACTTAAAACTTACAGGATATGCACATCTGTATTACTTATATTGTCCCATTAACTATAAGAATTTTATCAGTAAATTGTACTTGATGTGTAATCATGTCATCACATCACGAATAATACGCCAGTAGCGCCCCAGGCATAGACTTAATTCAGTTTTAGTGCAAAATTTTCCACTCCGTTTTCAGATTGTCAAAATATCAATTTAGTGACCTATTACCAATGTAGTAACCAACGATCTTAGACATTTATTTAGTTAATATGAAAGAAAGACAATCTAAAAAAACATATTATATCTACTTATTAAATTTAAAAATACATTCAATAAATTACACAGCCACACAAAAAAAAAGTTTCTGACCTGGGGGTCTCACTATGTGTACTATATGTTTTTGGGGTCGCTGAATCCGAATCCAGGGTCAGTTTTATCCAAGCACGTCTGGGTTCGGCCATAACCTCAAAAAAAACCCTCAAATTTGCTATATCCGTTAAAACCACAAACACTATGGCTCCGAAATCTCATAATCCTATAATACAATAACCCAATAGTTGTACATTACGTTGGATTACGGCATGTACATGTACATTATACAGTCGGAGTTCTGGCATTCCCAGATTCATTAATTTATTTACAGATTTTTTATTTATAGATTTTTTTAGGATGTATATTTGCTTGAGAACTGTAAAATCAGTTTCATTGTGTGAGATTGCGTTACATGATTACAGCATCGAGTTATAGGGTTATGTAATTATGTGGATATGTGGTTATGTGGCTGTGGGGTTATTGGGTTATTGTATCATAGTATCATAAGGATTAAGAGCCATTGGGTTTATGGTTTTACGGATATGGTGAATTTCAGAGTGTTTTTTGAGGTTATGACCGAACTCTAACGTGCTGGGATAAAACTGACCCCAGATGCAGATTCAGCGACCCCAAAAACATACAGTACACATAGTGAGACCCCTACGTCAGAAACTTTTTTTTTGCCGGGTTTTAGGGTTATGGGGTTATGTGGTTATGTGGCTATGGGATTATGGAGTTATTAGGTTGTGGGGTCAGTTGGTTATTGTATTATAGGGTTTGTGGTTTTAACGGATATAGCAAATTTGAGGGTGTTTTTTGAGGTTATGGACGAACCCAGACGTGCTGATCTGAAACTGACCCCGGATGAGGATTCAGCGACCCCAAAAACATATAGTACACATAGTGAGTGATAAAACTTTTTTTTATTTAGTGTGGCTGTGTTATCTACTAGAAATTTACTAATATATAGAGAACTGAATGTATATTTGGCCCAAATATATAAAAAGGAAACAAACCATTTTGTTAAAAAAACACAGCGCCACTGGTTCCACAATCAATTACGATTTTATTTACGAAGTATGTCAATACAACTCCCCCGTCTATCAATGTACACAAAACTATTTTTTAACATGCATAATATACATATACTTGGAAATAAACACAGCTGTGGGGACTGATATCGATTATTTATTTATTATTTTCAATGAATTTATTGTTGTACACCAAAAAGTATTATATGTACCTACGTACGTAACAGATTCTCGAAAATACCAAGAGTGGTAATCAAGATCGACGAATTCGACCTGTATTCGATGAAAATGCATAAGGACATACATATTTAAGGGCAATCTCGATATTTTGTACGTAGAACAAAAGGGAAAACAGAAGTGTAGTTGTAATAAAAAAATAATAAAATCAACAAAGACGTAAAATGAGTTATGGAAGTTAAATGGAAATTAAATTTCCAAGTCAATATTTTTAAATTCAATTGTAATTTAAGTTGTATTTATTTACTATATCTTATTAATGTCAAATATAAGAACATTTTCCACAATATACTTCATTTAAGTACCTACATACTCAGATGAAATATTGATGATCCTAAAAGTAATTGAAGACATTAAGTGATTTCAATATACCTAGTCATGCTCATTCAGGAACTGAATTACGGGCCACTGGCCAGTCAAAATGACGTCACTATGCCAACAAAATGTTTTGTTGAATTTTCTTTTTCGAAAATTCACAAATGTTTTGTGTAAATGAATAGTATTTTTTTAACTTATTTTACATAATTTTGCTATGATAAAATATAGAGACAAAAAAAACGTCATCAAAGTTGGCCAAGAAAAAAAAAGACGTATTTCTATTCTTATTCGAATTTATAACCTTATTTACTTGTCAAAACTGTCACATCATATGACAGTTATTGTTTATTTTACAAATTGTGACAGTCACTTGTCAAAAGTTTGACATAACCGAAAAGCTTAGACATGACTGCTATTTCTATCTCTCTCGTTCATAGCAAGAGTTGTTGACGTTTTTTTTTGGATGTCTCCATATTAATAAATAAAAATCTAGTGGTACTTTCACACGTCTTATCAAAAAAAATGTTTTTGGGCTATTTAGATTATTTTAAATAAAAAAAAAGACTAATAATAAGATTTGTGTAATAAATTAACTTATATATTCCTTGAACTCTTCAAATATTTGTGGCAAAATGGCTAACGTTTTAATTTCTATTCTTGATGAAGAGTTATGTTAATTTTTGAGTATTTCAAAAAAAGTTTTTTGTTTTCAAAGTATTGCTTCTTTATCTTAAATAACCTTGCAAAATTAGAAGCTAATCAATGCAATTGGATTTTGGAGTAAATTTAGTAGAAAATTTAGAGAAAAACACATTTCAAATTCCTCATACTTCTCTAATAATTTTACTTTAATATTCGATAGAGTAAATGCTTTTGCTATTTATAATTCAGTCAATTTTATATTTAATAACTTTGTATTTTTTTAGAGGTGGGCAACTGTCAAATTACTTATTAATGCAATTTACCTCAGAAGGTACATTTCGGAAACTAATAAACACCAACAAGGAAAATTTCCTTTCTCGAGAAATTTCTCTGGAAATTTGTATTAGAAAATCTGAAACTCTATGACAAACAAATTTTTAAAGATGCATATTAGCTTACATTTATGCATAAAGTTTCTTAAGCATATAAATCAACTTTTGTTAAAATATTTTTTGTAAACATATGTTTTCCATTTTTGTTTTATTTTTAAAAATGGTTTTCTTTCTTCTGGATCACGTTCGTATATATATCGCTATAATTATGTAAATAACATAACCTAAAATTATTCTTATGTAAATGTAAAATGTAAAAATAAAATTAAACATTTAACATTAAAAAATATTAGTTATTTCCACGTTTATTTTGTGAACATGATCATTTCACAATGTTTTAATTCCTCTTTTTCTCTTATGAAGATTTCAGAAAAAAATTCCGTAGTTCTGAAAGGTAATTTACCAGTAAAATATAATTTTACGTATTTTTCCACCTTTAATTTTTTTCATAACGTTTGAATCATGACCCATTAATTGAAATCATATTCTAGAGTTCTCCATTTCACCCTGTAACGAGTAAAGTACTACTTCCATTGAGGAAGAACTTATTTAAATAAATTCGAATTTCCTGCATCACCTCCATTGTACAATTGCCCTAGATAAAGCTAAGGCAAATAGACCAGATTAGATTGCGACCGAAAAAAAAAAACACACGTACCCGTGGAAATTTTAAGAACTACGACACAATGTGTTAAGTGTGAACGATAAGGAAGCAGAATAAATGTTTGTAAGAAGGGAGGTCGAGTGAAGGTGCCACGCGCCCCTTATTTGCTTACCAGCGTGGGCGTAAGAATTATTTCTTTAGGACCTGTTGATATATTTTTTTTATATTGTCAAGGTGTTGCCAGACACATACACACACAGTATCACCCTTTATTGTGGGATCGTTGGAGGGACCTTTAAGTGCAAATAAAGTACGGTGTGAACTGTTGATATTGGGGAAAGTGCGATTCGCACGAAATTTGCTGATAAATCTGTTTTGAAAGGGCGTCTGACAAAGGGCAATACGCCGACGATATTGTGTCGCAAAATAGAACGTCTAGAGGAGACTTACGTTTGCCCTCAAGTATAAGGAATCCAATTTAAGTACGTCACCTGGTAGTCGCTCAACAAACTTATTACTGTGCCATTGTTTATTATTCGTGTGTTATACCATTAAAAATTGAAATGCTGGATTTCATATATTTCCTGAAGAAATTAAACATCAAGATTCCGTGCTGCATAAATTTGGTGAATAGGAAGTGATAAATAGACGCAATACTTGTATATTAATAATTAAAACTGAAGATAGGAAATCCATTTAGTAAAATATATGAGAGTCTGTATTCTGTTTTCTTCGCTTTACCGAGGATGACTATTTTCATCGATGCAAGTTTTAGTACTGTATGGTTAAGTAAAGCTATTATAATTCTTGTCTGTTTCAGCCAAGGATTAAGAAAGGGGAAGATATTAAAATAAAACTGCAGTACCTTCAAAGAAATTAGCTTTCCAAAATGATCATGCAGACAGAACTCTTCGAATGAAGAAAATAATTCGTAATGAAAGATTGAAGATACTCAGGTTGATATCTGATATTCTACTTAAAAATATAATTAATATGTTAAACAATTTCGTAAAAAGACACAGATATGCCTAACTGATAGGAAATTGTTTTACGTTTTCAAAATAAACCTATCCAACCTAACGTACCTTTCTATCTATTATAACGTATTTCCTATCTACTCTTATCTTATTTTAAAATCAAAACTAAACTAAAAAACTAAAAATCAAAAGAAAACCAATAAAATTATGCCAACAAATTATAAACGATAAACCTTGATATACATACTACCTGTATATTATTACAAATGGTGTCTTAAAGTAAAACATAATAAAATGCTACAGAAAAATCATAAAATAAAGCAACAAATTGAACATAAGCATACTAAACACGACGTAACAACAGAGAAGTAATGGCACAGTATTTAGTTCCAAAATGTTCCGCAGTGGCGCTGGCTTCTTAAATTATGAAGCCTATGTCGAAGTTTTGAACGTCAACTGATAAAGAAATCTATCTAATTTGATTTTAATATCATAGAATATTTTGAGTACTTAGTGAGAGTACATCTGGACACGTGTAGATGGGAACCACGAGAAAACGGTGCGACATGCGAGAGTTTCATCAGTATTGTTATTTATGAAGAGATTTTTTACATTTCACTTTCAAAAACTAAGGAAGAAAATGAGATTCCTGTAAAGCAAAGAAAATTTAATATTTTAGAAAATGGAATAGGATCTGTCCAACTTACATTAAACTCAAAACGGGCTTAAAAGAACGTAAAAAAAAAATACTATACATATTTTATTAGCAAGTACAAGTGAAACTATTGCAGTTGATGCCTATATAGTCTTTTTTTCTTTATCGGATAACACAGGACCATGTTATATCCTTTTATTTTGTTATCCAAATCTCCCACGTAAGAAAATTATCCCTCATCTTCGACTCGAAATAATTTTCACAGCATTCGAGACCTCAAAACAATTTTCGGTAACAATTCTATCACTAGGAAGATTACTAGTGATACGTTCATATAATATTTTCTAGGGTCACTAGTATTATTAAAGTGAAATTAAATGGTAAACATACACTTAAACAGAAAATTTGGAAAATATTTATGTGCTTGAAAACTTATTTGGTATTACGGTACTCAGAACGAAGAACTCAAAGATTCATAGATATCGTTTAAAATGCATATGATCGTTTATATCAGGCATACGCATGTCGACAGTCACGAAAATTGACGAGTATGGTGTAGTATAACCAATCAGCTGTTTTACGGTATTCAGAATTGATGGTCATAGTTAGAAAGTTGGTTGTATGAGTATTATAAAAATTGGTATCATTTGTGGATCTTTGCTAGCTCGCCATCATTTAACACGTTGATATTGACGTTTCTGATCATATACTGTTAGTCTTAACAATAAATGGTGTCTTTGTGTTAATAGCAAGGAGGAAAATAAAGAATGAAACCTTGACAGAAAAACAACTCTCTTGCAAAAGTTGAAGTGGTATTCGAGACTGTTGACGATTACTTTAATTCCAAACAAGTATTCAGTGTGGAATCGAATAATTACTGCAAATAATCTACTACAGATTTTTATAGCACTCAGAGTAGCTTCCACCACTATACAGCCTGACGTTATAATTTTGCCTTGATATTACACACATCAATATTTATTCTCTGAATATATCAAGTAGTCTATGTGCTTGAACTAGTTGTCTAACGATAACTAGAATTAATTATTATTTTTTCCCAGGTCAGTTACCAGGCCAGTAACTATTGCTAATGACGACCACCATTTTTCCTCACAAAAAGGATGAAGGAGCCATAGAGAGAGACCTTAAAAAATCAATTACAACACATTTTTTTCGATAATTTATAACTTGTAATGTGAACAGCTGAAAGAAGTAATTAATTAAAGTGATTAAACGTTGGCAAAGACTGAGACCATTAATAATTAGCGTTGTCTAGTGGATTCCAGAGGTGGTCACACACTAGGAGTAGCAAATTAGTACTAATTATCTTAACAATTATCTTAACTAGTAATTTGATCCCTAGGAGGTTTTCAGAAACAACTTTCACTTCTTCAAACTGAAGTACCGTCTTTAAGGTGACCCGTCTTCATGAGGTGGACGATGTTCTCACGATTTTAGGTACTAATTTAGTCAAAACATGTATATACTGAATTAGAAATTATGAATTTATTTATTTATTTTTATCCAAGACGTAGCATCGGAAAGGGGGAATGAGGGGCTGTAAGATATGTGACGTAATTTTAGTTTTTGAAGCAGAGGTATTGAAATAAAATATTTTTAATTTTTCATGCATGACAAATCCGTCATGTATTTTTTTTCGCTTTCGCAAAAATCGCTGGGATACGTCGGAAGATCCTTTTTTCATTGCCATTTTTTAATAAGGGTTTTTAATTTTTTTCGGCTACTTACTTGTCAAAAGGATATGACGACATCGAAATATTTGCTTAATGACGACCCTTGTTTTTTTTATGACGGAACTCGAAAGTCTTTTCACGTAGAGTAGGGTAAATATCGATGTAGGTCACACAAGATAATTTTTTATAAAATTATTATGAAATCAATCGGATACTCTTAGTTTTGCCTTACAGGGTACCCTAGCCGAAATTACGTCAAACGTTTAAGCAGCATTAAACTGGCGTTTGATTATTTATCATTGACGTAATATTCTTTACGTCTTACATGAGCATGGCATTATAAATAAATGTTGGATCTACTACTTTACGTAAGTAATAGATCCTATAGCTAAATTCAAAAAGGAAAACACATATTTTTATCTATTAGGTGTATCAAACTACAAATATAAAAATACCACAGTTAAAATACGCTATATAAACGTCACATATTATAATAACGCATATGTAATGTCCGTTGTGACATTAGCAGATAGTAACAGAGTGACTAGAAGTGAGAAGAAATGTAAACAAAGACAGAATATTGACGAGTTCTTAGGCGTTATATTTTGCGATAATCTTATTGGTTAATCCCCACGCCGCCATTTTTGGTGCATTTGAACAGCAGCCATCTTGTAAGTTAGTTAGCATCTTTCGCCTCGGGGATGTGTCCGTCCGGCCTCGCTCACTTCTGAGATCCGCCATTTCTCTCGTATTTTTTCTATTCTACTAAAACTTTCGTACTCCGTCTATACCATGACCACTGGTTTACCTACTCACCGTTTTCCTATCTACAAAGATGACAACATGCACTCTGTATAACAAAACATTTTTGTCGGGATGCCCAACTACTGTGCACCAACAGTAGCTTTCCTTTAGCCGCAGTAGACAAAATCTGAAATTGTGCTCATTTCTTTTGTAGCTGCAGCCTTGGACGCTTCGGAAAGTAGTCTGTTATTGTTTGTTGGTAGGTATCTCTAATATATGCGACTTCGTACTGCGTAAGTTCGTTGTGCGCAATTTGCCGGCAAAGCTATTCTTATTGTACTGTATTTCGTATTTTTTTTCATATAGTATTCTGTAATAGTTTAAAAATGTCAACAGGAGGAAAGTATTTTTTAATTACATATATTTATATGTGAAATTTTGTTACCGAGTCTCCCGCGTGCTTGATGTCCAAACAAACAAGGATGAAGAAAATTCTGCAAAATCGGTATTACGCTCACAAGCCTGTTAATACCGATTATTCCGCTGGGGTAATAAAGAACAAGGTTTAACGATAAATGTTGCAAATTTAACCATCTGAGAATTCTAATAAAGGAATAATTCCTTCATTAGAATCAAATGCCTTCAAAAATCAAAGAACCTTTCTTTTTGCAAGTGTCCACATAAGACGCATCGCACACTAACAAAAAAAAGTCCGTTGTCTTTACCAAATTCTTTGCAAAAACTGCTAGACTAGTTGTGTTGTTGAAATGATAATTTATATTATTGTTCCCTGCATATTCATATCAATCTCGTCTTAATTACGTTGGAAAAATTCCGAAAATCTTTTTGGTTAGCAATTTTATGTGATCAACAATTTCATACTTTTTTTCTTTTAAAAAAAGTTGGACGGCACATGGCGACCAAGTCTGGATGAGGTGTTACCTTGATTTATTTTGTCCCATAGTGTGGTATGAGGAATCTCATATACGAGTAATAGCAGCTTTTCTACATGCAGCCCCATTTTTAACAGCATTTATTTCTACAATAATTCTGTCGACTTCCATTAATTTTTTTTTATTGATTTTCCTTTCGAACCTCTGAGGCATTTTTTAATAAAAAATATTTTAAACAATTGCTTTCATGTAGTTCAAGTACTCCAATTGATTAGGTTAGGATAATATAGATGCCAGTTGGTATTTCCCTCGAGCTATGAACAAGTACAGTCAACTTAAAACGACTTAATCATAAAAATCCGCAGTCTACCAGTTAGTCTTGCCTAAAGCAAGAATCCTCAAGTTTAGAAGAACTTCACAGCAGCCCAACCGGAGTACATTTCGGAGTAAACAGGACTTTGGCTCCAGTAAGTGATCGATTTTACTGGGTAAACTGTCGCTGAGACGTCGAAGATTGGTGCAACAAATCTGATCTATGCTCTCTAAAAAGCATAGCAGGACATGGAGTACCCCTCGAGCTGCATTTCTGTGTCTCATAGTCCATCAATAAAAGTCTGGATCCCAATTTGTTCGAGAAATTCTTTAGGTGCTTGAGGGTAAGCCAAATGGACGAGTCATCTGATGTCACCTTCGTATTCTTGAAGGGACTCATTGCTTTGCTGGGTTGTCAATTTTTTTTGGGACTGGTAAACTTGGCGGAGATATTTGTGTCCATACCTTATTTCTAATGCTCCTACAATACTGTCGTAATCCCTTTTGCTGAGAGATATAACAAGCGAAGTAGCCATTTCTTGTCCATGCGTTCGGATTTGCAGCAGCCTCAAATTGTCTGCGGTACATGGATCACGATGGCTTAAGCAGTTTATGTACTGATCTTTCAGCATGCATAAGTAAGGCTTGGGTTTTGTAAGGGTGTACCTTGTGAAATCGAACCATCTCCTAAATCGATTATCGACGTACGATGAAATTGGTGGCCTAGTTCTTCTATCTTTTCCAGTATTTCTCTTTGCACTTGCTGTTTGGTGTCTTCCAGATTTCTTTCCATTTCTTTCTTATTATTTCGAATTTCCTTCTCTATTCTACGGATTTTTAGACCTACCTTGTCAATCAGCTGTTCCACGCCATCAATTCTCCCTGAAACTTCATTCAACCTGGTGTTTATTATTTTTTGTGACTCGCCAATGTCCTGATGTCGCCTCTCCGCCTCTTCTCAATCCTCTTGTCGTTGTCATGCCTCCTCACGGTCCTCTTGTCGTCGTCGCTCTGCGTCCTCACGGTACTCTTGTCGTCGTCGTTCTTCCTTCTGTAGTAGGTTTTCCTCTCGCCTTTCTGCCTCTTCACGATCCTCTTGTCGTTCTTGTTGCAAAACTTAATATCCCACTCACATCCATTGCCGTCGTTTCCTCGTATTTTGTCGATCTCGTATTCACCATATAACTTTTTCGTCTTCAAATTCTTCGATAATCACACCGCAGTCGCCAAAATGTTACGTATTTCTCTTTAAATAACTCGCTTCTCGAATTCAAACGCTTTTATTAACACTCTACAACTCTTCGATCTTAACTCATTTACTGTTACATTCAAATAATAACAACTAACGTTATCTTAGCAACAACACCACTATTTAAAGGTTTTACATGTTCTAGAAAATGAATTCGACTTAGAATGGTGAATATATGATTCCATCCAATTTTTTACTAACATGTAGTGTATAAACAAAATAGACTTAATATGTAAACTGTAAAACTTAATAAATGTTAGCTGTCACTAATGTCACTTTTACAAATGTTTTATTTTATAAATATGACTTTTTTCTACTCTTTGTATTTTAAATTTTGTGATGTGCCCAAAGTGTTTTGGTTTTCTAAAATCTTTTGGACTGTCACTATAAACTTTGTCCTATAAACCACCTGTCTGGTAAGGTTACATTTTAATAACAGCCTTCGGTAGCTATTCCCCAGTTTTTTCCTAATAAAAACGTACGTCTAATAAATCGATATTTATTTTACAAATTGACTCTCGTCCAACACTTTACTAAGACAACCGATAATCTCGATCTATAAATAACCATTATAGCCGTAATGTCTGGAAAACAAATTAAAAACGCAATACCCAACACCCCTTTCGATCAACCCTCTTCTTTGTTTCGAAATCTCAATCGCGTTCCGATTTCATAAGGCCGTCTATTAAGAGGAAGCTCCGAGGCGCTTTATTAAATTTTGACCTCTCAAAGGGTTAAAATGCCGATAATGGTTTCCGATGGTTCTCTAATGGAATTTACTTAATTAAGTCTCAATTTTTTTCACGCAATAATGACTATTAGTGTGAGCCGCGGGGTCATTAGGGGAACTTATCGTCTATTTAGCGGCTCTCCACTAATTAATTTTGATTTTTTTATGCGTTTGGAAAAAAGTGCTCCTCCTGATTGGGTTCTAATACATTTGATTTAATGAAGCTAATTATCAATCAGTAGGCTTTAATTTGAGGAATACATGATTGATTTACAGGGATCCGTTGGGCTTTGTAACATATAACCAGATTCTGCAATATTAAGAATCCACAATATTCTACATCGGTGAATATTAATATTCTCGTATTTTTGTGTGATACCTATATGCGATTCACGTCATATTTTAGGGGTGATTGTTAGATAATGTTAGGAGGCTATTTTAGCAAAAAGAGCTCAAAAGACAATTATGAAATTATTGGATACAAATTTTGGAGATGAAAACTGGTGACCAAAATATACTCAACTACCTTTGAAATCCTGTAACTTGAATGAGAACAGCAAACCATAGAAAAGTTAAACAAGTTAAACTTTTCGTTATAACCACAAGTACAGGTGGTAAGAGGGCCGGTCTTATTCCCTCACTACCTTCGACGCGTGTGCGGTTACTTCTTAACTTTACACAGACGGTATATCATAAGGCAAGTTTCAACAGCAACTTTTACTACGTTTATTACTTTTGATAATATTACATTTTAACTAGACGTCTCATCGTTTTGAGTCCGCAAGGAATCATTTCAATTGAGAAGCTGAGCAACGGAGGTCATATTATTTTGATGTGTCCTTTTCAAAAACGATACACCTTTACAAAATTTAAAAACACAGACTGTCATATATGCAGCATTTTCAATTTGAAAATTATAAACGATGCTAATGGTTAACTGGTTGTGCAACAAAATCTCATATTTTATCGGTTGTCTACTTTTTTCGACTGAAAAAAAAAGGAACAGAAGATATGGGTTTTCTGATTAAATAATCTTCATAAATTCATAAAAAGACACTCATCCTGTAAAATCATTTGCAGATGACTGTTAAGGAAAAAACCTTTGGTAACATTATAAAGAGTACCTACGCTTTAGATGATCAGCAGAGAATAAATATTTAAATAAAAACTTTTAAGGGTGTATTCCACAGGTGGCTTTAATTATACAAACTTTTTCGATAAGAGCCTTCTCTATAAATTTTTCGACCATACAAGGCCAAAATATGTTTGTATTTGTCTTTGATACGTGTCTTTCACTAATAGAAGGACATCTTGGAGTCAAATTTTTATTTTTCCTTTGCATTGATGTTGAAACAAGCAACCCTAATTCATTTTTAGTGTAATACTTTTTTGCGGGACAATTTTTAACACTACAAAAATACGCATGATATACCATAGTTCTTTAAGAAACTGTTTTACCGGTTTCTATTTTTTCAAACATGCAACGGTCATCAAGAAACAAAATAAATTCCCTTTATTGTCCTATTTAGACTGTGAATATGAATTAATAAAAACGCATATACCACTTTAATATTTTTCTTAATTGCACTGTACAAAGTATTTTTTGACATTTGTTCAATAAGTTAGTAAGTTATTTATGTGTAGTTCAATTTATTTTTATGTGCTGTTGCAAAAGATTTTTAAGAGAACGAATAATGCGTGTGAATTGTGAAATTACTTATTCTCTACGTACTAAAGCGGTATGGTTGAAACAGTGAAAAATAAAGGTGGCTTAATAATTTTGTGGAGCAGCGTATATCCCCTAAACTAAAAAAATGTATTACTGGGATATGTTTCTTTAATGTAAAACTAAATTGACAGTGCATTAAACAAGCTGAAGACTGAATAGCAGTGGTTACATCATGATGCACATGAATTCATAAGCATAACAGTGTTTATCGGATGAAAAATAATGAATTATAATAATAATCAGCACCATGTACTGTATTTACACTGCATTTTGGTCCAGTATATAAAACGTATTTTAAGACTTATGATATTAAAATTTGTAAAGGACTTTTATTTAAGAAAGCCCCGTCTCCTAAAAAAAAAAAACGGTGCAAATGATGCTCGTCAAGAGTGAAGAGACGTTTGAATCTGGTGTGATAACCAGGGCAGGATTTAAATTTCTGCCGCCATTGAGTACTGGAAAAAATGCCGCCCCATCACTAAAATTACACTCAGTTATGATTTGATATCTTAATTTTAAAAAATTAAAATATTTAATGTATTGCAAATAATTATTGCAAATAATTATTGCAAAATTATTGCAATTGCAAATTTAATTATTTATTTACCTTTTTTAGTGCACTCTGTAGGATAAAAATGAAATATTATGTTTTTAATTGACAAACACATTTTATATTATCTATTTTAGAATGTAGTACTGTTAATAAAGTCCAATTTTTTTAAAAAGATTTCTCAGACGAGCAAAGTTACAAGTAACTGTACTCAGTAAGAATACAAAGTAACGAGTACGCGGTATAAAAGTAACGATTACTCTGAGTACTAAAAAGTTTATTTTTTTAAATGCAGAAATAACTCAAAAAAGTTTTTAATTTTTCCAAAAAAAACCAAATTTAAATTTTATGATTCCAGAAAATGAAAAAATCAAATATTACCGTTTCAAATCTTCAAGGAAACGAATTATTTAAATTATTACGAAGATTAATTTTTATTTAAGGTGCCAAAATTATGATTTACCAAATTTCGATTTGACAAATAATGTATGAGTTGAATTTCTTGAATTATCTCTTAAATAATAAATGATTAATTAAAACAATAAAAAATTCATATTGAGAACTTTTGATACACTAAAAAATTTGTTTTTCCACTTTCCAAATTTTGCCGCCCTAGAAAATTTGTCGCCCTGGGCACTAGCCCCGACTGCCCCTAGTGTAAATCCACCACTGGTGATGACAAACTATTTTTGTACAGAAGATAAGTACCTGAATTTGTCAGCATAAATGTGTAGAACATACAGTATATTGGCATTTCGGTATAACTAGAAACGATCTGTACACCCCATAAGATTGTCAGGACCTAATCTAGTATACATACGTACAAGCCGAGCTATGTAAAGTCAATTATGTTATCTCTTAATAGCCCTACACTTCCGGACCCACGCCTTTTGTGGTCCAACCGACAATGCGACGCGAAACAGCGGACTAAAATTGGCGAATTGCGCAAAAGCACAGCGAGCGACAATCCTGCTTGTAGAACAACCTCCGTAAATTACAGGAAGTGAGATACAAGTCGGCACACGCTGCAATCAGAAGGAACGAATAACGGAACACCTTTCGAAGACAATTAAAACTGTGTTAGGATACATTCGGTGACACGAGTTAAGGTGTGAAATATGGCCCATTGTAGTGGGCGTTGTGCTTTAACTTGCCTCTAATTATTGCGAGCATTGTTGAATGGTAGGGCTTCTAAGAACAGACAAAAGGGGAGTTACGTTGGTCCGTACAAAATAACCTATAGGGTTCATTCTTGTGGGCCATTCTTCAATGGACAATGATGAACACTTGGGTGTACGGCAACTGAATCGTTTTTTACAGATCTGGTTCTCCATAAGATTTTTAAATTTCACTTTGGTGATGAACTACTAGAGCTTATGCGGTGGAAATATATTATTAACGCAAAGTTAATTTATAAATCATTTACTGAATTTTGAAAGTGTCTGTGTCTGTAACAAGGGAATGGAATTATATATGATCCGCTAGAAATATGTAGATTTGGTGAAACAGGCAACAAAACGTGTATGAAGAAGGTATTGCTTACGTAGTTTTTTTTTAATTTCTGGAAAAAATGGTTAGATTCATATAAGCAAAACACTTCAAGAATTATATACACTACTCCAAAAAATTAAGGGAACAGAAATGTTCCTACATTTTTTTTGTGATTTTTGAGAGGCTGTATCTGATTAAACAATGGTCGTAACTAGATTTAACAAACAATTTTTTTTTGAAGCTTTTATTTTCAGGCAAATGAAATTCAAAAAAAATGAATTTTGACAAATGAGTTTTTTTTAATTTTCAAAAAAAGAGTATTAAAAAAACCTGAAATATATTTTTTAATGAAATTTAACAAGTAACTGATGCGAAATTTTAAAAAAATGTTTTTTGTTTTTTTATGAAGATTACACAATGTTCAGACACTTGTTCTTTTAATACTTTTGTCAATTTTGTTACTATTATCAATTGGTTCTAGAAAACGGTTCGATGGATCGATTTAAAAATTTACAGGGCTATTGGGGGTATATTAAGCTGAAAAAAAACTTTTTTCTCGAACTATTAGGATTACTTGATAACCGTAACTCAAAAATGTTTTGCCAAAAGATCTCAAAACTAAAAACTTTAAGCTTCAAAATAGTTTTTTTAAATCTAGATACGATCATTTTTCACTAAGATACAGTCTTTCAAATATCATAAAAAATATATAAGAAATATTTTTTGTCCCCTTAATTTTTTGGAGCAGTGTTATATTTGATACCTATCCTTTAAAAAATATTAATTAAACTTTAGAAGAAAAATTGAACATACAAGAACATACAACAAGATAAAACACATTTTAATAAAAATCGCAATATATGCAAAGCTCTAAAAACGTTATTATTCAGTGTATGAAATAATGTTTGCAGCATATGCGAATTATTTTTATTTTTTGGATATCATAAAAAATAGCTCATTGATTCTTCATGTTCAAATACATAAAAATATGTTTTGCCTTCAGTCACGTGTTGTGGGAATTATTGGTGTGGTGGGGGATTTAAAAAAAATACTAAATAATGAAAAGTAAGGTTAAATAAATACATATGTCTAGTAAATACAAAATAAGGGATTGATTTATTTCCGGTTATCCTCTATCTACGCTGATTAAGTATATTTCAATAATTTTATTGTATTAACGTCTATTTATAAAAAAGAAATTGCAGTTTTTATTTAATTTGCAAACAACTTACAATTGACATGTTTGCTTCTACTCGCTTAAAATTAAATTCTAAGCAATGTTTTTTTATTTTTCAAATAAATGTTTTGATAGCTCAACAGATAACCTTATTGTCTATTGTCTTGTGACATATTTTCGTTAAGTTATTACATAATTTAAAACATATTCATTAATATAATGTATTTTATTCGTCTATTTGAAGTATATTTTCGTTTCATGTCATTTTTTTATTTTTCTGAATTCCCGCTGTTTCAGTAGTCGTCGCTTGTGTTTTGTTCCATGTATTCCAACCCCGGAATTTGACTTCACCTATTTTCATACAGAAGATACGTTCGCGATTGACTTGGTTATTCTGTATTGCCTAATCATAATAGTATTTCATTAAACAATTCTCAAAGATGGATAAAATGGTAAAATGATAAAGAGAAATAATACATTTTTAGTCACATAAAACTGTTTAGTTCAAAGACCACTAAGTTAGAAAGATCACTTCGTTGAGGTCACTCTGTAAATAGGTATGACGAAAGCTCTGAGGTCTCTAATTCGATGGCCCCACAGCTAATAGTAAGCATAAAAAAGGTTATTTTTATATAATTTCCTGTAGATGACCTTCCACCTCACATCCGAAACAGACAGATCGCACCGATACTGACCTTATAAATTAGATGACTGTTAGGAACGGACCCATAGCATCGATTCCAGTGGCGGCTCGTGATAAATAAATGTAATGGTTGCAATGGATACTTATGAAAAATAGAGCGCACCTGAAAATTTTTAATTTCTCAAGGTCGAATCTGAAAGTTATAAATTGTATGGCTCACAAAAACGTTTATATACACACTGTTAACATTTCCTTGTTAATATGGCATTCACAACAATGGTATGGTGTTTACTTATTTAGCTGAGCTGCAATGTTTGTTTACTTGTCCAAAAAATGTAGATTGCACAAAATTTGTCGTACGCTGTGCAGACACTACATGCTTCTTCATTCGCTCGCCTAAACGATTTTGATGTTGTTTGTTATATGCTGTTGCTGTGAATTGTTCACTATCAAATAATAAGTAGCGGAAGGAAAAAGGGCATATTTTATATTGCAACTGCAAATCTATACACTTTTTCATAAATGTTTGGGTTGAGTTTCCTACTAAAACTTTTTTTACAACATACTATCTGTACAACACGTAAGTCCTCTCCTATCTATCTCTCCTAAGCATTTTTGTTGCAGATTTGTCGACAAAAATTAGTTACAGAATGGTCTGCTATTAAATTTTGCATTGAAGCATATTTATTTACTTACTTGCACTTGGAATGGACCTTACTGGATGCTTATTATTATCGAAATTTTTCTTGGTCGGAAACATCTTAATCAACATCACCTCACATACAGTGAGGTCCATAAGTAACGGATACATTTTTAAACATAAATTTACGTAATTTAAATTTAGAATCCTGAAACACGTCAATTTTTAATTCTAGAATGATATTTTTGAGCATAATTTTATACCTCCCCCTCCAACCCCCTTGGAGTGACAGCTACCCCATTAACATTTTTAAATGGAATGGGGGTGCGTGTGATAGCTCATTTGAAAGGGTTCTTAATTTTCTATTCAGCAATATAAGGTTTTTTTTAATTTTGTATATTTTTCATCAAAAAAAATTAAATTATTATTCTATTATGTTATTTATCGCTGATCGTCAAGTTGATCATTATACGTCTTTTAACAATGAGTCTTTCGGATACTCACAGAATTGAAATTTTGATATTATTAGGATGTGGTGATAAAACAAGAACGCAGAAGCAGGTATGCGAAATATTCAATACTAAGTATCCTGACCGCCGCATTTCCCAGGTTACGGTTAGTAGAATAGAAAACAAATTTCGTGAATTTGGAAATGTCACAGATATTCATAAATCTGATAGGAAACGTATTTTAGACGATGAACAGATATTAGATATATTGTTAGATATTCAAGATAATCCACATAAACCTACAAGACAAGTTGCCGCCGATAATGAGTGTTAGTAAAACGTCCATATTGCGTCTTCTAAACAACGAAACATACCGCCCATATAAAATTCATTTGGTTCAAGAACTTAACGACAATGACCCTGATCGCCGATTGGAATTTTGCGAAATAATGGCAAATAGATGCCAAGATAATCCTTTATTTATAAAAAAACATTATTTTTTCTGATGAAGCAACATTCGTCTTAAATGGAACAGTCAACAAACAGAACTGTAGATACTGGAGTACAGAAAATCCACATTGGATGATGGAGGCCAATACTCAATATCCTGAGAAGGTGAACGTTTGGGCTGGAATTATAAATTCTCAAATTATCGGACCATATTCCTTTGATGGCACATTAAATGGCGCGCGTTACTTTCTTGCAAAATTTCTTAGTTCCAGAGTTAAGAATGCTTTTCCCAGATGATGACAACCCCAGTGAAATTGATAGAAATATTTTGTTTCAGCAGGACGGAGCTACATCACATTTTTCATTGGAAGTAAGAGCCCATCTGAATCAAGTTTTTCCCAATAGATGGATCGGTAGACGAGGTGAAATTGAGTGGCCTTCTCGTTCTCCCGATTTGACCTCGCTTGACTATTTTTATGGGGTTACTTAAAATCGAAATCTACTTCAACAGACCAAATAACGTAGACGATTTAAAAGACAGAATAAGGCAAGAAATTAATCAAATCACCCCAGAAACAATACAAAATGTTTTAGAAGAATTTCAGCAACGCCTCCATTATTGTCAAGAAGCAACCTGCGCCCAGTTTGAACATTTGATTTAAACTGTTCTTCTGTTCTGTTTCATGTTCTTTTCTTTACTTAGTAACATTAAAAATGTAATATTTTTCTAAAAAAATTATAGAAATTAAAAAAAAAACATGTTGCCGGATGGAGAATTAAAAACCCTTTCAAATGAGCTATCACACGCACCCTCGTTCCATTTAAAAATTTTAAAGGGGTAGCTATCACTCCAAGGGAATTGGAGGGGGAGGTATAAAATTATGCTCAAAAAAATGTCAATCTAGAATTAAAAATTGACGTGTGACAGGATTTTACTCATAAATTGTAAATTATTTAGATAATGAATGTATCCGTTACTTATGGAACTCACTGTATAAGTAAACCGTAGGTTTCTTTACAGACAAAACAATGTGATGTCACTGATGTCTGTTGATTCCCACGCAGTGGAGTGGTACAAGGTTATTAATTAAAAATTACCCGCCCCTTATCATCGTTATTATTGCCTATAGAAAAAAAAAAGTTTTAAATTAAAGTTGTGTGGATATGGCTGAATTTTGTTAAACTACTATCTAAAGTAGAGTAGCATGCAGACTTCAGTGGGTACAAAAAATATTTATTTTTTTAAATGGGATACTCTGCATATATTAATAAAATTTTGGAATGGTATTTTTTCCTGAAAAAACTAAGATATTGGACGTTTAAAAACTCAAAAACGGTATAAGATTGGAATAAGTATCGGTATAAAGATAAATCAGGAAAAAAAAGGATCATTTTAAAAAATCTTATAATATACAGAGTATCCCATTTAAAAAAATATATATTTTTGTATCCCCTGAAGTCTGCACGCTACTGGACTTTGAATAGCATTTAAAAAGATTCATAACCACACAAATTTTATCTAAAACTTTTTTTTCTATAGGCAATACTAACGATGATAACGGGTGGGTAATTTATAATGATTAACCCTGTACAATCAGTGGTGTTGTTAGTCATGAAATATGTAAGTATACGAGACGTAGCGACAAATACATTGTCACCAATGAACTACATTTATTACGATAAATTTAAAAATAAAAATGGTGTTTTTTTATGATTTTTTTGGAGCTTTCGCAACCTGCAAACCTTAGCACCAACCGCCACTGGAAGATTCAAAGAACGCTCTTGTTATATCGCCATCGGACGCAATTAAGTATTTAGACGATATGATCGGGAACCAATAAAGTTTAAATTTAAATTTTCCAAGGCAATTTACCTCCCCGAGGAACCCACTTAGGCCCCCTAAATCGATCTGATATCATAGACCACCGCGTAATATTAACATAGATATCGTTAATGATCTGCTACGAAAAAAATATCGCAGATCGATTTCCGAAAACCGAACAATACCGGAATGATGGATGAGAAATATGCGATTAAAGGTCTAAAGAGAGGCGTGAAATAGCTCATTGTTTTTCGGTAAACGCCTTGCGTCGATTCATTAATTTCCACGAGATTCCATCTTATTGACGTCCATTCTTATGGAAATAGGCCACTGGTGTTTTTATAGTTGGAAAGATGGCCCTATAAAATAATTAAGTTTCCTCTGCATCGGTAATATATCGATTTTTCGTGAGATAGGAGTGGTGCAGTTGGGTATTAACACCAGAAGGCGTTCTAGGCAGACCCCTATTCACACCTTGGGCGACCGAGATCGAAGATATTACGGAATTGTTTTAAAATAAGGCGTCTTGAGATAGGTCGTTATTTAGGACAGGCTGACCTAACCAGTGCTTTTTTTTAACGTAGGAAACACACACGATGCTACAGCTAGAAATTTGTCTTCTTTTAAATCTGAAAGCAAAATTAAAAGTATATCGTTGATAGGTGTTAATCGATTGAAAAAAAAAGATGTTCATAAATAATGTCAGGTTCTATTTCCCAGAAAAAACTGATAGGTAAGCTGATTTTCAAAAATTGCACAGAGGTCGTCACATCAAATCAAAATGTTTAAATAGCCAAATGGGCCACATTGCACCTCAATTGAATTATACAATTGTAAAAATGGTTGAATATACGACTTACTATTATCAAGTTATGGCGTAAAAGCGAATTTATTGATGCAAACTGAATGAAAATGTTTATTAAAGTTAACAAGTAGGTTATTTTTACTTTCATTAACTGTTACTGATACATCAATGAAGTCCTACAAAGTGATTTAGTAGTTGTTTTAAAAATGGCCTTTTAGACGGTCATATCAGTCGTCATTTCAGATTCAGTTTCCGTAAAACTGTCAGTTTTTCCTACGTGTAAAAAGTAAAACCTGCAAGGAGAACGGAAACGGACACTGAGAACTGACGGGATGGATATACCTATTTGTTTCATTTCATTTCTTAGAATTCCTATGTGTAAACTAGGGCGTCATGCCTCAATCCTTTCGCTCACGTCAGTTTTCTTGAAAATCTTGTACGGTGCACGTTTAGGTCTGTCACTATGTCCAAAGCTCACGATTTTGTTGTCGAATTCATTGACATTTATAAAAGTTCACCGTGTTTGTGGAATAAAACAGACACACGCTATCACAATGCGAACATTAGGGGAGCTGCCTATACACTCTCCTATTAAAGAAGTTTCAGGAGTACGATGAAAAGGCTGCAAAGATGATGGTCAAGTCCAAAATTAATAGCCTACGCTCAACTTATAACATAGAATTTAAAAAAGTTAAAGTCAGTGAAATAAGTGGAGCAGGAACGGAGTGGAGAGTGAACTTTTGCATGCGATTCAACTTTTCACAACTACACTCTACAGAGAACTGAAACGACTGGGAATAGTGAGAACTGAACGGATCGTGTAAAAGGACCTCGCTTCCAAACTAAAATGAAATAACGAATATGTCCGTCTAAAAGCCCCAGATGTTTAAACCTTGATGCTACAATTTATTTTTATTGAGATCATTTTATTGAGCTCTTTGTTTAATACAGGATACTAAATAAATTAGATAGATACTAAAAAAAAAACACTTGGCGCATATTTTCTGGAATCTGTATTTATATCTAGGGTCACTTAAATAAAACCTTAATCGCATTTTTTACACAGTATACCTACCAATAAAAATATTCATATCTATCAAAGATAATACATTAAAATACCAAATATAGTCAACAAAGATAACGTGATATTGTAATAGCCATGTTAAGATTAAATGTGGATAAGGCTGGTATATGGTGCCACGCTGGATTTGGATATATTTTGAATACTTAAAATCTTAATTAATTAGCTACATCATTTTGTTTGATAAGATTATTAAGTAGAGATTAAAGCGTATTCCGAACCCAAACAATCACTGTTAGATATGCGATAAATTGATATTTATCCATAATATCGTGGTAAAAAATAATTAATGACTATAAAAAAAGAGGTTATAGCTTGTTTTTTTTTCTGGTTGATAAAATAAAAGCAGTTTTGAGGTGATTTAAAATCGTTAAAAGGTATGTAGTGATAGCTCGAAGAGGAACAAAATTAAATTGGTGTATAACCTAGAAATAAATGATTAACTTACATTAACGAAAAATAGAAATTCAAAATTGCAGAATAAATGGTTTATAGAGGGAAATTATGAAGGAAATATTCGTATTTTTGTGCTACTTTTGTAATGAATGTGGTGTATTCCTTTCACATTTTAATTTTTTTCAAGATTTCCATTTTATTTTCTCATCTACCAAATGGAATGGAAATATAATAGCCATGAGAGAATAGAAGGAAAATGAGCTGAAGAAAATGAAGTCTGAATGAAGAACTTCTATCTATGTGAGAAATAAATTTTCTGTTAATAATTTTGTATACAAAACTGGGAAATACTTAGAAATGAATTAAAAATTTGGAAAATGTTATGTGTCATAGTGAGATTTGGAACAGATTAAGTTTGAATTCAATTTGTTGAGAGGTTATCAATCCCCATTTGTCTTATATCAACAAACATCTTACTGCAGTGTAGTAAATATTTATAGAGGTTTCTCCATTATGTAGGTTTATATGACATTGTACATAATGTATATTGTACACAATATATACTAATACATAAGAAATGTTTTTAGAGGTTTCTCCATTATGTACAATGTACATAATGGAGAATTGGATTGATAACCTCTCAACAAATTGAACTCAAACTTACAAGTACATTATGTACAATGTACCTACATAATGGAGAAACCTCTAAAAATATTTACTACACTGCAGTAAGATGTTTGTTGATATGAGACCTCGAAATCTAGTCTGGTAGATGGATCTTCATTCTGTCGGGTTATGATACTTTTCATTTGATTTTATTTTCCATTACAAATCAACTACTTAAATTCTTGCCTAATATAGGTCCCCAAAATTCTCAGAAAAAAGAATAATTTGATCTTAAAAAAATATTAAAACATTTTTTTACTCTTTACGCTATTAAAAAATATATATGTACTGCCAAAATATGTTTGTCCAATATCACGTTTAGGTAACGTAAATCGAATTTTCCTCAATTTTTTTTTATAGAAGTTAACAAAGAGAACCTTATTAGAACTTAATAATTCAAGAAACGCTCAGTTCATGCAAAAACCTCACTACTTGGTATTAGAGGTTATGATACTAGAATTGGAGTCGATCGAAGTTTTAATTTTCAGGAGAAAATTAAATAGGATAATAGGGACACACCCTTATAAGAAAATATCCTAATAAGGGTGTGTTCTGTTATAAAAACCATTGCTCTTTCTCTATTGGCCCTCAAATTATTTTTATAGAAGTTAACAAAGAGAACCTTATTAGAACTTAATAATTCAAGAAACGCTCAGTTCATGCAAAAACCTCACTACTTGGTATTAGAGGTTATGATACTAGAATTGGAGTCGATCGAAGTTTTAATTTTCAGGAGAAAATTAAGTAGGATAATAGGGACACACCCTTATAAGAAAATATCCTAATAAGGGTGTGTTCTGTTATAAAAACCATTGCTCTTTCGGTACATCAAAATATCTCGCTTCTTATTCTGCTTAATGGCTTGCTTAATGGGTTGTGCACAATTTATCGTTACACCAAATCAATAGGACTTAATAAAGGTGCTTGAGGGCATCAAAATTGAATTTTTCAAGTTGATTTTATAGCACACATGACCATCAAATCGTTATATTTTATAATAATATTGTTTTGAATGAAAAATTACCGAAAATAATATTGTCATAGAATTGCCCACCAACCAACCCTAACATTCCAGATATTTTGATAGCGAAGAAATTTTGATAGCGTTCACAAAAAATACACTCGAACACTATTGGAATTTTATGTAGGCAGTTTTTTTGTTCAATTCTCATTTCTACATCCTCATGGGTTGAATTTTGAAAAATCCTTTCTTAGTAAGCCTAGATGCCAAAACAAAAATATGTCAAGTTTCAAGATTGTAAATTTTATAGTTCTGTAAATATCGTGATGAATTAAATAGTATTATTTGACTTTTATGTACAGGATCGGGCAAAAGGCTGAAATAATGCCTACATCTTTATTATATAATATAAAATAATGTCTATATTTTTTTATTGCTCTCATTACACCAAGGATTACACCAAGTCAAATCAGGTGACTGGGCCGGCCATCTTAAACCAAACGGTTACAAAGATATATGCACTATTTCAGACTTTTGCTGGACCCTGTATATAGATTATCGTATTTAATATTATAATATGGTATACGGTTTATGTATTATCATAATCCGAATAATACTTTTCTCAGATGACCAGTTTACCAAAATGTAGGTAATGTTTAAGTTTGTCAATACAGACAATATGGAGTTCCCAAGGTATCTGGGATATATTTAAATAAGAGTTGACCGATAACTCAACGCCGCCAGCTTAGTAAAAGCTACTGAGGCGACAGGCGAAAAATCGCGGCATCTAACGGCCCATTCGATCGATAATCCTCGTGGTCAAGCGTATCGATCCCCCGCATAAAAACCGCCGACCGCCGTGTCCAGGAACCCCTAATGGCGGTAGCCTTAACGCTACACAACGCGTATAACACGGTAGATTTTTAAAATTTTAACACCCCGAAATAAATTTCACATTCAGCGATTTGTAAACGTATTGTGTCCGTGAATGGGAACAAGGTGTCGCAGGCATTCTTTTTATCTGCCTCGGGGACACAACGGCGACAATGAAGCCTCACGCCTCGATGTCAATGAAAGCAATTAGGGCCCATTCTCGGGCGGGTCTTTCACGCTATTTTACTTGAAGCACTGTTTTCTTTCGAAAATTCGCATGGTCTCGGCGTACCTACGTCCGAAGCGAAAACTCTGGGCTTTGTCGCAAGCGATGGTCTGAGATAATGACAGACTTGGCTACGCTTTAAGTTGCTGTGTTTGATGCGGGACTCATTGAGAACTGCTAATGATTCTGTTTCGAGGGCCTTGTTGTATTCGAGAGGTTTCGAAGAATGACGAGAGTACATAGATAAGCACAAGTACCGTTCAAGATAAAACTTTAAAATCAGTGCCGGCTGGTGAAACTTTAGGTCGGTATGGCTTGATTACAAAGCTGAAACCCACCCCATAATTTAAAAGATTATTTCCAGATAGGATTGCTCCGAAACAATGAAATATAAATTTGCAAAAATGAATTAGTTCATCTAATGATCTTCAAAACGCTCTGTAATATGTCCACAGGAAGTTTTCAACATATTATTTTAGGGAAATTGTTCGTCTTCTTCGTTCTCTTTCTCTTAAGTTGAAGGTTTGCAGCTTGTTTAGTCTTCACGCTATCTATCTTTTCCTTGGCCTTGGAGAGATTAATTTTCCTTGGAGTGATTCTGCTCCAAAAAGTAAGACTTTTTTTCTAAAGTTGTGTCCAGAAATTCACCATTACCAAATTACCAAAGTTGAAAAATTGATATAAAAATAAACATTTAATTTTTTTATAATAGCCTTTGGATTGGAACGAAATTTGTGTTTTGTAACCCTAAGTTATATTGAGCACTAAATTACATTAATTCGTTTCTGATTTTTGGGCTATAACTTTTTGTCATCCATTTCTTATTTATTAAAAATATGCAGTAGAAATTATCTTGCAATTAATGATCCATTATTGATTTTCTGCAGCAAAAAAAAAAGAGATTTCTGAGATGCAAAATTCCATTTGTATTGATTATCGCTGAATAAAATGTCATTAAAATATTATCCCTGTGCCAACAGACCTAATTGTAGTCGTTTCTGGTTCCAAAGTATGATTAAACTTGCATTTAAAAAAGTTTTGCCTTCTGTTTCTTTTTGGGACAGCGTCGGCTAGTTTCCCTAATTCCAAACTTGCAACCCCCAGACTAGTATTTCAATTGTTTGTAAAATAACATAAAATATCCTGTTCGTGACCACGTCTCCTTTGCTGTCTTTTTTTCTAATAAATTTTAATACGGCATTCAATAACAATTTTATTTATTTTATGAACCATACTATTATTGGGTATGACTAGGGTCCAGAAAGTGTGCTACAACGCACTATATTCTTGTGATAATTAAAGTATAAACCGTATTTCCTAAGCGGATTGCAAATTATGTACGCGTGTATTTCATGCCCGTGCATACCTACGCCACGGACCGTGTCTAGTAACGCGCACTGGGATATTCCCGTACGGGTTCAGGAACGACAAGATACGATTTATCCATATACATTTTACGTTAGCTCGGTGCAAGCTGATGGACGGTTGAACGCCGTGTTTAAAATAATTTTATGTGTCGTGAGTGACTAACTAATTGTAAGTATACATAGGTACGTATTTTGCACCGTGTACGTGTTAATTTTAAAGTTCATGTACTGTATTTACATATTCTCTAATTTTGTGTGGATTTTTGCAATAATGACACGAAAATTACGAGGTATTTACAATAGACGAATCATATATTTTATGTATTCCTTGCAATCGTCGATATATATTTCGTAGACGCCGAGAGTGTGAAAGACATTTAGATTCGAACTGTTATAAAAAAGGAATTTTGGTTTGATTTTTACTCCTGTCTGTTTTGGTCTCTCATATGTTCTTCTGTCAATGACATGACGGATTACGAGTCTGACCCTGCGTTGTAGCACACGTTCCGGACCTTAGGTAGGACTAGTATTGGGTCTACCTGATATATATATCAGGTAGAATATTAACAATATAAACGTATTTAGCTATTTATTAGCTAGAAAAAAAAATTGTAGTACGTTTTGAAAATTAAAATGTCGTCTTGATCTTTTACACCCAAGTAACATTTTTGATTCTCTATCTACTAGTTTAGTTCAATTCAATTATAACAATTTTTTATATCAGTGTTTCCATTCTCAATGGGTCACCCTGTATGTATGTATGTATATTGTATTATATAAGTACGTGTATATTATATTAATACTTACTGATTTTTTAAGCATTCAACATTTTTAGTAGTATCCTAGCTTTACAGCTTTACTGGAATTATGCAATATGTGCAAATTTAAGAAATATGGCTTTCAAGTTTATTCACATCCACATTATTTTTTATGATTTTATTTACAGATACTACCATAGATTGGCATTTTCCATATATTTGTTGTATGTACTATTAAGATATAGGTATGTGTTGTGTAACAGAACGTTCACCCAACTAACACCAACACTGGCGTGTTCTACTATACTTGCAGATTTTTATTGACAATTATTTTGATTGATATTGCCACCTTCATCTCAAAAGAATAAAAAAAGAGAATATTTCAAGGCGACATACATATGTAAATCAAGCTATTTTATCAGTCCATGGATTCGTAAAAATAAAATAAAAACAGTATTACCTACTTTTTTCTTTAAATGGCATTAAGAAACATCCACTAATAAATTACTAAAAAAAACGTGTTTTTTCGGCCTACATTTTTATAGTAAAAAGGCGCATACCAATACATTGATAACTTAACTTATACCTATACCTACTAACTATACGTTTCTCTCAAAAGCCGAATTCGCCCATTGCCCGATTTTTTTACCCATATCGCGTTGTGGATATGCTTAAGGCCCACCGCAGACGACCGACTATCGATCACGTACAATTTTGTCTGTATGAATACAATGTCCTATACGTTTAAATGAGACACCGCAGACGACAGACTAAAAAGACGGCCCGACTAAAAAATTGGAACCTGTTCCATTTTTGTCACCCACTCGATTGTCTGTGACTAGTCGGTAACAAATGGAAAAAATGCACTCTTACGAGGTAACGCACACGAACTACAATTTAGTCGGCACTGGGCGAAATACAATGCATGGTCATTTGCGTACCACATAATTGCAATCTGGTGTTGGATACAAGATTATCAAATAGCATATGAAACTTTCATTTCAATAAGCTTTTACTAGTAAGTGGGTAAATAAAACATCGTAAAAAACATTATATTTCTTCTTTTTCTACGTTTTAGTCATATTGCAACGTACATTAATCTTTGCACATGTTTCGCCCCGTCCATGGTCTATCTAAACGCGCCACCGACTATCTGTACGCGTGCAAGTTATCTCCGATTTCTCACCTATCGGTCGGCGGTGTCTTCCAACAAAATAGTCGCTGACCGACTGTCTGTTGTGTGCGGTGGGTCTTAATGTTCACAACGCGTTCTGGATAATTATTTTGGCCACTGAACGTTGCAGAACACCCACGACAAATAATACCCACTATTAGCAGAAGACATGTGATATTTCGTTATGTCGGTACTTGAAAATAACAACAACGTGTTGTGAGCAGTCTGGCTTTGCTCACGAAACAATTATGAATGTTCTAGTGAACATTCTGGCTTTACTCACATACAACGCGATCTGAGTATGTATGTGCAACACGTGGTGTCACATTCGTTATTTCCGGTTAGGCAAGTCTCCAAAGACAAGTTATAACTTGTATATGATTTACTTTCGTATTCTTCTGTAATATTTGTATAAGATAATAATGTTTTAATTGCCGTTTCGTTAAACCTCTTGACCTATTTGATATCCCTTATCTTCAATAATCCATTTTTGTTTTGCTTCTACCCCTTAACCTCATTGTCCTCCTGAATCTCCCTAAACCGTCTTTAGTCTTTGTCTTCATTAACCTCCTTTAGCCCTCCTTAACATCCTTATCCTCCTTAATCTCCTTGTCTTCCTTAATCTCCCTGTCCCGCATAATCTCCGTTTGTTCTCTATTTATCAGGCAGGCCTACTATGAGTTTTTACTAATTCATATTCACGATTTAAATAGACAATAAAACGAGTTTAATTTTTTTCTTTGATAACCTTTGCATATTCGAAAAAGTAGAAAGAGGTATAAAAGTTTCATAAGGGGTAGTGCTATATCGTGCATATTTTGTAGTGTTAATAAAAGTTAACCCACAAAAAGTTATGACACATCAATTATAGGGATTGCTTGTTTCAACATTATATGGATGCAGAGGGAAAATAAAAAATTTTACTTCAAGATGTCCTACAATTAGTAAAAGACACACATCAAATCTCAAATTCTTACGTTATTCCATTATTGAGATAAAAAATTAAAAACGTAGTTTTGGCTCGCCTTAAGTTTCATAAGGGGCAGTGCTATATGGTGCATATTTTGTAGTGTTAATAAAAGTTAACCCACAAAAAGTTATGACACATAAATTATAGGGATTGCTTGTTTCAACATTATGTGGATGCAGAGGGAAAATAAACATTTTTACTTCAAGATTGCCTTCAATTAGTAAAAGACACACATCAAATCTAAAATTCTTACGTTATTCCATTATTGAGAGAAAATTAAAAACGCAGTTTTGGCTCGCCTTTGCATGGAGAGGTCTATTCGAAAAAGTTTATATGAAATACCCCCTTTAAAACACTTGTAGAACACACAAACTTGTAGAACACACCTTTTGTAGAACACAACATTTTAATACAAGTAGGGGGCATCCTGTATAACGAATGTGTAGAATAGTGCTGATACATGAATTTGTTAGTTGTCATCTTGTCCAATTCCCTATTTTTTTGACAAATTATAATATAAGTAACATAGATTATGGGATAATGGTAAAAATAACTTTATCACATAGTGAGGCAGTTTACTTTGAGTACTACATGCTGCAAAAATTGAACTGAACTGAACTGAAATCATCGGACTTCAAAATTCGAAGGCGTAGCTGCTCAACACACTATAGATATTTCAAGATTTATAAGCAGTAAATTAATATATAATTAAAAGTTCCTTTGTAGTATTTTCTAACTGTGAAATGGGTGTTTAATAGTATGTAAATAAGCCGGTGGTAAAAACTATAATGGATTGGTCTACAGCTGCAACACGAATATCGTTGTCTAGTACCGGTGAGATATTAGTCATCTTAATTAGAACGCACAGAGGCACGTTTTCAATAAAAGGAAACCAAAATGGGCATCACTGTAATTACTTTAAAGCGTAAAAAATATAGGCGTATATTTATGGGTTGTTTAACCATTCGTCATATTTTTTTTTTGGCGTACAACGCAGAAGAGTCTATTATGAAAAAGTACAACACTGATTTTAAAACAATTAGACTATACCAAATCGTGAGTTCTACATAACGGATTTTTTAGCGCATATAAAGGGAATTATGAATACCTATTTTAAACTCTGGTGAGATGGGCATCACAGTGTATGCATACATATGTATATACATTAGTATGTTAGATGAGGAAATTTAGCATTCCACCTCCAAAATTTCCGCAGTAAGATGGATTTTGACGTAATTCGTCTCGTTGGATTCCTTGTAAAATTAAGAAAAGATGTTACCTATTTTTATCATATATAAATCTGAAACTGCATTACTGCACCTAAAAAATGCATTTTTTTGGGGTGCAACTTTTCCAGCCAGTTAAAGAAAAAATCATAATTCGAGAATACATTGTCGAAACGGGCTGAATTTGGTTACTCGGGGGGTTTTTGGAGTCGCTGATCATGAATCTGATGTCAGACATTGACGCCGATAAACCTGGGGAACAGGAACCCTGGCCACTAGGCCCATCTCCGAGGTTTTCCCTCGATTTCGGCCTGAAACTAAACGAAAATGGTTACACGGGGGTTTTTGGGATCGCTGATCATGAATACATTTTTAGTTTTGTTGATAGTGTCGCTCTTTTTCTTTAAAATCCTGGTGAAATCTCTTACCTGTCTCTTCGCTGAATGATCCAACATTCTCGAGAAAATAGTCCAGATGAGAAATCAGGAAATGTATTTTTATACTTATTAAATAACCCAATTTCTTAAACTTTTCGGTCCGCAAATGAAGATGTTGTGAATACAAGAAACTATCGGTGTTCAAATGTTGATTTCTCTGGATATAGACAAAATATTTCAAAAATCCAAAATGGATTTTGAAAGGGAAGAAATAGTACCTAGTTTCAGATCCCGTATTGGATTATTTTTTGTAAAATTGTTATCCGTTGTATAATATAACTTCAAAAATAGCCAAAAACAGTGTTTGTTTTTTGCACTTTTGGGTTAGGATTACTCGAAAGCCTGATGTGATGGAACAAATCGGATTCAGATTCAGCGCACCAATAACCTTCGGAAAAGTATAGACCTCTTGGGTGTAAACTTGCGAATAAAACTATTATTTCCGTCTGCCACAATAACCATAATAAATTCGACAAACTGCGAGCCCAAAGCATATCGTACTGCAACTACATACATAAACATCACATATTAAACCGGTTGGTATATGCTCAGTTGTATGAATTGAGTCTTGTTTCCATGATATTTGTGAAGTACAGGGATTCCGAAAGTGATATATATATTAATAATTCTCAAAATGCAAAATATGATGTTTCGGATTTTTGTCCACAAAACATGACACTGTGGGCCATGCCGAGCGATCGCTGCGTCGGTCGTGCCGGTGATTAGCACTTGAAGTGCGCCTATGACGGACAGTCCGACGCACCCACCTGCTCCTCTTGGTGGTGTCCCACTGGGCCTCACGTGCGATAAAGAAAATAAATCTGGACGTCAGACGCATTATGTTTTTCGTTACGCGATCGCCATCGACCGCTGCTAATACCGTAAGTGTTATATTTATATAGTTTCGGATGCTTCGGGAACGAGCGGGGCTTCTGGGAAGCACTAGATTTTATCGAATTATTTTTGTAATCCGCATACGATGGTTATCTATTATGCTGCATACCTCGATTTCTACATCAATAGATTTCTTTGCGTCTTAGAAAGGTTCAGTGGCTTTAAAAAAATGTTACAGGTCGGCATTCGAGTACCAGAAAACGTGGAAAAATGAAGTTAACTGAATATTACACATTTATTTATTTATTTATTTATTTATTTATTTATTTAGAATACACCATCCAAGAGCCAACGCTAATTACTGGATGGGAATTAATACAAACAAGAAATACAATATTTAAAATAAACATAAATACAAGTACATAGATAATATAATACACAAAAAAACTACAATACACAAAAAAAATACACTTTGGAAGGTATTGGGAATGACTTAAAGTTATGCGTACATATCTATTCACAGAGCGACCAATTTAAAACCTATATACTCTTATATTTATATAGGTACATATACAATTTAAATGCAAACCAGATGTTGGAATTTTTAAGAAACTGATTTTCCGAGGGGTTATATGATTTATCACTTCAAAACCATTTGAACTTGATCTTTATGAATGGTCAAACTTTGAGGGAATGATTAAATACAAATTTTCAAAACAAATGGTGAGCCCCCAATAGCCCTTTAATTGGTTACTCATCAAGGTCGCCAGATTCGTCTCAATTGCATTTTTTTCGTTAGAATAATCTCGATCAAAGGATGTACAAATAACTACCTTGAAACGTTGAAAAGCTTCGAGAGCTAATAAAAGACTACAAAAACAATATCAAATAGAATAAAAACAATGTCTAATAGAAAAATTCCTTATATTTTGCTACAAATATTTAACAAATAGTCTTCTAGTATTATTTAATAAAATATATTTAAACATTTTGTGATAACTGTGAAAATATTCAAAAAAAAAAAAATTTCGAAAGACTGTATATTAGTGTTTCAAAAAAACGACAATTTTTTTCTCAGAGAACATTGAAAAATCTTCAGAGTATCGCTAGAAAATGACCCTGTTAAAATATGAGCCCTTAATATTAATATTTAGAGGTGGCGATTCTCTATTTTCTATTTCCCATTTAAATAACATGGGAATTTTTTTTCTGAAATTTGGAATTTTATTACTCAATGAAGAATCGATGGATAGTGATACTCAAGATAGTTTTTTGTAGGAAATTGAACGCTCTATAAAAAAGGTGTGATTGAAGATTTGCGTGAGCCAGGCCGTTTCGCAGTTATTAAGCCTCACAAATTGAACTGTTTTAAATCAAAATCTTATTTACTTATAAATGCAACAAAATCGATTCATATCACTTAAATATCCACTATTATCAGCTTTACAATAGAAATCTGTAATTTTGTAACAGAATTTAGATCAAAAAATTCTATTAATCAAGGGTGAATGATTAATTTGTTTGATGAATAATGAAAAATACGAGTATATTACAAATGAATATTAAAATTTCATTTAAGGCTTAATAACTCCATGGCTTAATAACTCCGAAACGGATTGCCTCACGCAAATCTTCAATCAGACCTTTTTTATAGAGCGTTCAATTTCCTACAAAAACCTGTCTTGAGTGTCACTATGCAGCGATTCTTCCTTGAGTAATAAAATACCAAAGTCCAGAAAAAAAATTTCCCGTGTTATTTAAATGGGAAATAAAAAATTGAGAATCGCCACCTCTAATTATTAATATTAAGGGCTCATATTTTAACAATGGGATACTCTGGAGATTCTAGGGATACTCTGAAGATTTTTCAATGTTCTCTGAGAAAAAAAATAGTCGTTTTTTTTTTTAAACACTTTACTGTATATAGTATAGTATACTATACACGGTGGAGACTTTAACTGGAATATATTCGCTAGCGGGGTGGTGAATGATTTTTCAAAAATTTCCCGAGACACTTCAACATTTAAATGTATTTACCTACATTTTGCAAGTAATGTGAAACATATAGCCCTTCAGGGGTGGCTGAAACCACCCTCGACATGATTTTTTCGAATGCAACCCTATGGCTTGTGACCCCTCATTGTAAAGCTGGTGGAAAGAGGAATCCAACGCACTGATCAAATTTTAATTTTTAGTATGTTTGTAGGGTTTAGTATGTTGTTGGGTACAATTTCGTACTCAAAATGTGTGTTGTTTAGTTTTGGAATGTAAACCTTACTTTTCATATGTCCCCACAAAAAATTCCAAGCAATTTTTTGCCACAACTGATATTTGTTATTTTTTGCTAGTGTTTTTACACGGCCGCAAAGAGTAATTTAGTTTGTATGCTGTATTCAGAGTTTGAAACGACGTGTTATTTCAAATTGGTGAAAATGTCTTATTTAACTGAATCACTAAAAATCGAAATTTTGATGATGATTGGATATGGTGATAGGGCGCGAACTCAATGCGAAGTTGTTCGCTTGTTTCGAGAAAAGCATCCTGACTTGCCACCACTAAATCAAGGTACCATTAGTAAAATTGAGGCACAATATCGAGAGATGGGTCATGTCAGGAAAGTACCGAGTAAGAGGCAGGCTGTTGTTGATGACGACACGAAGTTGAATTTGTTGCTTGCTCTAGAAGAAAATCCAATCACTCCAGCCCGTCAACTGGCCCGTGATAGTAATCTTAATCACAAAACAGTTTTAAAAATACTTAATGAGAAAAAAATTACCTTAATGTTAAAAATATGAGAAAAAACGCCCATATAAAATGCAAGCTGTTCAAGAGCTACTTGAAGATGATCCAGATCGACGAGTGGAATTTTGCGATTTATTGATGACTTGTATTGATCAAAACCAGTTATCTTTAGAGTGGATAGTTTTCTCTGACGAGGCTACTTTTACATTAAATGGGCACGTAAATCGCCAAAATTGTCGTTACTGGGCTGAACAGAACCCCCATTGGATGAGGGAACTTCATACTCAACGCCCACAGAAAACTAATGTGTGGGCCGGAATAATACAAGATAGAATTGTAGGACCATTTATTTGTTTTTTTTTTTTTTATTTAGGCCATTTATTGTAGGCCGTTATTTGATGACACTCTTAATAGAGCAAGATACTTGCGTTTACTCCAGCACGAACTAATGCCAGTGCTATGTCATTTATTTCCAAACCCCTTAAACCCTAACTTGACCGACGAGAGGTTATGGTTTCAGCAAGATGGGGCCCCACCACACTATGCTGCCATTGTTCGTCAGTATCTGGACAGAATTTTTCCCGGTAGGTGGATTGGGAGGCGAGGTAATATTGAGTGGCCAGCAAGATCTCCAGATCTTACACCACTGGATTTCTTTTTGTGGGGACATCTTAAAAGTAGGATTTACATTCAGAAACCCAACAACATAGCAGATCTGCAGGAAAGGATAAGAGAGGAAATCGGAAAAATAACACCGCAAATGTTGCATAATGTAAGGGACGAAACCTACCATAGACTGGGATGCTGCCAACAAGTGAATGGTGCACATTTTGAACAATTGTTACGTTGAAAATAAATTTAATTTTTAAATGGTTTTAATTGTATGCAACCCTACAAACATACTAAAAATTAAAATTTGATCAGTGCGTTGGATTCCTCTTTCCGCAGCTTTACAATGAGGGGTCACAAGCCATAGGGTTGCATTTGAAAAAAATCATGTCGAGGGTGGTTTCAGCCACCCCCCAAGGGCTATATTTTTGCATATACTTGCAAAATGTAGGTAAATACATTTAAAAGTTGACATGTCTCGGGAATTTTTTTGAAAAATCATTCACCACCCCGCTAGCGAATATATTCCAGTTAAAGTCTCCACCGCGTATATTCCAGTATATAGTATACTTCAAGTTAAACGCTGCAGACATGTTTTGCGTTCACATGGTAAAAAAAAACGTGAAAGAACAAAAAGTGAAAAATCGATCCTTATATTGATTTTTAGCACAAACGACATATTCAATCATTCCGAGCACTATGAAAGAAAAACCGCAGCGCTTTGAAAATATCAGAGTTTCTTTGGGGTACTTTAAAATCGAAAAGTTGCAGTCAATATCTTTGGTCTATCCATTATTTGCAAAGTTATGCCAATATATGCAAATATCCCTATTTATGCAATTTTTTACCTCTTTTTTCAATCAACAATTTCGTTTCGATTTTTTTTGAAAAAAAAAAACAATCACTACTTCTTGTAAAGGATACTTTGCAGTTTTCAAAACCCTACTTGAATTTTCTGTACGTTCATTATTTCCCGAATAATTGATTATCAAAATCAACAATTACTTTTTTTGCTTTGAACGGCGATAACTCAGCCAAAAATCATCGGACAGAGCTCAATAACAGGTCAAATTAAAGAGAATTAAACTATCTAAAAGATCTTTGTGGTAAACGTGTCGAAAAAAATTATTGAGGTCTGTGGACTTTTTAAGACAAGCCAAAATTACAAAAAAAATTTTCGTAATTCCAAAACGCCTCAACAGTTTAGACTTACCCTGTATACTGTACATCGCTGACGCTACGCTTTCGAAACGTCTTCATTTAATGTTAAATATATTACCGACTTACCAACGGGAAAAATAATTTTATTGTAATTTATACGTCCTATAACCACTTATAATGAGATTTACAATGTCGCTGAATAATTCCATGATTTATTCGTGTATTAAATTTCTTTGAACAGGCGGTACAAAAATTAACTTCTACTTGACCACTCGTTACTGGGGAACATGAAACCTCAATCCGAATTTGAAACTAGTTTTCCACAAACGAATTTAAAGTTAATTTATAAGGATATAGCTTTCAAATATTAATCATTTTATAAGCATTTCGAGCATAATCCTTTAGATAGTTTGAACAATTTAATTTAGATGACAATAATCCATTTAAAACATATTTAAAGTGATTAATTCAGTTCTTAAATTTCTTATTGTAAAAAAAAAAACAAAAAAATACATTAGTGTTACGTATAGGTAATATCAATTCCACTTTTATCTCAAGGTATATTTAATATACTGGGTGACACAGGACATATGTAACACCTCAAATTTCTATATAATTTATTAATTAAAATTTTTGAAATATATAATGTAATACCTATGAATGAATGAATAAGAAAAGTGGGCGGGAAAACCCATGCACTTAGGCCGCCTGACGGGCCCATTGTGCACCCACATTCCATGAGTGTTCACCCAGGTATGCCGACCTCTCTAGCAAAGGCGCATATTTTCCTGGGGGTGAATCCTCTTAACATCCTCTGGGTTCAGAACACAGCTCCCAAAGTGCCGTTCTGTGACCCTTGCAATTGCAGGGCATTCTGTGAGGATGTGAGATGCAGTCTCCTCATGCTCCATGCACCATCCACATTCAGGATCATCTATGGCCCTTATCATGTGGAGGTGCCTTTTAAGGTGACAGTGGCCTGTAAGGAGTCCTGTCACCGTTCTAATGTCTCTTCGGTTCATACCTAGGAGACTTTGAGTTAATTTGAGCGAAGGCCCAATAATATGGGTCTTCGCTTGCCTCATACCCGGGGCTTCTTGCCATGACTTTTCGAACTCCTTATTTAGGAGCTCTTTCATGGTTGAAACCCCCATTGGATAGGGGACCCCTTATATAGGTTCAGGTCCTATGGGGTACCCCATTTATCCTACTCTGGCCAGTCTGTCGGCCTCCTCATTTCCCGGGACACCTGAGTATCACTCTATTGTAACTGGCCAGATCATTTAGAATCTTTTTACAGTCAAGGACGAGTCGCGATTTGACCTTGCTGGATTTTTTTTACTTTAATACCTATATAATATGCATAAGGCTTTTTTTTCACCTAATGGGCATTTTTTACAACTTCCGGTTTAACCAGAAGTCAACTTTCTCATTTTAAATAGAACCGTGAATATTTTTTAGCTTATCCTTTTGCTTTATAATTTTGTTTTCAACCATGTATCACAGTGAATTGATACATGGTGTACTGGATTTACTTATTTTAGAAAATAATATAGGAATCCTATATATTTGTTTTAGCTGGTTGTATTTTGATTTTGGTTGAATGATTTTGAACATCATATCATGGGCTCAAATACCACAACGTGATATATGGTTGAAAATAGAATTAAGGTGAATGAGATATTAAGAATTTAAAAAAATATTTATGGTTCTATTTGAAATAAAAAATTTGGTTTAGCAAGTTGTAAATTATTCATCAAGCTGAGAAAATGTATTTTTACTAGTTACATAACTCCGATAACTTAAAAAAAATATATATATTCATAAATAAATAAATAAAGAAGTTGTGTCACCCAGTATACGTTCACCTTTGGTGCCCGGTCCGAAACGATCTGGGTGGTAACCAAATATTAATTAAATTTATATTAAAACCTAACAGTCATAGATAAAAAAATCTAGTTAAAATTAATCTAGTTTAAATAAAACCCTCCTAGGTACCGCCTCTTACTATAAAAACTTAATAATCTCTCTGCCTAGAAAGGTATTAGGTAGCAGTGTTTCTTCGTGATAATTAGTTAAATCTATTAACGTACAGTACTTTGGCTTTCGTCTTGGTGGGTATTTTGATCGCTTAGAAGTTTAGCCTGTGAATATTAGGGTTAATTAAATTAAGAATAATTCTAAATTAATTTTCTTTGCATTCCAATATGAAAGATTGGAAAATGTATTATTTTGGTTATTGACATATGTTATGAGAGTAAAAAAACATAAAGACGTTAGGGTTTACAGAATATAATATGATGTTAAGGGGAGTTTATACTTGTTTTCTAACGATTTTGATATTTATATACAAAAAACTACACTGAACTATCTGTAACAATTAAGTTGTAAGTTGTAAGTATATCATTACTTTTTTTTCAATATCATTTAAAAAATTTCAAAACTTCTGTATGCCTTTTTCTACTCATTTTTTCTCTTATTAAAAAAAACATTTTTACCAACTTTTACTACCAATTTCTGCTGTGTTTTGTACTTGCATATTTATGCACCAATGTCTTTTAAAATATATACATTTTTAAAAATTATCTCTCTTTTAATGTTGAAAAGAATAAGTTATTTAACAATAAACAAACACAAAGAATCCATCCATACGCTAGTCAAACTTATTTTTAAATGCTAATAATATAATAATCTGGCATTAGTGCGCTCTAAAACTTAAACACGTGTTTCATGACGTGCATCGGTTTTTACTTTTTATGAAGTATACAGAATATCTTTAGATGAAAAATATAGTACCTACTTACTTAAATATTAGTTTTTTTATGGGACATAATTTTATTTCATTTGAAATAATTTTACATCTGAGACGATTTTTTTTACAAACTGTGTAATACTTATAAATTAGCTGAATTAAATGCATATTTATTTCCCGTAATAGGAAACCATTTTGGAAAAATACATTTTAAAACAATTTATAAATTACTTTTATTCAAATGCTCATTTTACTGTTGTTCGTATTTGTAAATGGGTATACATAATAGATTTAGATAAGTGTCCAGTATTGTGTAACTTCCCTCATAATGGTCCCCTTCTCAGCTAAACCGCAAAACTTCGTAACGAATTTTTAATAGTTCTAAATCACCCCTAAACACAAGGAATCGCACACCTATTTAAATATACTTCGGACCTCCAGTATCTTTCTTGCAAAACCACTTAAAAAAAAACACAATTTTTCGGTAATCACCGACAGGCACCCGAAACGAAATTGAGAGTTCCAGAATGGGGGGTAAATCATGTCAGTGCCTCGTTAGCAGGCCCGCAGAGGGTCATTACGGCACTTAGAGGCCCTAAAACCTCTAATAAGCTTCATGTTTATTCATAAAATCGCTTTGTGATACAATAGTTTTAGTGCCTGTCAGGGACCTTTGTTGATGTCTTCATTAATTCGGAGTGGGCGAGGCGCTGGCTGATTACGAAATCTAGAGGGCCGCGCTTTGCGGCGTCGTAAAACGGTCTTCGGGGCGGTTTTTCGGAAAATTTAGGGCACGTCCGACGTCAAAGTTAACTAGACGCGATTAAATTTATATCGTTGCCGTTGATTTGGATGCGGCGACGCGGTCGATTTGAATCTGGCGACGATTTTATTACTTTATTGCTGGAACTAATTACGTAATTATGGGCTCCTTTGTTGTCACAAAATTTTATTGTGCTGTATAGTTAACTATACAGCAGAACCATATTTATTATGGATGTTGGTATCTTCATAACAAAGGAGGAATACTCTCAACTAAAATAAGTCAGGTTGGATCGTATAATTGAAGGGTCCAATGCAATAACCAGTCAAGTCCATTTTTAAGGCAAATTTAGTTAGTAGTCGATTCTTACACAGGATAAAATTCTCTATCGTCCTGTATAATAACCAGTTCTGTACCGTAAAGCATAAGTAATACAAAGGTGTTTTGTTAGTTGCCTGCCAAAAGATACTTTGCAATAACGAGTCATGTCCTGGACTTGACTGATTATTGCACAGTTTCGTTAAAAGAATGTTGCGTTTGTTTATGTTTTTATTGTTGAACATCATATGTAGTATTCATATTTTTAAAGTGATTGTTAGCAAGAACTGAACAAAACTATGTCTAATAGTGAATATACCAGTGATGATCCTTTTGAAGGTACTCATAGTGACAGATTGTACCTCAGATGATTCTGTTACTGGTAAAAATGTAACATAAAATGCACAAGAAGCCGTTAATTTGGAATCAGGAACCTCCACTAAAATACCACAGCGTGGAAGAAAACGATTACGATGCACAACAATATGGAAGAGAATCGTAAGAAAAGCAAATCGAACCCAAAGTAAACGTTATGAAAATGTAGCTGGTTCAGTGGTTCCGGAAAAGAAAATAGGTCCAAACTGCGATTGCAAATACATAGGTTCTATAATGACATAGAAGAATATCATAGAAATTTTGAAAACTCTTATAAAGAGACTTCTGAATCAGAATATGATGATGGCGACGAATAAAAATGTTTTATTTTTAAAAATTATTACAAAAATACGTCTAATAATATAAAATGTAAGGAAAAATATGTTTATTTTAATAACTATACTCACGTTTGAATAAATAAGTTTTATTCAGGTTTGTATTTAATTATTTATAACAATATTCTACTAATACTTTGCAATAACAGGTCAAGTCCTTTAGTTTTTTGGTTATATTTATTTAATATTTTTCAAAAAATGGTTTAAACTCATATACATAAATTACCTAAGATCATTGTATCATCATAGAATAGTTGGTAATGTTAAACGTTTTTTTTTACTCTCCTCAACATTTTACTTTAATGGACTTGACTGTTTTGCATTTGACCCTTCAATTCTTTTATTTGGAATTTTATATCAACCATAGGCAGTTTAGGGGTGGTTACTACACTTAAGTAGAAGGCTATAATGGCAATGGTTTTCTCGGAATTTTGAGATCTGTAAAAGTTATGGAAATTTGAATTTTTATTTCATCACAATATTTCGCCTATGAGATTTTATAATAGTTGTATCTTTAAGGAAAATAAGAATTTTGTAAAAATCACAAGTATAAGAAAATTGTATTTACTCGGTGATTATGAAAAAAAGTATTTTGCAAATATTTTGCAAGCCGTTTTCCCTGAAGATTTTTTACCATTACAGCCTTCTACTTAGGTCTAGTAACCACCCCTAAAATATGGTGTAGGTCCCATGCCTCTTTACGGAAATACGAGCATATCAAATTCCACCGGCCGCCACTGGTTATTGTAGAGTACAGCAGAATCAAAGAACGCACTGCTTTAAATTTAAATGGCTAATGTTTATGGGCACCATGAGCAGTAGATTGTCCTCCATCAGACTATCCTCTGTTTTAGTGAACATATGAGGTTCATTAAATTTAAATAACATACATATAAATGTAACTTTTTTGCAACTGTAGATTATATACGGTAATGAATTTTCCGTATTGTAATAAAAATTTCTTTGAGTTCAAATATGTATATTTAACTCAAGTTGTCTTAGTGCAAAAGTCAATAATATCGGGATACAGGGTGTCAACGTTAAAGCAATCCGTTCTCGGGTTTTGTATTCAGCGTGGCAAAAAAGTGGCACATAATACCTGTAACTTTTTAATAACGTTGTATTTGAAAAAATGTCCTGAAAAAAGATTACCATGTTTCACTCAACATGCAACAATTTTGTCATTTCGAGTTTAGACCAAATTTATTTTTTTAAATGACAACCCGTAGGTTTTTTCTCTCAGTATCTGAAAGAGCAGTCTTTTCTCTTTACTGTAAAATTTCATATTTATTAAGGATTCCGGTAGCTAAATCAGGTAGACCTAGAACTGCAACCGGAGGAGATTTTAGATATCATACTCTCAGTTCGCGAAAATCCAATCTAATCGTCCAGGGTTTTAGCAACTACTTTTGATGTTTCTTACAGTCAGTTAAAAATTCATAGCGAAAAAAGTTTCGTCCATACAAACTCCAACTTATTCACAAGTTAAACGAGGATAGAAATATGCAATAACAGTAATAACTTCGCAAGAAATATCCTTTGCAAGCAAGAAGTGCATACCCAAATCCACAAAAAGTTAATGTTTGGGCACGCATTGTTGGAGGACGTTTTGTTGGATCTTTCTGCATAGATGGAAATTTTAATTCAGAAAAATATTTAGATCTGCTAAGAACTGACATTATTCCATCGTGCAGACTGTTATTTCCAAGTGAAAATAATGGAATGGAGAACCACCTCATTTTGCGGCAAATATCAAGGAGTGTTTACATTTACTTTAGACAAATGGCAAATAAATTGATGAAAAACTTTTATTCAGGACATTTTTTTCATATACAAGGTTATTAAAGAGTTACAGGCATTATGCCCGACTTTTTGCCACGCTATATAGTGTTCGCTAGCTGTGATACTTCAAATGCTTTTAAACCCTCGTAACTTTTTTGAGCGTCAGTGTACGTGATTTTCTAATACACATAGGTATACATTCCTTTATCTTTTTTACCCAAAAAAGGTGTACTTCTTCAGGGTCGATAGTATCAACCATTTACCAGAAGACAATACAACTAAATTTTATGTTGCATATCGACGAATTGCTCTGACATTGAACGAAAATCACTTTATCCGTTGACATGCAATTTAATTGCGTTTTTTCTTGGAAACGATTGCTTCTACCGACTCAGAAGAAGTCTTTTTTTTGGGTCAAGAAGATAATGAAATTCATATTTGTATTAGAAAGCACGTACACCAACGCCCTAAAAGTTACGAGGCTTTAAATTATTTGAAGTAGTGCAGGTGACGCCCTCTATAATATATACTATATAACCGAGAACGAGTTTCAGTTTCCCAGCTCCAAAAACCCTGTCAACATGCAAATACTCCTGGTATTAGTGAAGCAATTACGGAAATACAAAAATGTATTTTCAATTTTGACATCCTGTATCTATCTCCGTTATTATTGACTTTTGTACTAAGACTACTTCGATTAAACCGACTTATTTTGACTCAGAAAAACTATCTACTACTATTACAATATGGTCTATTCATTACCGAACTCTCTGAATATGAAGATAAAATCCTCATTCAGAACAACCAACCACCAAAGTACATATTATGCATGAAGTTGCTGCAACCCTGGTTTGAGTACGATGTTCAGAATCATGTTGAATTAAAAATTCAACAAACTGTCAAAGGTACTTTTTTGGCATATAGATAACGATAAAGAATAGCGGACATTGAAATTGCCGGCAGTGTACACATACAACATAATATTATATGTATACTTATCTTCCCTTTTAACGACTAACCTTTATTTTTAATCACAATAGCCAACCACAAAATAACTTCCAAAAATATTCCATTATGTTTCTGCATAAAACCGAGATGGCTAGCATCAGATCAATCTTCGCAGCTCCGAACGCACCAGATTTACGTTCGAACAACGAGTAAGTGAACTGAGTTCCACGGTTCGACGCCTTAGATACCGATTTGGGATTCTCGTCCACGCTTCCTTGCCCACCACCATCGCCGCGGCAACGTCTTTACCAGGAGATCATCTCATGGTCTGGTAAACACTCTACAATACCGATTGATGGTCAAGTTGTCTGGACTCTTGCCTCTTGCGGTTAGATTTGGTGGTATGGTAGCCTACAGTTTGTCTCGTAAGATTATTTAAAAAAGTTGAATTAGTTAAAATATTTGGCGCGATTTAAACAACGTTTGATTTTAGCAAGATGAGAATAAAATAGATAGACATGCTGACTATCAAATAGTATACGAGTCGGAATTTTCTTCTTAATTGTATCTATACCGTTGTTTGTTTCCGAAAATGACACCGACAATATTTAACTGCAGGTTAAGGGGTGAAAACAAATATTATTTACAAAAAAAAAAAGGTTTTGAGTGGTAGACCTCGAAAGATACTATAAAAAATTGTTATTTAATAATATATTCATAATAGTTCAGTTACGAATTGAATGAATTCGTGTATGTTTTTGGCAAGACTTCTATTATTATGAAAAATATTACTTTCCCATCCGGTTAATATATTTTCACAAATATTTACATGTTTGTAAATGTAAGTTTTAAATGCATTAATTATTATTATACATTCAATGTTAGCAATGTTAGTTTACAGGTACTTGTATCAGATGTTTCTTAGTAAGTATACAATACTTGATATGTGACACGCAAGTATACAATACGTGATTTTTGAAGTAATTTTTTAGATAGAAATTTATTAAAATATAAATACGCATGTGGTCATATTTAAGAGAGCTTATTATCTTAAGATTGTATGAAAAAATCACCCTGTAAAATACTGGGAACTGGATTAAGCAACACTCTGTGTATAAAAATATACGTAATGTTCTATAAGCATGTCTACTAGTCTACATTTTCTCAGTACGTTTTTGTGATCTTGATAATATAAATGAGAACTTTCGTTAGAAAAAAATCAACCCATGCAAAAGCTGCACGCGTTAAAGGGACAGCCTGACCACGAAAAAGTATCACACCAGTATATTAATTTAGCTGTGATTTTGTGCAATGATACATCTAAGAAGTCTAAATAAGCGAGCCAAAGAGAGCTTTTTGGTTAACATTAGTCAATAATTAAAAAAATTTTTACAGGGACTTTTCTCGTAAACCGTATTCACATATTTGTCACCCTTAATCTACAGTTTAACCTTGCAGGTTTAATCTGCGAATACCCTGTACCTATGTATGAACCTTAAAAACTGTTGATACAGTAAAAGATAATTTAACCGGGTCATTTACTCTACCACGTACGTATAAAAAGACATTTGTTTTTGTACCTTTTTATCTTTGGTACCACTTGAGTTCTATTTTCACCTTCATATTTATAACAAATCTCTAACCTAACCTCTGTCATAACTTTGGCAGAACTTTGTAATTTTTTGTCATTTGCATGATACTAACCATCACTTAGTCAATTATTTGATGCCAAACCACAAAGCCGTAGTCAAATAGGCATAGAAAACTTGCTTCATAAATGAATGGATACTGATACAATGTAATGTATTTTCATATAAAATTTTATATCTCTTGAAGTAATCAAAATTAAACATTTGTCATGCGGTCTATGAAAAGGTACCAGATGTCGGAAAAACTGTTTTCGGGTGGGTGTCAGATTTCGATAGAGCATAAATTTCGCTTTATTTAAAAAAAAATGAAGTCTCTAACGTTAATATAGCTCGAATTGGAAGCAGGTAAAGTTTCAATATGTAAAATCGTAATTTTGAGAAAAACACATGTAAAGTTTTGGAACAGAACTGTACAAGAAAAAATCGTTCGTACACTTGAAATATCACGTCGTAGACGACTTATTTCTACTGTACATGGTTGCCAGATATGTCTAGCACCTATATCCGTTGAAATCCGGAATTAGTATTTTTCGACTTGAAACTGCGTTTTGGGCTGTAGCGCAAAATTCACTTTTCCGACATCTGGTACCTTTTCACATACCGCATCACATTTTCTTTTTAAAAAAATTAAAAGTAAGTTTGGTAATATCAAATTTGTTTGATTTGAAATAATTAAAATGTATATGTACATTCATATAAAGTGCACTGTGACGTAACAATGTCTATTTTGAATCATGATATTTCAAAATATTTATTTTTTGACAAATGTGTCACTAGTGATGTAATGTGAACTCATTACACCACTAAGTAGTGCGGTAACAATTTTCACTACTTAACTCAAATCGTTCAAAATGAGTGGTGTAATAAGATCTTATCATGTCAAGTCGTAGATAAATATTTTTATAGTACATTGTTTCAGCGTTATATATATATGAGACGGATTTCATCCAAGTACAGGCCACGGAAAAAAATTAATGAATACTTTGTTTTCGCTTAATCAGTCCCTCCTCTCCGTAAAATATCTCCATCGGAAAATAAACCAAACAAAACACTTTTCAATTTACTGTACCGTACGGCTCAAATTATACACATCTACTTTAATTACCGTACCTACAGAAAACAATTAGAAAACGGGCACTGTACGCTTTTAAAGGTGTTTTCGTAGCTGACGATGTACGTAGACTTTTTGCATTTACGTTCCATTATGATAATGTGCAATATGGGCGAACGGTTTTCTGTGAGGCCGAAAGAACGAACTGGTCGCCGCGCAGCTGATAGCAACGGAGATAAAAGTGAATTAATTTTAAAATAATTATTTTTTTCGAAGCCCGGCAGGCAGCCATTACCCGGATATCTTCTTGATTGTATAAATATGATAACTGAAAATTGCGAGCTCAAGGGGCAAATGCTGATGAGAACGACATCAACGATAATAATAGCATTGATATAATTCACAGGACTGCGAGGATCAGGAAACAAAGTTCAGAGTGTCCATACCTTATACACGTTTTAGTTGCGTATTCTACATTCAAAAATAATACATTTTTCTTATATACCTATCTTATGGTGTCTGATTTAGTGTTTTTCATAGGAATTTTTGTTCCTAGGGGAAAAACTGATAGTCGTAAATGCATCCTTACCTCAGATTTTGATTCAGCGCATGGAAAAACTGATAGTCGTAAATGCATCCTGACCTCAGATTTTGATTCAGCACGTGGAAAAACTGATAGTCGTAAATGCATCCTGACCTCAGATTTTGATTCAGCGCGTGGAAAAACGTAGAAGGGGAATGGTATTCTCTGGCTGTGTTTGTGTTCCTGTATAATCAAGCTACTGTGTAAAATGTGTTTGAGGTTAAAAATACTAGCGGTAATCGAGGAAAACTGAGGTCTGATTCGTGTTCAGCGACCTCAAAAATATAAAGCAAGCTGGGTCTGTACTTCCGCGCATTGTAAAAACTTTTGTGGTCCTATGTGATTAATCCAAGGAATTTCGTTTTCAAATGTTTTGTCAAAATGTATTGCAAGTAGGTAATTTGTAGTCAAACTATCTCTTTATACCCCTAAAATCTTTTCGTTTTTTTTGTTTTAAACTTTCCCGGGTGATAAGGCATACATTATAGCAGTATCATCAGTAAAGCTTACAGTTACACCCTCTGATTTGAATAAATTATTTAAATATATAATAAAAAAAATGGCCGAAGGATAGTACCTTCGGGAACACTATATTAAATTGTCTTTAAATTACTTAGTGTATTTTCTATTTCGGCATATTGTCCTGAATAACAGGCTATGCGCTGTACCTCTTATACCGATATCATATAAATTGTTTAGCAACAGTGTGTGACTTATTATGTCAAATGCGTCGCTAAATCTAAAAACAGACATAGCGAAGGTTTTGGGCTGCCTATAGGTCCATAAATATGCTTTGTACGTAAAGCATTATCATCAGTATACACTCCTTTTGAGAAGCCAAACTGTGTGTTGCAAAATATATATCAGCTTGATGTAACATCAATTTTTCCACGTTTAGGCTAGGATATTTCAGAATTCGGAACAGAACTTATAATTTGGAATGGTTATATTCTTACTAGTTTTTTACCTCATATTTCATAGGTCTGTGTAATAGATATATGAATAAAATTAATTATGTTATTAAAAAATAAATTCATCTAACTGGTAAAATATTTAAGAGATTTATTTGAAAAATCCCACACAAGGGTATATTAAAAAAACATTATTCTGTGAATTGAAACTGCAGAAATACAATACTACTAGATTACTCTTAAAAATGGGATAAATATATCTAAATTATATAGGATAAACCACAAGCGTTTATATTATTTTTGCTCTAATGGCAGCTACTCTAATATCGTCTAAATTTTCAGTAAACTTTCCTTAAATGAGAAGTCATTAGAACACTGAGGTGGGCTCCTTGCCGATTTTCGTAAATGGGTTATCATTAGTATCCAACTAGTCTTGGAGCGGTCCTACGCAGCAATTGTTAAAATTTCATCAAACGGAACTGGCACCCGGACAGCTGCTACTTCTAATCGCAATAATTCTAAGAGCGCTCGAATTTTGGTTTTCTTAAGGATGTCGAATTTGACGCGTGTCCGGATCTACTTAGCACGCTTTATTTTTCTTGCTACAGTAGAAGGGTTGCCAAGCGGCCGTTATGTAAATAATCTGGAAAGCATCGGCCACGCGTTCTCGTCAGACATTGTTTGGATAATGTCCGGCGACTCTTCCCGGTAGATGCGACTGGTAGGCACTTGATGGTAAAAAGATTCTGGGAATTAAAATTATAGCGGATATTGTCATTGTACTAAGATACGTTTTAGAACCTCGTCGTCATTTAACAAAACGTGTAAGCATAAAGACCAAATATGTCAAAAAATAAATTACTAATCAATAAAACCGCTGCCAGTGGAATCATTACTTCCATAACCATTTTTTCCTCATTTAATTAGACTAAACAGCTGAAAATATCAGGTCATATTCTTAAAAGTGTGATATTCTATATTTGAATTATGTATTTACACCTTTATGGTCAATATGACGTGTATGACCGATATGACATGTATGACTCTTATGACCTTTATGACCCATATGAAATCCATATGATATTTATATCCATACCATCATATTTAAATCCATATGATACCTACATGGCATCAATGACCTAGATGAAATTAATGACCTTTACAACCTTGATCATATTTACGACACTGTTGACTCGAATGAGCTTTATGAATCGTATGATCTATTTTGGATACGGATGTGGAAGTACGGATATGAAAAATGGGAATAGAGAATAAATAATCACATACTTGAATTATCCTACATCAAAAATCTGTAAAACGACACTTTACATGAATATATTTATTATTATTATTAGATACAGCTATCCCCTCCCCTCCCGTGTACAACAAATATTATTAATTTTTAACTGTCATTAACCGCCAAATGCTTCCACAGCTACATACGCTTTCACAGATTTTTAATATTTTTTTAATATCTTATTCTAGTTCCCCCTCTCCAAAACTCTGAGGGGGGAGGGGGTAAGAAGAGTAGGAAATATTTATAGAGCTTATTTTACTGTGTAGTTATTAAAATTTATATTAAAAACATTTAGTTTACCTATTTTGAACACTTACCACCTTCAACCACGTCAACCCCTCAACCAAGTAAGCTAAAAATCTTTATATTTGCAGGTTCTGTCAAACTCACCGATTAAACTCAAAATATAAATCGCTCCAGACTTAGAAGGTTAAGAGACAGTTAGACCGTAGAGTCTATGGAGAGTCAGACTTGCTTTGTTTAAAATTAAAATCTCGACATTTCAAGACAATTTAGTTTTAGTTAAAAAAATTTTCACTTCGTGGGTTTGGAAGGTACAAAATTCCAAATTTTTACCCCCCACCCCAAAAACCTCGTAACTCCAAAAACTTATTGCCCCCGACCTCTTTTTTGTAAACGATGATGAAAGAATATGATTTTTTTGAGCTCCGTCCACTGTAAAATTACTAAAAATTTTACTTGACCTATTTTGAATAGTCACCCCCTTCAACCCTCCAGCCCCCACTCCATTAAACAAAAAATCTTTGCATTTGCATTATGTACAAGTGTATCAAATTTGAAGTACATGTATCGTACGAATTACCGGTAAACAAAGAAATAGTGTGTTAACCCCCATTTATCCCCCAAAATCCTTAAGCCCATTTCTCATGGTATATAAGTATTTCAGATTTTAAGTTGATATCTCAAAACGTTCTCGAAATATCGTCCACCATAAAGGTAATTAGATAACCCTTTTTACCTTTTCAAACTTACCATGTTAGTCTGGTCCCCAGTGGAACGGCATGTCATTTCTTGTGAGTTGCCGCAGTGGTTCTGTGAGATCTCCGAGATCAGGTAAAAATTTTTCCAGCTAGTCCAAGAAAGCTTCTTACTTCTTTATTTGTGGGTGCCCTGAAATTCTGTATTGCCTTAACTTTCCTTGGATAAGATGTGGAGATCGGCCAGGACGTGAATTATATCAGTACATTAGTATTAGTTTTTGATTATTCTTTTATGTATGTAATAAGAGATTAGTTTTTGCATATACATATGTACATACGAAAAGTTGTACCATTATAATTATATGTATACCATTGAAAACGTCAAGATGTATGCTCTTTGTACATTCTAGTTAATAAAGTTTTGTCATTCAAACTATATTGTGTGTGATATATATACAATCATCGTCGCCATGGTTAATAGACATACAGTCAGACAGGCAGACCGACAGACAGAAGAATTTTTTTTTCCCAAACTGAAAATCTCGAGGTTTCTGAACATTTTAGGTCTAAATACCCAATACAATTAAAAAAAAATCACCGATGCTATACTTTCACTCCACTACGTGGGTGTGGAAGTAATATTGACGTTTGTGCGTTGAATGACTATTAAAATACCACTTTATGACAATTAGACCAATAAGGGTTATTTTACCACTTTATGACAATTAGACCATTAAGGGGTCTTTCTGGTTACAATTTCAAAAAAAAAATTGATTTTGATTGAAATATTTTTTTTTAGATTTTTAAAAATTTTATTTTTAACATACGGATTTTATTAAAAAAACATCAAAAAATGACTGCGATCATGATTTTGGGCAACTGGAAAAAAAAAAAAATGGCAGATTATTCCTTGTTGAAGTGAAGTTGAAGTAGCATGAACTACAATATTTGTTTTTCATCAAAAAATAATAAAATGGCGGCCATTTTTCGAAAAAATCATTTTTGAGGGTGGAAAACGTGTGAAAATCGGAATTTTTTTTACCAATCAAAACGATTCTAGTTCATGCGATAGCTATGAATGTATACAATAACATATTCAAAAATCAGAGCAATTGGTCAAGTAGTTTTTCTTAAATCGTGCCCGCAGCCCTAAAAAACATGGTTTCTAGAAAATCGCATTTAAATTTTTGTTAAGGAAATTAAAAAATATACGTTGCTTATAGACTAATACGTTGTGTAATAACAAGCGAGATGTTTGTTATAGAAAGAGATCATAGTATAGAGTGAATCAGATCGAAGCAAATGTTAAAAACAGGTGGGGAGTCGAGATTATCGAAACACGGCCGAGCGTCGAAAAAATGCTCTCAAACAGTCTCACTGTATACGCTTAAAAATAGTTTTAGAATTAAGATATCGCTCTAAAACCTTTTGTATAATGTTTTTGAAAATATTTATTAGTAAAATCCTTAAGTTGATAATTTTGAATAGATTATGAGTGTTCATTTTGATACAATATTTTTTTTATTGTAGGAAAAACATCAAAACTGACGTTTTTCAATAACAATAAAATACTATACGTCATCAGATTAAAATTAAACAAACACGCCATTCACGTTTCTTTTAAGCTTTATGACCAGAACAGTGGACTGTCAAGTACCTATAAAGCCATTGTCTTTATTAACACTACTGTTACGTACGATTAGTAATTAATAAAATCGTATACGCTGGGCGACGGAAAGTTTCTTTTTTTTGTTTTTTTTTTAAAATAAATTTTTTTTAAACGGTAACTTATTTTTTCTTATTTAAATTTTGCTCAAAATGTATACAATATATTTAATAAAATCCCCACTTCTTTTTGCGATTTACTTTTTTGGAATTTCTTAAGAGTCTTTACAGTTCATTTTTTCAAGTGTTTATTATCAGTATAAACCGTATTTTTTAGGCGCCTTGTACATTATATACGCATGTATTTCGTTCCCATGCTACATACGGCATTGACCACATCTCTAACACTCTCCAGAGCCCGCGTATGCGCAGTAGTACGCTATCCCTATTCTTGTCGGCGCGGGAACGCGGGAGGCTTTTATGGAGTTTTACACGCGTGCACGCACACATTATGAAGCCTAATTATCAGTCATGTCAAAACTTTTGAAGGTTTCGAACAACCGCGGTCATAACAACCACAAAAGGGCTTACGAGATATGTTACCAGACCTGATTCAGTTTATATTATACTGTATGAAACAATTTATTGCCATAACTTTCTTTTACTTTTAATTGCGCACTAAATTACAATTTAAATATATACATAAAGACGCCTATAAAATGTATTTTCAGCACAATCGATCATGTGGATAACGATTTGCAATTTACAGGAGCATCGTTATAGGTACTCGGTGGTGGTAGTTGGAGATGCTGAAGCAAAAAAGTCTACCGTTTTGTGTATTCATCCAATCCAAGAATAGATGAACGGCATGTTTAAGGTAAATAAAACACACACTGAACCAAAATTAGCGCAAATATAGGGTGTCCCATTATTAAGGGGCCATACCAAAACTATATATTCTTTGGATAAAAGTATTACGATTTAACTAAACTTACCTTAGTCCAAAAGTTATTGGTAATCTATATACAGGGTGTTAAAATTATAATTTTATGTTCGGTATCAGTAAATAACTTCATTCAAAAACACATTTTTCACAGAATTTGGTGATTGGGGGAGTTTTTATTAGAAACATTTTAATTTGTTTCATCATGAACGCTCCCTATAGCATTATGAGTCCACAAAACTCTTTTTGTGCCTAAGAATAATTATCTTTTTTATTGAAAATATCGCTTATCCCATTATTTACTGACAGAAAATGTATACCATTTAAATGTAGCTTTGAATGATTGATTTAGAGATATTTGCTTTTATAGTGTTCACTGCAACAACAAACTTGATTTTCAACAAAAAAAAATCAGAGTAAAAAAGAACAGAATTAGTCGAGTTTAATTAAAAGAAACTAATTGTACAGTATATTATAAAAATTGTAAAAAGCTCCTGATTAAAAAAAAAAATAAAAAAACAATATGAAATAAAATGTATTAACTTTTAATGCAAGTATCTCTAAAATCGCCCACTCTATGGGTTTCCAACAGTAATACATGACCTACGGAAACACATTAAAAAATTCAAAATTTTAGTCAAAATTAATGTTTGGACAGCAGCGTAAAATTTAGGGGGTTTATACAGTTGTTACGTACCCATACTCTACGCCACTGCTGTAAGTAAGTTTGTTTATTCTACAGTTTATTTACTATAACAATGGTAAATTATAATGGTTGCCAAATTCGGTAAATTAATAATAAGTAAATAAGAACATTGTCATTAATATTCTTGCAACTTTCAACTTTAACACACTGTCTTTCTCAAACATGTTTGTGTCAATCGTCTTTTTTGGGTGAGAGAATCATCAGCTCCCATCGTTAATGGAATATAAATTATAAAATCTCAAAAAAATTCGATATTTTTAATAAAAACACAAATATTCTGAGGCGCAAAAAAACTTATAACATTTTTATGTTCTCAGAATGCTGCAGAGAGCGCCCTCTAAAGTCACATCAAAATGATTGACAAATTAAATTTCATCTCCCTAAAAAACTCCCAATCAAAAAAAAAAATTAAAAAAAAGTTTTAAAGAACTCGAATTGAATTTTGAAAACTGATTTTTATTTTTACCTTGTTTTATTCGAAGGTATTTTTTTTAATTCGCATTTTTTTTAAAATGGCATGTTCTTTTGTCCAACTTTTCAATTTTTTTCAATTTTCCGGATCATCAACCCTTTTTTTTTAAATACGAACCTGGATGTTTCATTTCAGATTTCGAATACTTTGTCATTCTAAAAATAGATATACATATATGACTTAGTATGTTATTTAGACGACCATTTTGTATCAAAGACGCGATCTTTGTAACTTATTTTTTTTTAGTTAATGTGGACCTTGAAATGATATTCGGAGAAAGATGACTATGGCAAGACAATCACCTAAATTAGATATTATCTTCGTTTACCACCAAAAGAAGTCATCGAATTCGTTGACTACTAATCAGTATCTAGGCTGTTCACGATATGTTCATCCAAGCCACTGCTGAATTTAATTGTTCTCACACCCGACCCCACAGATCTTCGAATTAAGATATACTCCTATTAAGGATCCGAATTAAGCCATTCGAATCTAAAAGTTTACGTTTTATATCAGAATAGATGTTTGACTCAGATAGTCATAAATACTTACTTAAAAAAACACTTAAATAAATTAAACGCAGAAGTTGATTGGTTTTAAGCTCCAAATCGCATTAGAAATCTCCTTAAACGATGTCCAGTGTCCAATAAATAACACAGCGATCAAGAGGAAGACAAAATCGATATAGAGAATGATGTGACTAACAGCGAGACAGCTATAATAAGAATCCTTCTTTAAAATATTAGTCTAAGCCATAAAATAGTCCAGAAAGATTAGTAAACTAAAGTGGATATAAAAAAGTAATACTTATTTATGTTTTTGAGAAGCTAATTCTCTAAAAATGCTAGTTCAGTTTTGTTTTACTTTAAGCGAGGTATAAATGATAACATTATCTAAATGGAACTTTAATTTGTGTCACCAAAACCGAGTATATTGACAGTTGTGACCAATGCAAAACGTAAATTTGTTGTTAGCGTTTTTTGAGAGACTCAATCCTATCAATACATTCATCTATTATACCAATTCCAATACTCATTACATATCGTCCTGATTGAAAGGAATTGGAAAACATTATATGGGAGCAATATATTATTATGTAGATCACAAGAAGCGGCTTTGTAAATAAATATTCATAGAAGGCTTAATAGAGATATTTTACCACGACCATTAATATTGATTTATATGACGTTTTCGCAAGAGTATTGATGGATCATTAATTTTCAGAATTCCGATGAAGGGCCTCAATATTTATTAGTGTAATAACGTAGAGGATAAAAAAATACTGACGGCTATATTACGTCCAAGGCTTTAATTTTATGAAGGTCCTAAAAATCAGACAATTAATTGGTATTTAATAACTTATTAGATTAACACTTTTAAATAACTGTGATAATTGGTGGAATTTGTAATTCTCGCATCGTCTTTAGGCTTTGTTAGTGGTTTTAACCAGGATAATAATATACAGACTAAGTGCATTAAAATTTACTTTATTAAAAAAATAGCATAAAAGTATAAAACAAAATTAAACATTCAAATTTATGGGCAACTTTTCCACTGAAGAGGAACTTTAGTACCTATAACAAATAACTCATTTTTGATAATCTGAAGAAATCGATAGTCCGAACAACCCTTTGCTATAATTTGTTCAGATTATCGAGGTTGTACTGTATTTGTAATAAAAGTAATATAATATACATAATATAATATAATACCGACTGTCCTCATTGCTCAGAGCGTACGTTCATAAGTGAATAGGTTGCCTAACCAATAACACATTTTTCATTTTTTGTTACGAATCAGATAGTCGAACAACCCTTTGCTATAATTTGTTCAGATTATCGAGGTTATATTGTATTTGTAATAAAATTAATATAATATAATATATAACCGACTGTCATCATTGTCAGAGCGTATGTTGCCACGACCGAGTGGTCATTTCTTCTCGTTAAACGTGGCCGATTTGGCCTGTATATGTATACGGTTGTAGAGGGGAAATTATCGTTCCACATCTACTGAAGTTAAAGCTGTAAATTCAAAATATGAATTCCGTTCCACATGATTTTCACGAATTTCGCACAGTTGTGTGCGTCACTAAACATTTTTGTTATCACATTTAATTATTTTATGCATCTACAGAGGACAATACACGTTTTACTACTATTTATACACTTTTACCGTTTAGCCGCTGTTTACAAAATCCGTTGTTTCGTTCACTGTCGGTCACAGAAATTTATTACGTAAGTACATATGTATGTCTTCTTTTACATTCCCATGACACGTTGATATGTCTTCTGTAAATATGTTTTACGCAATGTATGGGTACTAGGCATTGGAAAATCGGATACAAATTTGGCAAAAAAACGTCTCAAGCAAATATCGACCACGTTCCAAGCAAGGCTACATTCGCAAACTATTATGCACAAATCAAACCAATTCCACTTTTCTAACCGTACCAGGTATATTTTTTTATGGATATTCGAATCTAAATGTCTTTTACTATCTCGGCGATCACGAAATATATATATCGACGATTGCAAAGAATACATATATAAAATTTGTGATCCGTCTATTGTAAAATCCTTGTAAATTTAAACCATCTTTTAAGTCTATTCACAAACGGTAATGACTGTGCCATTACTGCAGAAATCCACACAAAATCAGGTAATACGTGAATACAGTACACGAATTCACGAATGACTAACTCGCGACAAAAAATTGTTTTCAATCCGGCGCCGGCGGTCGACCCAATTACACCGCCGGCAGGTCGCTATCCGAATAGCTCGCCATCTTAAGAAGAAAGTGTATTACGAAGTCTCGGATTCCCGCGAAGACTTCGTTGGGGGATAACATTCTACGGACGGACAATGGCATGGGTATACAGGTGCAAGAAATATGAGTTTAAAAAATACGATTTATACTTTTAATTACACAGCCCCACAAAAAAAAATTGTCAAACCCAGAAGGTAGACTTCTCTACCCTTTGATGCGCTGAAACCGATTATACATTAAAAATTGATTTTAACTATTGCATTTTCCGCTAGCACCCCCTTGCGGGTTAAAATTGAAGTTTTTATAAAAATTTCAAATTTATGTGTATTCTTATGTATTTTGGCTTTCTAAAACCAAATATGACAATACAAAATGATTTTAGTTGTACCATTTGCCATTAGCACCCCTTTACGACCCTCATGAGGGGTTGAAATTGAAGTTTTTATAAAAATTTCAAATTGATGTGTATTTTGGCGTTCTAAAACCAAATACGACAATAAAAAATTATTTTAGTTGACCATTTTCCATTAGCACCCCTTGCAACCCTCCTGGTGGGTTAAAATTGAATTTTTTATAAAAATTTCAAATTGATATGTATTCCTAGGTATTCTGGTGCACTAAAACTGATCAAGACAATAAAAAATGATTTCAACCACTCAATCATCCCTGGACCGCCCCATTACCCCGCTGTACCCCCCCCCATGGGGGGCCAAATTTCACTTATAAATTTTGTTCTTTACCATTACATGTAAAAGAGCATTCGATTATATGTACATTTTAAATTTTTATTAAAAGCGCATTTTTTTTCTACGGCGGCAGTCGCAAGGTGGTGCTACAGGGAAATTTGGTAGTTGAAATTATTTTCTAATGACTTTTCCTGGTTTATAGACCAAAATACCTCATAACACTTATAAGTTTTAAATTTTTATAAAAAAGTTCCATTTCGAACCTCTACAGAGGGGATCTTAAGGGAGTGCTAGGAGAAAATGGTACAATTAAAATAATTTTTAATGTCATATTCGGTTTTAGAACGCTAAAATACATAAGAATACACATACATTTTTAATTTTTATAAAAACTACAATTTTAACCCCTCAGGGGGTGGTCAAGGGGTGCCAATGGAAATTGGTGCAACTAAAATCATTTTTTATTGTCATATTTGGTTTTAGAACGCCAAAATACATAAGAATACACATAAATTTGAAATTTTTTATAAAAACTTCAATTTCAACCCGTAAAGGGGGGTGTTAGCGGAAAATTCAATAGTTAAAATCAATTTTTAATGTCATAATCGGTTTCAGCGCATCAAAATACATACGGGGTAGAGGGGTCTACCTTCTGGGTTTGACCAATTTTTTTCCCTTTCCTTTTCACTTTCCCGGACCTTAATATATACCCGGACCTTATAATTATTTAGTGACATCTGTTGCATATCGTTTGCACTTGACTTTTTATTATACTTTAGCTGATTTTCTTTTTTACTAAGCATATGCATTAGGTCTTTAAAAACTCGTTTAAAATGTCTATAGGCGGTCAATTTGCCACAATAAATTAGTCGATTTTCTGTGGAACCGCCGCCTTGTACATGCTCCTTGATTAATTAAAATATACAAATTAACTAACCATATTTAAATTGAATCGGACTTCTACTTGAACGGCGAACATCTTTCGTCTCCGACCAATCGGGACCCGGCCACGTCGTTTTGCGCAATTTCAACGCTAATCGCGCTTCACTTTTTTTCCAGTTCTGATTTTATACTCGTTGTTTATTTAATGACGGGTTTAAATTTTATTAGTGCTGAATTTATTATGGCTTATTTATTGCGAGACGAACCTATCGGAATAATTAATCTGGGGCCATTTATATGCCAAATCAAAGAAGAAGAGGCCGATACTCCATAACTATGTTATACATAGTGGAGTTTGTGTTTTAATGGCACTTTTTGCGATACAAGATGGGTTAGATAAGGCTTAAGCACGAGTCTCCTATAAAAGGAATTATCCTGATGACACTGGAGATAATAGCGCTTTAAGGGACATTTTATTATTAAACAGCAATGTTGCTATAAAATATTTGTATATATGGGGCCACTTTATAATTTCGTAAAAGTGGCCCAATAATACATCCATTTCTTTCGTAAAGTCGCTGCCTAAGGAAAAAAGAGTGATACAAATGAACTTTTATGAGCCATATGACATTTTTATGACCCGTATGAACTTTTTAACCTTTATTATTGTAACTATATGACCTATATAGCCAGTATGCCCTTTGTGACCCATATGACCTTTATGACTTTTATGGCCGACATGACCTTTATGGCTAATGACGTATATGATCATCTCCATCCTCCATGACCAACACGACCCATATGCTCTTTATGACCAATATAACTTTTATGACTAGACATCGCTAAAAGTAAGGCTTATGACAGTGCAGCGTCGCACTAGCCCATACAGTTCCCTACGTATAATAAGCCGTTGTTTTACCAAATTCAAAGTTACCACAGCAGTCTATAAATTAATGTAGATAATTATTGTATATGTGATTTCGATAATACAAATGAACTTATGACGTCTTTATGACGTTGATGGGATGAATGGCCTTTATAACCTGTACCACTAACATGACCTTTATTACCATTATAACTTTTATGACTCATATGACCTTCATGACCTATATGACCTTTGTTATCTATTATATAAGTGTTGAGCTATTCTTTTGGAAATGGATAAGGAAGTAAAAATGAAAGTAGAGATTATATAATGTGATATTTAAATTTTTCTACACTAAAACCGATAAAATGACAAAAAAGTAATCAAAGTTGACCGAGCAAATTATTTATTTACAAACGTATTTATATTCTTATACAGAGTGACCCATTTGAAAGCGGGCCACCCTCATAACTTTTTTATTTATGGAGCGATTTTCACCAAATTTGGGCAAAAGGGAGAAGGGGGGAAAGTGTACTTTGGGGCCAAGTGGCGCCCCATTTTTTAAAAAACCAAGGTCTACTAGATCACTTTTACAGACTGAAAATTTTAAATACCATATTAGCGATTTTTTAGAAAAAATCTGCGCACTCCACTGAATTCGGCGTCCCTAAAAATGGTCTCTTCCAAATTTCATGAAAAAATATTGGATATTAATGATTTTACGACTAAATGGCGATTCGGGCTGTTTATTATGAATTTAAGCTTCTTATTCAGTAATCCATGTATGCTTCTTATCCAGTATTCCAACAAATGAATGTTTCAATTTAAATGTGATTTTCGATTAGGTCTAATAAAATACACATCGTATTTATTAAATACAATTTTTATACTATTTTCTTAATAACGCTCTTTTTGTAACAAAATAATAATAACACAACAATGAAAGAATTTACATAACACATAACATTAACTTTAAATTCTGGACTGTTCAACCAAACCTCCATTTAATTGAATACATTTATTACATCGTCTTTCAATATTAGCCATAACATTAGACAACTGGTTTGGTGTAATTTCAGCGAGTGCATGTCTTATCCTTTCACGCAGTTCGTCTGCGTTGGTTGGACGGGTATCGTAAACTTTTTTTTAATAAACCCCCATAGAAAAAAATCTAAGGGGGGTTAAGTCCGAAACCTGGAAGGAAACTCTATTAATCCACTATTTCGTCCTATCCACCGATTAGGGAAAATGCTCTTCCAACCACGCCCTCGCAGTCCTGGCATTGTGGATAGGACAGCCATCTAACTGAAACATTAGATCAGCAACTTCTGCTAGTGGAAGTTCATCCATAGCATCGGAAAACTCATTATTCAAAAAATTTAAAAAATTTTGGCTGTGCAAATTGCCTTCGAAAAAGAATGGGCTAATTGTTCTGGTACCTGTGTTTAATATGCCGCACCATACATTTACTTTTTGTGAATACTGTCGTCTACAATTTATTACCCGTTCTGGATTTTCTTGTGCCCAATGCCTCGTATTTTGTGAATTAACCGTTCCATTAGTTGTGAATGTTGCCTCGTCACTAAACAAAATTTGTTTTAGAAAATTCCTGTCATTAAGATATTCTCCTTGGCACCATAAACAATATTTCATTCGCTTATCACTGTCACCTTCTTCTAAGGTGTTCAGAAATATCGGCTTAAAGGGCTTCATTGTTGTACTTTTTAAGGTATCTCCTTATTGTTTCCCGTGGTAACTGTAGGTCCAAATTTGCAATTCTTAAACTGTTTCTCGGATTTGTGGTGAAATAATTTCGAATTCGTTCATTGTTTCTTGTTTGCCATTGTAGATTGCCATTTTTTTAAAATGTGCTTAGATACAACTTTGTTATCGTATTTGTTAAAAAATATTACACACTCGCCCAACAGTAGACTTGCTTTATTATTAAAAATTCGATGTACTTCCCTTTCCCTGTCATCACGAAGTTTTACTATTTCAATTTTGTGTAGTAAAGATAAATTACCAGTCATACTTATTTGGTAGTGTAGTGTACTTAAGGAACAATACGTAAATTTCAGTACTGACCTAACAAATTTGACATTTTGTTTCTATAAACATTCATTTGTTATTACATGGATTATTGGATAAGAAGCTTAAATTCATAATGAACAGCTCGAATCGCCATTTAGTCGTAAAATCATTAATTTCCAATATTTTTTCATGAAATTTGGAGGAGACCCATTTTCGGGGGCGCCGAATTCAGTGGCATGCGCAGATTTTTTCTAAAAAAATCGCTAATATGGTATTTAAAATTTTCAGTCTGTAAAAGTGATCTAGTAGCCCTTGGTTTTTAAAAAAATGGGACGCCACTTGGCCCCAAAGTACACTTTCCCCCCTTCTCCCTTTTGCACAAATTTGGTCAAAATCGCTCCATAAATAAAAAAGTTATGAGGGTGGCCCGCTTTCAAATGGGTCACTCTGTTTGTTAAGTTAATTCTCATTGTGTAACCTAATTTGCAAGGCTCTCACGTGACAGACATTATTTACTTTGTTTATACAGTAACTTGTCAAAAATTTGACAACAAAAAAGTTTTGCCTTCGAGCTTCGACATAACCATTATTTCCATCCTCTCGTTCATAGCCAGAATTTGTAGACGTTTTTTTTTTCGACGGCTCTTTATTTTTAATCTATTGATTACCTTAGTAAACTAAAAACCTTTATATCTGCAGACTGTTATGTGGTACAAATAATATCTCAAAAATATACAATGTGTTTGTTTCTTATAACGATCTTAAAGTTGAGCAAAATATGTCGACTTTGAAAGCCGTCAGGCGAGTCAAAATGTGCCATGAAATTAAGTCAAAGTTGAATGTTATCTGGAATCTGGCACCTGCTAAGATTCATAATGCCGGTTTGGTGGAATCCATGGCATTCAATATTTTTGCTGTTGAACAGTGGCGGCTCGTGACTTTTTTTTTGGGGGAGGCAAACATATTTTGTAAAAATTTTAAAATAAACATTGTTACTAATATGCTACATAGTTAGAGAAGGACCTCTACTTAGTCAATAAAATATATTAAGTACATTTGTCTAACATAATGTACCTAATGTATTTTATTGGTTCAGCAAAACCATCGGGAAGGTGTAGAGTCTAATTATTTTACAATTAATAGATGCAGTGAAATAAAATACGGATTTTTGCCAGGACTGCGTCAATTTAGATTTGACGGGCTCAATTGATCACATTCATAATATTTTGGTTACCTAAAAGGTGTAGTTTACAAACACAACTAATATGTTCCTGCCTTTTTGATTGTGTCAACTGAACGAAATAAAGTTTTAAGACTTTATCAAATCCAGACTGTGCAAGTATCTTCTCCACAATTTGAAAATAATACATACGGTTAACACAACAATTTATTTACAGTTAAAGAACCATTTAGCCATTTGCATTTATCATAGCATGTATTAACAAAACTACAAGCCGGTTTACCCTGATACACGGTTTACAATTTTATTTAGATCTGGCAATGGTACTCTTAAATCTTTAACAAATAATTTATCCTCATAAGACAGGCGACTAAATTTGTACTTTACTTTAAATACTCAACAGTACCACTGCAGATTCGAATATTTATTTGAGTGTCATGACAACTCGTATTCTTATTTTTATGAAACAAACTACTACACTCGCAGTTACCTCCATTATAATTTTGTATAGTTAATTAAATAAAACGTTCAAATAATAACTTACGTAAGTAATATGGTACACTTTCAATAAGTATTACCCTATTATACCACTCAAAACACACAAAAAAACCCGGCAAGAATAACGGCACTTTCCAACGAAAATTTCCAAAACACAGAACAAAGATATTAAATTTTGTAGGTTAGGTTGTTAGGTACATGAAATCAAATAACTCGCTTTCTGCGCTATCACGTGTGAGAGGTGGGAGGTGGGCGTGTTTTGCCGCCGCTATGCAGTTTTTTTAATGACCTTTAATGCCATTGAAGTTAAGGGTTAAATTTGTTAGCAACGCAGGTTGTTCCTAAGCCCCCTATTCCGTATAAATACATATGTGAAAAAATTGGCTGCTATTATAAAGCTGCTATTGGATTAGTTGACTTACTTTATGTAAAACCGTACCGTTTTGGTGATAGACTGTTAAATTTTTTTTCGTACAGTTTAGCTTAAAATTTGATATGAGAGGTATGGATCATAGGACCATAGGTCCATCGAGTGTCAAACTATAGTTTGACACTCGATGTTTATCACTTAATTTGTATAGTGATTTAATAATTAGCTACTTGAAAGATCTTGTAATTATTCCACAGTCTGGAGAATTATTTTAAATATAATCACAATTGAATATAATCACAAATTTTCTTTAAGATTTCTGCTTTTAATATGTCCTTACCGGGAGAAGATTTTAATTTCAATTCATTCATAACCTTGTTGTAACCTCCTGTGGATCAGTGTAAATATTATTTACAAATATATTCCTAATGTAGGTTTTTAGTAAGCGGTTATTTGTTGGGTTAATATTTTCAGCAAGTTTCCCACTTCACTGAAGAATTAATTAAAACCGTTTGCTATTTATGTTTTAATTAAAATAACTGCTCCTACTTTTAATACTATTAATGTCAGTTTTCATATTATCTTGTACTCGAAAGTCTTTAACACACAGCCACATTTTTGAAGGGAAGTCACTGAGTTTATTCCGATATTTTTTATATTCATTTTATACGTACTCGTATTTACATCATTAGGTTTTGTTTTTACTCTTTTATGCATGGAATTTTTTGTATTTATTGATTGTATAAGGGCGTTAGTAATCCAATGGTTTCTCTTCACTTCGTCCCTTTTGATTGTAACTTTCTTAGTACAGTTGTCTTCATGATATGTAATTTATGAATGAAGAGGCTCAAGAGGATGCATTTCATTATAATTATAATTCATATATTTGTGGTGTGATTTAATTAAAGCATTACTTTTTTTCAAGTGTAAGTGGAGGGGAATATTCTAAAAGAGTTGCATACTAAACCGTTAACTGTGTTTCTAATACCACAGAAGTAAAGAAGTTATAAGAGTGACTTTTTAAATTTATAAATAGGTGAGATTGTATTTAAATTATATTTTTGGCTTTTATTTCTCGGATACCAATTACTTCATATTTGGATTTGTACATAACTACAATCACTGTACTGTAAAACCCTGTACATGTATGATTTATTTACTACGAGGTAGTAAAATACAATTTACTTCAAATTTAACAAAAATATTTAATATGGGAATTCCCTAACTGAGTAAAAATCACTTTGTTAGAATCCATTATAGAGCAAGGTGTATTTTAAATGTTCCTTTAAATGTCTGAAAATGCTCAGAAGAAGCGCCTACATTTTTTTAAAGAACCAAATTATAATCTAAAATTGTTCTTTTCTAAAGAATATCTAATCATATTCTCATTAGGTATACCTTAAATGACCGTTTAAAAAAATTTAAGCTGTAAACGATACGCTCCTCTCCAATTTTTCAAATTAGAAAGCTCATAATTATAACTTGTTAAACGCGTATAATCTAGACTATTTAGACCTTTTAGTAGCAGTTGCTTTTTTGCTACTTTCGGTCTTTTTTTGCCAATCACACAAAAAATATCTTTCTTTTTTTTCGTTTGTCTAACTCGTATTTAGTTAATTACTTGGGAACTCATCTTTACCATTTATTTCTAAGTTACATGTTAAACGGTTATTAAATTGCTTCTAAATTAAACGTTAAGTCTTATATAATGTTATATGTGAGCATTTCAGAGCTATAATACTGTAATTACATATTCCACGTCATCACTAGTTTTCTTAGATGTAAGACCAAAATGACTAACTGAGCATTACAATTATTATTACAGCTACTGCACGATTTTTAACAATCACACTGTCAACGAGATATATCAACCAATAGTTTGTTTACTTTTACTATAAATACAAATTTCATTATCAAATTGAAACCTGGAAAATAGGTTTATCCATAACGGGAAAAATACAAAACTTCCATAAAAGTTATTTGAGAGTGATAAAATTACATAACATCTGGGATATTAATATACGTTATTAATTACGTTTTATTAGTTATCTATTTTGGTTCTTAAAAATTGTTTTCTATGAGTAACTAAGTAACTTATTACTAATAACTTATTATTACTAAAGTAACAATTTCTCGATTACAGTTTATAAATATTAAATATCATTTTTAGGTATATGTACCTTTGGTAATGTAAGTATGTGTATGGTATTTAGATAACCTATGTATTGAATATTTTTGACAGATTATTTCAAGCAATTGTCACAGGGCCGGTTTTTCATTTTGGGTAACCTGTTGTTTGAATTTCGATTTTTTCAACGTAGATCATTTACTCATCTACTAGTAGCTTACTCATGACTGCTCGACTATTGTTTTTGTGTGCTTGTAATTGTTAATGTGAAATGCAGCAAGGGCAAAATTTCCTCTAGATCCACACCATCTTTTTAAATTTACAAATTTTTCGATTATAGATCGTTTGCTCGCCATTTGTTGTACATTATTTTGGTATTTGCTGGTAAATATTTGAGATCTGGGAGAGATTTAAAAATATTAATTTTAATTTTATAGGAACATTTTTTTTTCAAAATTTTATTTGCCCTTTCTTTTTTTTTTTGCCCGGGGGTTCCCCCTTTTTTTTTTTTTTTTTTTTTCCTTTTTTTTCTTTTTTTTTTTTTTTTTTTTTTTTTTTTTTTTTTTTTTTTTTTTTTTTCTTTTTAATATTTTGGTTTCTTCTCCCCTTTTTTTTTTTTTTTTTTTTTTTTTTTCCCCCCCCCCCCCCCCTTTTTTTTTTTTTTTTTCTTTTTTTTTTTTTTTTTTTTTTTTTTTTTTTTTTTTTTTTTTTTTTTTTTTTTTTTATTTCCATTTCCAGATTTATTTATCTAAACTTTCAAGAATGAGGGGGAACTAACTTCACGTCGATGTATATGTATTGTGCTCACGTAGGATATTTACGTTAATATCTGTGGTGTTTTTAAATATTTTTTGACTGCGATTTTGAAAAGAAAACCTAAAATTGAAAAGTTCCCCCAATCAGCTAAAGGAAGTTAGGGCAAATTATTTCGATTCATATGTAATCAACGTCTTATTGACAGAGGGCCACAATGTCAACAAAACTGTATCGAGAATAACGAGGCTGTTGACCGCCTTCACTGTTCGATTTTCGTTCAACATTCTTTGACGAACGATACTTTAAAATGAAACCTTAAAGACTTTTAAATTTTAAAGTTTCCAAGAATGTCGTCTTCAAGTGTTTTGTGCAATTCAAGTGTGAAAACGCAAAAGAAGGTCACAATGGCCGGATTTGTACAATGGATCGAGTAACTTTTCGAATAACGTCGGTTACAGGCTCATGTAAATTATTGCCTCCGCAAAGTGAGGAAATTTAGGCTTTATGGCGTCGACACATACAGCCCGGCATAAGAAAAACATTTGCCTTTATTGCTTGGCACAGTGGGGTATGGGTCAGTGTTAGATTTATCGACAGTTACCTTTTATGAAATTCTAACGAATTTCTAGATTGAAAAATATAAACGATTGAATTTTAAACGAAGCCATATTAAGTCAATTCGTTTTCTTGAAAATCCTTTTTAGTTCAAGTTTAAATTAGACCGTTTACGATTTTAAGGGTTAATAAATTAATATTTATTTGTTTAAGGGAGCAGAATATATTGTTTTACATATATTTAGTTTTATATGTTCAGTTTTTCGGATGAGTCAATTAAATTTTGCTTAGAACGGGACGAATAGCAGCTGAAATAGATAAAAAACGTCTTGTTGATTTATTTGCTCATCCATATAACTTCAAAGACAAAGCCAAAGTTTACTGCCTACTAATAAATACTTGCATATCCGTTCCTTTAATATACCCATAATTGCAAATACCTTCCCTTAATACTTGGGAATTATAAAAGCAAGTGAACCAATTGTTATGGAATTCTCTAAAGTGGGCGTGGTTGAACATTACTCTACATTGCGTCACAGAAGCCACTATCCAATATAATTATTGTTCATCGTGATCACACCTACTCACTATTTTATTATGTGTTAACATCAAGTGACACAGTTTGTAGTGTTATAGCAGTGCATCATTTTTGAATTATTGCACAATTCAGATTAAACTTCGGTGGAAAATGAAACTTTTTAATATAAAATTTCATTAAAGGGAACGTTTTAAACAGCACTGATAGTTACCGCCCTCTCCTTGAAATATTTTAATGTCAATAACCAATGAAAAATGTGAATGCCAAAAGTTCTTTTGAAATGTTGCTAAAATAATTACTTTAAATCAAAATACATATCATACGGAGCGTTGCTATATATGGGTTTTCAAAATTTCATATATCTTTTGCGGTTCCCATCCATTGTCTCCGATTTAACCTCTTTTTAGAAATATAGCGAGAAGTATTATGAATGGATATAATTTGAACAGAATTTGAGTACAACAATACTTATAAAAGGTATATTGTAATAAACTTTTTAAAAAATTTTATTTTGAGTTTATTACAATTCAAGGTAAGAAATAACATTGCAATGTTAAAGAAAGATTTATTGCAAAACTACATAGTGTATGTACCTACCACATGCGTGCGTTTGTATGACTTTATGGTATTTAATTTTGTTTTCATGGTTATTTTAGATTTTTTAAGTTGTTTTACCAAGTGCAACTGGATATTTTGTTATAACTTTGTTATCAATAAAGACATTTTGATGAAATTTGAATTAGGAAAATTAAAGAAGAAAACAGATTGTTGGGACTTCTGAACTTAGTGATGTAGCCGTTGTTTCGTTAAAAATCGCTAATATCATTTTCCCATTTTTAGTCATAAAAAAATGCCATAGTAGGCCTTGAATATCAAATGAATTTTTGAAATATTGTGCAAAGGTAGAATTTTTTTGTTTATTATTTTTTTTATTTTTATTTATTTATTATATTTATTTTTTTTATTATTATTACAAGGAATAATTAAAACCGATTGAAGGACGTAAATTTTATAAGGACGCTCCGTTTCAAAATAGTGTCATACTGTTTATTCAAATATTAATTTTTTTGTGAAGAGATATTTTTTCTTACATATCCACGTTTACTTCATATGCTAATGGATATACATCTGAAACGCAATGCAGCATAAATAACCAATAAATTGTATCAACCTAGTAATGGTACATAAACGCACCAGTGAATATGCATGTGTCAGAAGTGTTATATTTGAGGCAATAAATAAAATCCCATGGCTCTACTCAATTCTAGGAATCGATTCTTCGGACTGTAGCCCCTAAAATATGTGAGTAAATCGTGAAATGAAACGAGTCAGTCACAAAATTTCAAGCAATAAAACTTTAAGCATTACACTGATAAAAATATTGTTCATAATATATCATTAATAAATGCTAGTTGTTCTGTTCCAATTTGTTTACTGGCGTTATGAATGAATAATTTATTTCCATTATTTCGTTACAGTAATGTAGATACCTTTCATCACCTTGTATAGAGGGAGATACTTGCGTATCACCAATAGCATTCTTCTGGCCAGGCACTAAGCCAACACTCTCGTTTTTTGCTGATGAATGACGACGAGCAGAATTATTGTCACTCAATCATTTTTAAACCGAAGATGAAAACTGGTTGGATAACAATACTTGAATTAATTCAAGTACTTAAACAAATTTATTTATTTATTTAGCTGTTCATTATTGTCTTTTGGATAAAGTCGATTATTCGATGTAATAAAGTTTATTTTCTCAGTACAATACAATTATTCACGAATATGAACAATACCTGTAACTGTCAATGCAATTGGTCATGCAGATAAATTTGTTCATAATTTGATATACCTAAGGAAGATTTCTATATAATGAAGTACAAATAATACTTCGGCTATCTATAAATATGATGACGTTTTGTGATCAACTTATTTCAAATACAATGAAATGCTATGTCTGTGAAGTAACGACCACAAACAAGTTAACTCAATGGATAACTCAATGGATAACTTCGATTGGATTCTGATGTACAATTCATAAAAATAAAAAATTTCATTTATCAGCGTACAAAAAATAGTAATTTAATCAGCACGATGTAGAACATATTTTTGTTATTGGACTTACGCTGAATTTTGGTTCAGCGTATAATCATTATTTGTGGATTTACTAATGACATTGATGTTTAAAAAAAATTTATATTTCACAATAATTTTCAGCCAGTTATACCCAATATTTTTATTGCCGATTATTTTAGTGTCCATTATCTTTCTTGAAGTGTTTTTGTCTATTATTTTAATAGTATTAGAGTGACCAACGTCACCGAATATCACCGACTATTTCGAAGAGTAACTTTTGTAATGATTATGAGAAATGAAACTTTTGTGCTTCTGTCTGTTTAATCCTTTCTCATACTTCTTTTTCATGTCTTTGCCGTCGACTATAAAAAAGGGTACAATTTCTTATCGCACCGTGCCCTACATGTCTTGCCAAATTTTCTCATGAGATCTGGACCACCAAAAAGGGTTGTCCTTTATACGATTTGTAAGGCGTCTGTCAGTCACAGTCGCAGAAATGAAGCTATTATTCCTCGTTGGGCATGTCAGATTGTAACTTTTGTCGTTTCTCACAAGGAACTAATAAAACGATTTTATATTTATAATGCTTCTACAGCTATAATTATACAGATTTGAACACAAAATCCAATAACAGTTATCATGGCAAAAATTGTAAAATGTATCTAATTCTATTCACAATATTACAAACCTTATTAATTTAATTGTCATTTAATTCTATAAGACTGAATTGTATCAGAGACGTGAATGTTGGTAACAATCACTAGAAGATAGTGGAAACTGGTCGTTAGAAAAATATAATTAGAGTTATGATATACGAAATTGTTTTAAAGCTAGTTGACCGAATAGAGAACTCAATTTTTCCACTATATATTGAGCGACCCAGAATGGATACAGACGTGTCCTAAAAATCCTGGAAATGGCATGAAAAATTATCTCTAATAACAGTTCAAAAGCCGTGTACTGTCTTACAACCAATAAAAGCGACCCCAATTAATTTCTTTTTCAAATATCGCCCTTCCTGACTAGACATATCCTATTATATTTAGTCTCCATTTAATTACAAGTATTTTTGTCAGTTTTTACATACATATGTATGTAAGTTCGTATGTTGTCAGTAATACTTGGTTGTTACTTCAATACAATGTAATTTAATTTTTATTAAAACTGTCTCATTGACGTATCGCTTTTTTTATTCCTTACAACGAACTTTGTGATTGAAGAGGGTATAAAAATGTATCAACGGCTTTACAATATAACTTAATATAACCACTATTTTCACTTTTAAATGAAAAATATGTTATATATCTGTACACTGTAATGAAGTGGGGACTAATTTTAGATATTTAGTTATAAAGGACGTTGTTTGTAAAAAAAATCTTGAGAGTTGCTTGAGAGGAATGAATGAAAGATACAATAGTGATTTTGATCTGTAATCAGATATACATAGTTTCTTATGCCATTTGCCCAAAACCAAAAATATCACGAAAATTCAAAAAAAGCCCTGTACTCCACACGTTACTCCAACAGAAATCAAGGATTAATATCCCTCTAGAACTTTCTGTGTTTTATTAAAATTTCAGGAACAGAGATTTTTACGAAAACGATAGTAATAATGGTAGAATTTTGAATTTTTATTATGTTTTTAGTTCAACTTTAGATTTTTTTCATGTCTAGGAAAAAAATTTACAAAATGACTCAGTTAGTCAAATAGATACGCTGAAGATTTCCCTTTAATACGAGTCCAACAACTTCGAAAGGGATTTACTATTCTCGGAGTTATTTACGTTTCTTTGAAAACATTGAAATTAATTTTTTAGCGATATCTTTTCACACAATGGACCGAGTTAGCCTTATATTAGGCGGTATGCCTTCAACTTCGGCTTATTAGACGCAGAATATCACAAGCTATAATCCTGTCAAAAGCAAAAAATAATCAATGCTGTAATACAAAAATTATCAGAATTTAAGCAAACTTCAAAAAGTGGGTGTATGATGACTTTCGTTGCTTCCTGTATATAGCAACACTAAATATACTTTTAATATTATTATTATTTTATTATTATTATTTATATAAATATTATTTTTAAATTTTTTAAAAAATAAAATTAATAAAATAAAAGGAAAAAAAAATTGTGTTAGATATAATTTATAAAATAATAGTTTAATGTGACTTGAGAATGGTTGACAGCTAGTAAGAAATCCTAGAATATCATACTCCCTATTTCCTAAACATCTTAAGGATTTCATTCGTGAACTATGAATGTATAGCTACTGTGGTTTATAACAATTACAACAACAAACTAATTTTATACTTCGCTGCGTAAAAATGTCCGTGTTTATATTTCCTATTCCGTTTGCCCAAAGTACATTTCGCTTCCTCTCTGAAATTCAATACCGCAATTTCTACCATATTTCCAATAAACTCGTGAAGATTAAGTGTCCCTTTCTGGGGAATATCGGGACCAAGTGTCACGCGCACAATAGCCCACTAACCGTTCTATTCACACATATTCGAAATTCTCGGTATTCCGTCCGCATCTAACCCTTTAGCGAAGATGACTTTGAATTTCCATTACAAATTGAACAAAATTGATCCGTTGTATGGAAAGATATAATCTTGGTTCGACAAGAAAGGGAATATGGGGCATCTGCTCTTTGGATAATTATTAGAATTTAGTGAAATGTGTTTGAAAATATTTGTAAATTTGGTGTAATTTGATTTTCGGTAGGGTTATTATTAGATGCATTTTTAGATATTCCGGGTTATGATTTGTTGCTATTAGGGAACTGGGTGGACATTAGTAAACAAAATTATTTTCATAAATAAATATTGGTAAGTGGGACTGAATATTTTGGTGGGACTAAATAGTTTTTGTGAGACTACCTGTGATAATAGAGATTTAGCACTTCATTAGGTTATTTTGTATTTATCACAGCAATAATTTTCTGTAAAAAAATATTTAAGGATTACAATTATTAGGTTATTCATTATGTCAGAATTGTGCTATTTATTAGATTATTTATTAGCATATGTCTGGTTTTTGTTTCATTGTGAATAATTTTCTATATCTTATGTTACCCAGGTAAATGTAGATTTGTAAAGTTTTTTTTTTTTTAATTTCTTATTCCAGTTTTAATTTCTTTCAGTCTAAGTTTTTGCAGGTGTTGTGGAAAAAAAAAAAAAAAAAAGTATTATATGATACGAGACTAATTTTTTTTTTTATATATTAAAAAATAATATTTATTGAACAATTGTAACAGTTTTTAATTCCATTTTATTTCTTTCTTTCTCTTTTTTTTTGATTTTTTTGTGGGGTATTTTTTTTTGGTTTTTTTGAATAACTGCAAAAAAAGTACTTATATACGTAATTATCCGCAGAAATTGTCTTTGTTCTATTTTTTTTGTGAACAGACTTTTCGTTCCATTTGTCAAATGTCATATCAAAATTCGTGTTAAAAAATAATATTGTTATTGAACATTTGTTGAATAAATCACTGTTGTTCGTGCTGTCCCTCTGGAGTAAAATACTTTTACCACTTTACAAGAATGTTTCCAAATTTTCGTATTATTTATAAGTTCATAGTATCTTTCTTTATTGAGAATTAAATTATAAATATATTATGTGAAACATATTTCACCCAAGCAAAAAGTTTATGGTCTAAGTCGAAGGCGAGGAGTATTTTCTGTCCATTCGGTCGGTTAATTTTTTAGAGAAAACATTTATTTTTAGTTTTGAGGTATTTTAAATTGAGTTGAGTTGGTAAGATATGTTATTATTTTCGACTAAAATAATGGACGTAATTTGATCTGCTTTCTCTTAATAAACTTATTAAACATACTATTTTATTTACTTGTTATTATAGTGATCACATTTTTAAAGTTTGCTGTTTATATTCATGATGGCTAGCTCGATGGAAACTTTTGATAAAAATCTTTAAAAACCGAAGAAAAGTGAAAATACTTCCGAAATTTGCTACTTTAACCTCAATGATGTGCACAACTTTAACAAAAACAATGCAGGGTGTTCCATTTCAACTAAACAAATCTCAATTTGAGGTTGGCAAAATCAAACAAAATAAATTAAATACTTGGTACAACAGTATTTTCGACTTTATTTTAGTTGGTGAGAGTGGATCACCTTATGTTCTTACAACAAAAATGAAATGTAAGCCTGCTACTCAAAAAAAGTTATGAAGGTTTTTATGTCATATATTTTTTTAATATATGAAATGAAATTTGTACATATATTTTTTAAACATCAAATATCTCCGAAACCGCTGGGTTTATATATATACGAGGGGGTACCCAAAAATAAGTACCCAAAAATAAGTGTAGTACGCATTTCTGTCGCTAGGCGTGTATAGCGCAATTCATTGCCAGTTCAGTGCCGCCTGTGTTGTCGACCTGCCTTGTTCTGTTCATCTGCAGTGATTGTTTTTGCTAGCGCTGTTTTGTTCTTGTTTCGTTTTTGATGATGAAGTTTAAGTGAACAACATCCAGCTGTGACATATTGTTTTCTACTCGGTAAAAATGCTGCTGAAACTGTTTTAATGTTTTACATCAGCTTACAAAGATGATGCTATGGGAAAAAACTAAGTGTACGAGTGGTTTGCTCGGTTTAAAAATGGCGACATGTCGATTGATCACAAACCTTGTTTTGAACGTCCATCAACTGCCCGAAACGACGAAAATGTTGAAAAAATTCGAGAGCTTGTATTCACAGACCGTCGACAGACAATTGATCAACTGTCAGAGATTAGTGGGTTATCTTGGAGTTTGGTTCAGCGAATTTTAACCGAAGATTTGGGAATGAAAAGGGTTGCTGCGAAGTTTGTTCGCAAGTTTTTGACTAAAAATGGCATGGTTCCGCTGCCCCACGCACCTTACTCGCCTGACCTGGCTTCGTGCGACATTTTCTTACGCATGAAAAGGGGCATGAAAGGACACCGATTTAACAACATAGAAGAAGTCAAGAAAAAAACAGGGAGGAGCTGTCAGCCATTTCTAAAGATGGAAAAAAAGTTGTCCTATAAAATTGTTCGATTAGAGATTTCCATTTCGAGATAAAAATGTTCTTTTTAATCGCTGCATAAAATTTCACTTGTTCATAACCTTTAAAATAATTGTTTTTTTTTTTCGAAAAAAAATTTAGGCAGAGTTTAGTACCATCAGGTACTTTGAAATGCGCCAACTCATTCCAAATTTCTAAATAGTTGGAAAATCCGTGACACGTTTCACAAATTTTTACTCATTGTTAAGCCTTACAGTCTCTTAGTTTATAACTTGTGGTGGCCATGCATCGGAATTTATATAGGAAAACAATTCCATAGCGAGGTAACAACTAAATAGACTTGGTTCCCATGCCCGCGACATAAAATAAAGCATCGAGTCTAGCCTGCCGTCTTTTTTGTAGCTCTGCTACCGGGTGTAAATCTTTTATAATTTATAGTCACCTATAAATTTCAAAATCTTTAGTAGCAGTACGCCCATAATACTCCCTGTATCGGGACTTAATTACGGAATTTTCTCGTCCTACTGTTTCTCGCATTTCACAGATGGATATCTGTCCGTCCGCCGTGCGCGTCTTTACGACCCAGAAATATTAAAATTTTATACTCCCCCATTAAGATTTCAACGCCGCACGACAAATTGAGATAAGGACGGCCGTAATGGCCGCATCAAAAAATTATTTACGACGCTGGCCGTCGATCCCGGACGACTCTTAATTCGCCACAGAAATCGAGGGCTCGTAAAATATGACGCAATAAATGGTACTGAATAAGGCAAAGGCGGCGGCAGGGCTTATTTTTGAAAATAACCTGCGTTCGTCAAAATATGACCTCAAAGTGGACTTTACCAATTCAAACGTACATATACCTTTGATAGGTTTAGACCTTCAACTATTGTTCTGGCATTTGACAGATTTCAAAATGTCAAATTGAAAAACTCCTTTAAATTGTGTTTATATAACAACAGAAAACGTTTAATGCACAGTACTACTTCAGAAACGGAAGGAAAGTTGAAGGACAATTGACGTTTTCTTTCGAAGACTGTTACCTGTAGTTTCAAAAATAGTTGCTCATATTGCCTGTTGATATGAAGGGGTTTAATATGAAATACATGGGAAATGTGCTGTGGAAAAACTTCCCTCTCAGGAATATTCTCACGGAGTATTCCCGAAAGGACCTGACAGAAAGCAAGAAATTTGGCGTCACTCTGGGTGCAACAAATCCAACGAACTCAATACCTTATCGGCTTATGATATTTCTTCTCCATCATGATCTTATGTATTGGTGCAGGTACAACATCTCGTTCTTTCTTGACTTACTCGACACGACGAAAACAGATGTAAGACCTTCAAAAACCTTTTTTAAAAAATGCTATACGTAAGTGTAGCATTTTCAACAATTGTTGTATTATACTAATAATGGTTATTTTAACATAAATTTTTAATTAATATGAAATATTGTAATCTCATCAGCAAACTCATATTAAAGCTAAAAAATTAAAAGAAAAGTTGAAGTTGGTTGGACTCAGGTCATTAGATTCAAAGGCAAAACATTAATCACACGAAATTTTCTACAATTCAAGCTCTCAACAAATTTTTACATGTGAGCCATACTGAAAAAAAAATGTACTGGAAAAAAATACATGTTTTTTTTGACAGACAATTTGAAATAAAATTTATTTGAAGACGCGTTATTATATTTCAGGCACCTAAGACATGTAGAAACTAACTGTCTAATTAGATATTTTCGCACTTCCCAAAACAAAGGATGGGGGTTCTTGTGACACAAAGTTTGATTTCATCATGACTAGGGACTAGGGTTCCGAACGTGTACTGCGAAAACCTGTTGCTTCGTTCACTGTCAGCCATAGAAGTTTATTGCGTATGTCTTCGCTGATATTTCCCATAACACGTTGATATGTCGTCTGGACATATGTTTTACGCAACGTATCACTACTAGGGCAATGGAAATCGGACACATATTTTGCAAAAAAAAGTCTAAAGCAAATATTAAAACATTATGCACAAATCAAACCAAAAGTCCTCTTCTCTAACCGTACCAGATATATTGTTTTTTTATGGATATTGGAATCTAAATGTCTTTTATACCCTCGGCGATCACGAAATATATATCGACGATTGCAAGGAATACATAATATATGTTATCCGTCTATTTTAAAATTCTTGTAATTTCTTGTAATCATCTTTTTAAGTCAATTTACGAATGGTAACGACTGTGCCATTATTAGAGAAATCCACACAAAATCAGGTAATATGTAAATACAGTATATGAATTCACGAGTGACTAACTCGCGACAAAATTTTCAATGTGGCGATTTTCGCTGTCATGATTTTCGCTGTTCGCAATTTTCAATGTCGCGACATTGTTTTCAATGAGGCAGTCGACCCGTTTACATCGTCGGCAGGTCGCTAACGGAATAGCTCGCCATCTTACGCAGAGTGTATTACAGAGTCCTGCGTTCCCGCGAAGATATCGTTCGGGATAACATTCTACGCTTGGACAGTGGCGTAGGTATACTATGGCAAGAAATATGCACTTAAAAAATACGTTTTATACTTTAATTATCATAAAGTTATATAGTACCGGCTCTGCGTGACTAGCATACTTTTCCGGACCTTAATCATAACAACGTCCGACCACACACTACTAATGCAACGGCAGCGCTTCTGGGTAAATTCTCATGGGAAATCTTTGAGCTTTCTTCGTACTCTCCAGATCTTGCTCCAAGTAACTTCTGTCTCCCAGGGATCAAAAATTTCTGTCATAATAATATATTGTATAGGTAGAGAAAACGTTCATTTTAAGATAGTAGATTAACAACTGAAATATTTGGTGTGGAAAAGAATAGGCACAGGTCACGCCTTGAGCCATCTGTGATGGGTGGAATTAATGTTGCATGTTTAAACTAACGAATGATACAATGGTATATTTTGTCATTTAAACGTGTAGTAATTCCAACCCTGTATAATCCAAATATGTAAATATTATATAAATATTTTCCAAAAAATATGTGCAGAAACAATCCGGACTAACCCTGTATATGCATTTCTGACAGATTTACAATCTTTAATATCATAATCGAGTGTCATTTTGTATACTATGTAGTCCGGAAGTTAAATTGAATTATTTTCATAAAATCAAGACGACCATTAAGAGCACATAATAAAGAGTTGCTTTGTAACAGACAAGACACCATCGACGATAAACATGGTCATTTGTGTTTATTATTACTGTTATAAAAGATGACAAGTGTAAATTTACCGTGGAGGATAAGTAATAACAGACCATGGTGAGGAATGACCACAAATAAATTGATTCGAATTGGTGCTTTTGCATATATAGTGTGTGTATATAGGTAACTACTTATTACGTGCAGATTAAAAAAAAATGTTATTTTGAAAATTTGACAGAAAAAATAGACTATAATATACAGCGTTGGCAAACGCACATCTTCCGTGCTGGGAACCCATGCTTGTTTAATCTCATTTATTGGCGAAATGAAGCAAAGAATTTTACATACTGACAAATAAATACCAGGTTATCGTGAAGAAAAAATGCTATTGGTCTGTACCCCTGTCCCTCTAACAAATTAATTACTAGCGTCAACTTACAGACGGAATATGTGAAGATGTTTGCCAATGTGTACATTTGAATATAATTTAATATATTTACTGGCTATGTCATGCATTATAGCAAGACGTCACCGAAAACAAAATGAATGCGAATTATTAATTTATTTCAAGAAATTCATCAATTCATCACTGTTTGGTCCAATGTCTGATATTTATATAATTTTCAACTATTTCATCCTATGGGTCGGTTCACTTGTTTGTTAAAGATGCCAGAAAAGAATATAAGGGGAACTAGTTTTATTTTGACCTCCATTGCTCCTATGTATTACTGCATACCGGACACTCTATATAGGTAGATACATTTAAAATATATAGCATTTCATAATGGTGAAATACAAAAATGTGAGAGAAAAATAATTGCTGAGGGACTGCCCATATCTTGATAGAATAAAAACATTTAACAATGTACGAGTAAGAAGTGACTCTGATTTTAATTTTAAACTGCGAATTTTTTCGTTTTATAGTATATAGGTCTAATGAATTATTTATGGATATCTTTAACTATTAAGTAAGGAGACTAATCAAATGGGTCGTTCTAGTGGAGTAATTAAATACATATATAATTACTATTATAAAATATATTATTATATTATAAAAGATTAAAATAGGTAACAAATTAAACTGTGAGTTTTTCTCTAAAAAAGAGATAAAAATAGAGCTAACTTTAATGGTTCATAATTTCGTAATATCAGTAATATTTGTAATATTGATTTGTTTTTTTTTTTGTACTTTAAATTCATATATTTTACAAAAAATTGTGAGTGAGGTTCAAAATAATTTATTGAAAACCTTACTCAACAATCATCACGTTTCAAATTATTGGCAATACAACTACTACATTTTGGGTACCGCTGCGTCCACCCACCCAGCTTGCACATTTGCCGGAATGTAGACGTCAACTTTCCACCACAAAAATGCGATAACTCCACGTGAAACTAAATAATTGTGGATCTACAATAAAACTAAACAATCATCCAGATCAATGATGTGGGGCACACAATACGAGGAACAATGGGATGTGACAAAACAGGATCAGTTCCTATTCAATCCGGTGGTAAATATTTGGAACACACGCAGTATGCGAATCTTCTCGGGAGTAGTTTATCTAAAAGTTATTGTGGGTCACCCAGGTGAACCGATTGTGAGATTGGAATGAACACATCACTAAGTTTTGACAGTTGGTTTAATGGTTAGAACGAATTCTCATTTTGGTGAGCAGTAATCGAAATTAGAAGGCACTGTATTAAGTAGAAATAATTGCAATGGTATACGTTCTTAAGAGTTAAGATACAACATAAGATACAACAAAACCGTATTAAAAATGAAGCTGAATAAAGTTTGCAAACATTACTCTGAAGGCATAGGGTAGTTAACCACATATTATTTTCTTATTAAAGTACATGTTCACTTTATGAGTTGATCATACTTGAACTTGCAAAAATCTTTTCTAATTAACCAATGTTTCCAGTTCTTCAACCCTCACTAACCAAAAATATCCCATTTATATGTCACGATGTTGCCCAACCCTAATAGATTGCTTCATTTAATAATGTATAGACAGACATTGCCCTTCAGAAAGTGCAAATCATATGGGGAATATTTGTATTAACGACTTTCTTTTTAAACCTAATTTTGGACTAATCCGTGTTTTAAAAATGATGAAAAATGACCTACTCGAAGGGCGTGACATGGCTTTCGGCATTTGCCAAATTTGACATTTTTCCAACAATAAAAAAAATTACTCAAAACGAGCCTATCTGTTATGATTTTAAAAACCTTTACAATGAAGAGTTGTTTCAATTTTTTTTAAGAAAGAAAGAAAATGGCTTATAACAACTTATAATAACACTAAAAGACTTATAACAACACTAACTATTAAAATTAAAACAACGCTAAATTCTGTTATACTTACTTTATGTAAAGTTAACATATCATCATTTGGGATGTTTTATAGAAATTTTCTGAGTACTAAAGTATTGCTAGAATGATAATAAACTGAATTATTGTTAGACTTATTCTAACTTTTTAAGTTTGCGTCAAACAACAGAATTTAGAAGGGTCATTTAATTTTTTTTCTAAAAAAGACGTATATACCTATGTTTATCGATGTTTGGAATAAACAGTTGGTGGTATGTGATGTAGTAAATCTATCTAAGATAAGTGTTTTTTCGAAGATTGACGTGTTTAATTTTGTATTTAATAGAGCGTTCAGGTTTGACATACTTGTGTAAAATTTGGAAAGGAACAGTTTATATTTTTGAGTTAACCCCAAAGATAAATTTCAAAAAACAGTAGTTAAAAAAAAACATTTCCATTATGTTGCGTATTTTATGAAGGACGCTGTATAATAATAATATAACAATATAGGTATGTTCATGACAATGACATAATGTGTGCCCATATTCGGAAAATTAATTTAGTCGAACAAATTTTTGGCATGCACTTATTAATTATTATTACTTGAATAAAATAAAATAAAATATTAAATCCGAAATACTATATTATGACCTAAATGAATATGTACCTACTCAGATACGTTTATTATTGATGTTAAAAAATAAATATATGTAGTAGTCATATGTTCTTTTTTTAGATTATCGGAAAGAACTGCGGCTTTTTGGACGACGTTTTCCCGTGCCAGCTTTTCAGCTTGCTTTAATGAGGTGAGCAAGAAGAATTAATTTACTTTCGTTGATCGATATAAATTAAAAGAGATACCAATTACTGAAACCTGTTGAAAAAGAAAAATTAATACGTTTTAATAACAGCTGCTGTTATGTAATAAAATTGCTATACATTATGTAGGTACGAGGTGTGTCAATTAAGTAATGAGACTGGAAACGTAGCGCCCGATTTAACAACACTGCGGAGACGAGACGCGGTAGTTTAGCATGTAATGCACCTTCAGTACAAGTTTGAACTTGTTAGAGCCATTTGTTTTTTCTTTGTGACTGTTTTCGAAAACCGGCTTTTTCTAATGCGTTTTAAAAATGAGTGACATTAATTTTGAGCAAAGGTGTGCTATCAGGTTTTGCTTCAGACTTGGACACAGCCCAACAGATACTTCAACAGACCTACGGAGACAGTGTTTTTTCAAGAGTCCAGGGTTTTAGGTGGTTTAAGGCATTCTCAGAAGGAAGAGAGTCGATCTTCAAGAACTGATGAAAATGTCGATAGATTGTTAAGATTGTTGGTGGACGACAAGAATGATCGAGGAAAAGTTAAATTTGATTCACACTACCTGTTCATGAGATTTTAACTAACGATTTGGGGATGAGAAAAATCTGCACAAAAATGGTTCCAAAAAACCATTCGTAGGAACAAAAGGACATTAGGAGAGAATATAGAAATATCAGAAATGAAGTTATATATCTTCTCAACTCATTTGAATGTAATAGGTGGTTTTGCAAAGTTACTTTATATCAAGAACCGTCAGTAAAAGCTAACTATTTTTCTTTTTTGAAGCGCTTATTTAGAACATGTTTTTTGATAAATTGGAAAGATACTGACGAAGAAAATATTAAAAACATATTATTTTCATTTTAACTTCATGAAAGTAGTCAAAAATGTTAATTATTAACAGAAGTTATTTCAAGTAGAGGAAAATTGAGAATTTAAAAAAATGTTATACCTATTTTTATCCATTTAAAATAAAAAAAATCGTCACATATAAAAGTTTTTCCTGTACCGAGTCGTATGTATGTAGATGACCCCTAGAAATATTTTTTGGAACCACTGGTAAGACCACAGTGTAAGTTCGCAAGAAATCAATAGACAAGACAGACCGCAGTAGCCGCAAAGTCTCTGTTTACCTCGGTCATTATTTCACTATTTGTATACATTTAACAATTGTTGTGCCTTTAAATGCCTTTAAACTGTTGCTCTTTTAAAGTCGACCGTAAAGGCTATGTGCTTAAGGCTGATTTTGAGATATTGTTCTCGTACGATCTAGCCCACCAGAATATCAATAGGTTTTTTATAGACATTTGATTCCATAGAATATTTTTCGATTTCAGGAATTTCAGTAACATTTCTTTTAAATGAAAAAGGTTATTGTTACTGTCCTTGATGCAGTAATATAAAAAGCTCTGGATGTATTATATAAAGATTTTAATATTAGATAACGTATGACACATTTCTCTTTGCATTTGAAAAATTACTACAAAACAAGTTGCAAAATGCATTCATTCTCGTTACTCAGGATTTAATTAACAATTACATTTGAATTGAAGCTACATAAACAGCCTTTAAGCTTTGCTCGTGCTACTTACACGTTAGCCAGCTTAAAAAATTGTTGTTTTTTAAAAAAAAAAAAAAAGGCTAGGGAAAACGAACCTGCATAGCAAATTTATGAAAAGTAAAGGTATCACTTTCTTGTGATACCTTTAGTCTTACCAAAGTCTTACTAAATGTAAGTACTTGTAAGTATTTTAGTACTTGTCATACTAAAACATAGTTTTTCTCTCAGATTCAGGTTCTCTTTTAAGAATGTGAAGAAATAAGCACTGCTGACACTGACACCATTTATATAATTTCCGTACAACAAGACCAGCTCTTTTCTCACAAAAAAATATTACGGTGGGTACAAAGTCATTTAAAATTTACTGTTTAAAATAACACTAAATAAATAATTTTTATATTAAAAAAAAAGAAACAAAAAATATGTTTGCAACCCTCCTAATATATAAAGATAATACGTCGCGGAGCGTAACAGGACCCCATCAGGGGGAACACGGCATTATATGTGAAATAGTCTATACAAGCCATATAATTAATAATTTAAAATAAGCAATTTCAACAACGGCTCGCACAACACAGCGAATTATAGACTCTCCGCGTCTGACATACGAGAGGCACGAAATAGGTAGTACTGTGCACTTGCAAGAACATATAATTCATAATATCACATCGTGATAAAACCAGTTTAGAATCACGCTCCGTCGAGAATACCCGCGCATTTTGTCTACTGTAGATACCTACAGTAGACGAAATGCCACAGCGCGAGTATTCTCGATATATATACCGAGACACTCGGTATGTACATACCGAGTATTTCGTTATGCATATCAGTGTCATTGTGATTTAAAGTGCTTGGAAAACATAACGGTGGATTGACTCATAGATAATTCAGAGACAAAACGCGGGTTATTAGAACTCATAGAGGCATTGCTGTTCACGTGTTTCCATACTTTAGATATATCTGAAGAATTTATGGTTCTTCCACAAAAAGTACAAAATAGGTTATTCCCCTAATACGTAAATCTCCACAAAAGTCAGGCTTACTGTCAATCCATGTTTGAAATAGATCTTTTCTATTTTTGAGTTCTTTTGGCATATTCAATCCGCCCTTATGTTGTCCAAGCACTCTAAATCACAATAACTCTGATACGCGTAACGAAACACTTGGTATATACCTACAGTAGACGAAATGCCACAGCGCGGGTGTTCTTGACAGAGCGTGATTCTAATCTGGTTTTATTGCGATGTGATATTATGAACGATAGGTTATTGCAAGCGCACAGCACTACCCATTTAGGGCCTCTCGTATGTCGGTCGCGGACAATCTATAATTCGCTGTGTTGTGTGAGCCATTATTGAAATTGCTAATTTTAAATTATTAATTACATGGTTTGTATAGACTATTTCACATACAATGCCGTGTTCCCCATGATGCGGTCATGTTACGCTCCGCGACTTAGAGTTTTACTAATATATTTTGAAGAAGTTAGTGATTAGTTCAGCCGTGAGAATCACTTTCTAAAGTTTACAGAAAAAAAAATAATACAATAATAAACAACCGGTGGCCTGATATATCGATCAAGAGCTTCACGCTTTTATATAAATTTGTATCGATATTATCGATTTGCATGTATGCGTGCAATATTAAATTGCTACTTTATTCAGTACGGTTCCTATAAAATTCAAAATTATAACCGTCGACTCACTTATTATTCGTAAAATACATTTTAAAGTATTGCTCAAACGGGCTCTCGACATTAAAAAATAACCAAAAAGAATGGGATGGTAATGTTGGAAAGCGTGCTCCTCTTTATTTAGGATGATAGACCCCGCCGCTTAAGTTGCTCCTTTATACCGTGCCAATGGTAAATGACCGTCCATTTTTGAAGAAGCGGAATTCGTAGTTTATAATCGCAGGTGTAATTAAGTTTAATTTGGAGCTAAACAGTGTAGTTAAACTGTAGTTAAGCGTTGGATATTTTTTTGTTGAATGGACCCACTGATGGAATTAGATGAGGCGGAAACACCTTGACTTGATGGAGTGTACTTGATGCAAGACTATTGCGTTAATATTGAAAATTATTATTTCTACTAACAAGAGCACATGCTCTTCTTATAACGGTACAACGTCATTTCTCGTTATGATAGGATCAGAAATATTATCCTAAACATGATTTGTAAAGACAATTATTAAGAAAAAGAGCATGCTTAGACTCCACACGTACATACGAAGTGTGTATATTAAGTAATGAGACTGGCAACGTAGCTCCCGATCTAGCAACACGGCGGAGACCGTAGGACTTGGAAGGGCGGTAGGTTAACATGTAGTGCACCTTCAGTACAAGTTTGAACTTGTTAGAGTCATTTGTTTGTTCTTTGTGACTGTTTTCGTAAACCTGTTTTTTCTAGTCAGTTTTAAAAATGAGGGACATTAATTTTGAGCAACGATGCTATCAGGTTTTGTTTCAGAGTTGGACACAGTGCAACGGATACTTTTGCAAAACCCTTCTACGGAGACAGTATTTTTTTCAAGAGCCCAGGTTTTTCTATGGCTTAAGGCATTCTCAGACGGAAAAGAGTCGATTGAAGATGAACCACGTAGCGAAAGCCCTTCATATTCAAGAACCGATGAACATGTCGATAGAATACGGGAATTTGTGCGTTCAGATCATCGGTTGACGACAAGAATTATCGGAGAAGAGTTAAATTTGAATCACACCACTGTTCATCAGATTTTGATTAATGAATTGGGGATGAGAAAAATCTGTGCAAAAAATGGAAAAACCATTCGCTGGAACAAAAGGACATCAGGAGAGAAAGGTGTCTTGACTTTTTGGAATCGATTGAAAATGATCCCAATTTTATGGAACATGTCATAACTGGTGATGAGACTTGGGTGTTTGAGTACGTCCCGAAAACCAAGCGCCAAAACATTGAATGTCACACTTCAAGTTCCCCAAGATCCAAAAAAGCAAGAATGAGCAAGTTGAAGATCAAACGCACGCTGATCTGCTTTTTGGTAACCATGGAATTGTCCACAAAGAATTTGCGCCACTTAGCCTGGAGGCTAAACAGTAAATCTTAAGAGAGGTTCTTGAAAACCTTCGATAAAGGGTCATGCGTGTGACACCAAATATCAAAGAACAACTGGATGTTGCATCACGAAGTGCGCCTTGTCACACAGCCATTTCAGTAAACGAGTTTTTAGCCTGTAAAAACATTCCTGTGGCTCCTCAGCTTCCTTATTCGCCTGACTTGAGTCCTTGTGACTTTTTTCTCTTCCCGAGATTGAAAAATCACCTCAAGAGACGTAATTTCGGGACCATAGATAACGGCTGTAATCGACCAGCTGAAGGCTATTCCTGTATACAAGTTCCACCACTGCTATGAGGAATGGAAGAACCGTCTCCAGCGCTCTGTGGATTCCCATGGAAGCTATTTTGAAGGAGACAATACTGAATTACTTAATTTACACACCTCGTATATCTTTGTTAATGAAAATTTTAGAATGTTGTTTTGGATAGAGGCTCACTAAAAGTAGAATAAGTATGATAAAATCAATTTAATAGAATTAGCAGTTTCTGTTAGTTATCCGATTTTATGACATTAACTTTATGGTCATGGATTATGTAGAGGGGTTAATACAGTATATTTTCACGAACAAGATATAATAAACAGTTAGAGAAACATTATCAGAAATTTACCTTATAGATATACATATCTACATAATTTACAAACTAATTTATGATAATAGGAATAAGTTTTAAATTTAAAAGCAATATTTGGGAACTATTGTAGAAGAAGTCACCCTCTCAATCGCTATTGTCCATATCACTGCGGTGGTACATTTCTATCAAATATTTCATCATTATAGTGAATGATAACACAATACTAGAGGTCGATGATGAAGAGAGTCCTTGTAATTCGATACGATAATGTTGATGTGATGAATTATTGTAGATCGAAATCTACTATATCGTTATTAATATGTTCACACGAGAATAATTTGTTTTATTTATCGCTTTTTGAACATACATTTTTTGTGATTGCAAACGTATAATATATGGTTATTATACAGAGTGTTGATTGCTTTTGAACAGACATAAATTGTTATTTTACATAATTCGAACATACGATAGTAATTCGTTAGGATATACATGTATATCGTTCATTAGGAAGAAAAGGGTTATATCTCAAAAAAATAAATTGTTCAGTTTCTTTCACATTTCCACTAAGATGTCTAGTTTCTAAACAAAAAAAGTCTCGAAAAACATATAAATCTCGACTTCTGACCAAAACGTGGCAGCAAGGTACACAATGGTATGTGCAATATTCTCAGAATATTTCCAAGAATACTGTTATAATTTTATAATTTTGTCAGGTTACACAGTGAGAGTTTGGGTTTAAAAAGTTACATTCGGATTTCGTTAAAATTAGGATTAAATATTTCAAGTGCTTGTCTTTACGGAATTTTTATGAACGACTATAATAATAAAAAATACGGACTTATTTTTCATTTTTGCTATCCGAAAGACAAAGTTAGGTATTTATTGTGCCTAAAACCTATTCTAATTTTATTGCAAAATGATTACATGAGTTATTTTCCGTTTCTGTGCTGTTTGTCCCTTTTGTATAATCTATTTTATTAAAATGCCAAAACTAAGGGGGTACGTATTCACATTAGGTAAAATAAATGTTTTTAACATAGGTTTTAAAGAACTACACAGTGAAAAGAGCTCTAATAAAAATCTCCACTCCTTCCCAGCCTTCTCCTCTTGAAGTACGGGATTGGGAACTATAATAAAATATAAGAAAAATATAAACAATTTATGAAAACTTATGTGTAGCCAAACCAACTGTTGAATTTCTGTTCATTTGGCTGATGGTGTTTTTGTTGTACATAGGAAAGAAGGGAGCGGTTGTTTTATTATATTTTAATGTGAATTAATAAAGATATTCATGTGACGTGTAGTTTAATTGGTTTTGAAGTAGGGCACTTTAAATATCACATTATTAAATCTCTACTCTAGTTTTTACTTTCATATCCATATCCAAAATAGATAAATGTCATGAAGGTTATAGGGGTCATTAAGTTAATTTCGGTCATTGATGATACGTTACGATGATACGTTATAAAATTCATATGGGTCATAAAGGTCATATGAGTCACTCAGGTCATAATGGTCATATCAGTCACGGGCCATATTGGTCATAAAAGTAGTTTGTGTTATAATACAGGTCATAAAGTTTAGTAGATAAGTCATTAAGGTGATGTCCAAATACATAGCAATATCACACTTAAGAATATAACCTTAGTTTTTATCGATTTAGTCTAGAGTAAAAATTTGTGAAACGTGTCACGGATTTTCCAATTATTTAGAAATTTGGAATGAGTTGGCGCATTTCAAAGTACCCGATGGTACTAAACTCTGCCTAACATTTTTTCGAAAAAAAAAAACAATTAGGTATTATAAAAGTTATGAACAAATGAAATTTTATGCAGCGATTAAAAAGAATATTTTTTATCTCGAAATTGAAGGCTAATCGAAAAGTTGTATAGGACAACTTTTTTTCGAAAAGGCATTGAACTTTTTGGAAAAAAACCTGTTAGAACCTCAAAAATGGTTAAACAAATAAAAAAAAGTTGTTTATAATAAAAAAATGCTGAGCATTCAATGTTCTCCATCGCTTATTTAAATTTTCTTTTGTTCTAAATATTCGTTATCCATTTCCAGATATTTAGAAAAAAAAATTGTTGGGATCGCTGTTTGCAAATAAACTGCACGCTGTTTTGTTGGACGTTACCCGCGCGCGGTGCCAGTGCTCGCGCCGTATACGCGTCTAAACTTGAAAAAAACATGTGATTTGTCGTTTCTCAACTGTTTTATTGAATGAGTTAGCTTTTCTAAGCTTTTGCAACCATGCCTCGAGGTAATGTTGTTACAATCTTTGATAAATCGAAAAAAAGTGTGTTAAAAATGTGATGCCAGTGACGAATAATTGGAATGCAAAGTTTGGTCATTTGATTGGAAACTATGTGTGTGATTCCTGTAAACGTTTAACAACAATAAACTGGATGCGACTACGTAAGTTTTTTTAAATTGAGTTTAATCAAACTTTGAGGATGATTATTATTTAACATTAAGTAATATTATTTAATGTTAAATATTATTTAATGTTAAATAATAATTCAATGTTAAATAATAATAAATAAGATTATTATTTAATGTTAAGTAATAATCATCCTTAAAATTTGATTAAATCTAAAAAACAGGTAGACGAATCCAGTTTATTGTTGTTAATTGAACGTTTACAGGAATCACACACATTGTTTTTTTAATTATTCATCACTTGCATCACATTTTTATACACACATTTATGTTTCGATTTATTTAAAGGACTGCAACAACGATTACCTCGAGGCATCGGAGGCATTCAATAAAACAGTTGAGAAACGACAAATCACAGTGTTTTTTTTAAGTTTAGACGCCTATACGGTGCGAGCACTGGCACCACGCGCGGGCGTAACTTCCAACAAAACGGCGTGCAGTTTATTTGCAAACAGCGATCCCAAAAATTTTGTTTTTTTCTAAATATGTGGAAATGTATAACGAGTATTTAGAAAAAAAAAAATTTAAATAAGTGATGGACAACATTGAATTCTCAGCATTTTTTTTATTATAAACAATATTTTTTTTAATTTGTTTAACCATTTTTAAGGTTCTAACAATTTTTTCCAAAAAGTTCAATGCATTTCGAAAAAAAGTGGTCCTATAAAATTTTTCGATTAGAGCCTTCCATTTCGAGATAAAAATGTTCTTTTTAATCGCTGCATAAAATTTCATTTGTTTATAACTTCTATAATAATTTTTTTTTTTTTTTTTTCGAAAAAAATGTTAGGCAGGGTTTAGTACCATCAGGTACTTTAAAATGCGTCAACTCATTCCAAAGGAGGTGGGTAAAGATCGACCATTTTTTCGCCCATGAATGTGGTGAAAATTCAAAGTTTTTATTAAAGTCATATTATCTTATTTATGTGAAGTTAACATATTAAAACAAATATTTGTTTTATTTCCTTGCCATCATTTTACGTAGTACTGTAGGCGTTTTCTGTATTTTATCAAAAAATAATGCCTAAAATTCAGTGTGATTCTTGTGAAAAGTGGTTAAAATATAAAAGTGATTATCGTGTTACTTCTAATAAAAAGATACTATCTATTCTGAGACGACATACCAATTCCGATTTATAAAACAATGTCGAAGTGTGTTCTACATGTCGAAGATACACTAGTCTTGAGTTAGAGACTAAAAATTCTTATACATCTTCGAATGTTGTCGATAATGTAAAACCGTCTGCGAGTACACCTACGAACTCTACTACAGAAAAACCTAAAGTAGTGTTGTCATTACCTCGATGTCATAATTCAAATACGCGTTGCGTAATATGTAATCGTAAAAAAAATCTTGTGACAGTTCCTCTTACAGCACGAAGACAATCATTTATAGAGACAGGTATAACGGCAGGAAAACGATGCTGCAAAGATCATCTTTCTGGAAAAGCATTCACAGATACAACTTTAGGAAGTTTAAACCCAATAAGTAATAACACTTGTTTAAGTGAAAAAGATATTGAAATTCTTTGACAAGATATCAGAAAGGTGGCAAAAAAGAAAGGCCTTGACTTTTGAAGTTGGTGCCAGAGTTGTTGGCTGCTGTGCCCATGTTGCATCTGTACTCTGGTACTTGGGGTACTGGCGCCATAATCAAACTCAGACAAAAACACCAAGTCTTGGGTATGCAGATACACTTCAAGACGCTGCTACTGGATGGTCCAGTGACGATTCAGCCAGTGAAAGCGAAGGAGAAATATAATTTAAGTTACAAATACTTTAGTATAGTTAATTTCTTCCTGTTTTCTCTATTTAATAAAATAATTTTTTGAAAAAAACTAGCATTTTCAGTTCGACTTATCGAGTATCAGTTTTGAAAATATCCATATATAATATGAATTTGCCGATGGGCGAAAAATGGCCGATCTTTACCCACCTCCTTTCTAAATAGTTGGAAAATCCGTGACAAACGTTTCACAAATTTTTACTCTCTAATTAAATGTGGAAACAATTGATGTGGAAGCAGTGATTCCATTGGCAGCGGTTTTTTACTGTATATTTATAGTGGTGAAGGATGAAATTGGGTCTCTAGTTTATATTTTCAAAGCTCTTCACATCGGCATACGGTAAATGGTACGGTAGAAATCTACTCCACGAAGAAAACAATGCCACAATGACACAAAATGGTTATAAATTTTAGTTTCGGATACCGCATACACACGAGATGATGAAAGCTGGATTAACTAGACAGATTTATGGTTGGTAAATTAAGATGAGGGTGGAGGACTGTGAGAACATTTCGGCTAAATATGGTAATTTAACATAAAACACGGACAGAAAGGGTGGATTTAGAATTATAAGCGAGCCTCTTGATGTAGCGATAAACATAGGTAGGCCCGGAGGTACGACAGCAGTATTCACACAGCCGATGCAAATAACAGGATGCTATTTGTATATTTCACTTTGTAAGATAGTTGTTTTGTTTATTACGGTTGTTTCAGTAATGTGCAGAAAATAGTTATTTATGCAACAAGTTCGTGAAGGATTTCTATTCACAGGTTCTAAGAGAAATCATAATTAAGGTCAATCATAATTTGTAACTGCATTGCAACTTTTGACAAATCCATTGAAAATCGAAGGAAATAGCGATAAACATTTTTTTATGTAAAAACGAGACACTTTGACAGTTTAACCTGATTTTTTTCATGATTGTATAGAAAAAAACAATAGGTACCCTATTTACCAAAATGTAATCGTCAGTTATGGTGTCTTTTTTGTTAGCATCTGTATAACAGTGGTGTCTGGTGGAATTTTAAATTCTCGTATGTTTCTCGTATGTAGACGAAACGCCACAGCGCGGGTATTCTCTTGGATATTATGAATGATATGTTATTGCAAGCGCACAACACTTCCCATTTCGGGCCTCTCGTATGTCAGACGCGGACAGTCTATAATTCGCTCTGTGCGAGCCGTTATTGAAATTGTTTATTTTAAATTATTAATTAGATGATTTGTATAGACTATTTCATATACAATGCCGTGTTCCCCCTGATGCGGGGCTGTTACGCTCCACGACTTAGAGTCTTTAATTATTACTTAACCATCCTAACCTTATTATTGAAATCTTGGAGAGTGTGAAAAATATTTGTGAAATATTGTTTTTCTCAATCACTAAATAAATACAAGGTTTTTCATTATTCCGGATTTTTTGTTTTGATATTTGTTAAATCTACGAAAATTTAATTTTTCATTTCCTGCCAACGATTATTTTCTGCTGTATTATAATAACTGCGTCTTTAAGTAAAATGGAAATATTGCAAAAAAGCACACAAATACAAAGTTCTTATATAATAAATACTGCCCTAGAAATATATGAAAAAAATAATTGAAATATTTTGATAGCCGTTTCCAAGATCTTTTGGAGAGAGAGGCTTTTTTTAATCAGAGGCAAGTTTAATCTGTAGTTTTTTTATATTTTTATTATTTTACCAGTTATTTATTGAGTATATTAAGTCGTTATGTTTTAAAAATTAATGCAAATTAAAATATACGTATTACTGACAGTTGAAATTTATTTTTTAAGTTGTACCTTGCGCGCCATATTTATTCAGTTTTCTCTTAATTTCCTTACGCAATAACTGTATATTTGCCGGTGTATAAACCATAAATATCACAAATTTAAATTTATTTTCTTGCATGCGCGCAAGTGCGATCGTATATTTGAACAGTAAAATTAAAGAGCAAAAATGTTTTAATAACTCCATATTTAAATTATTTCCAAGGTGGCTATAAAATATCATTCGTTCGTGTATTAAATAAGACGTGGCGGTCAATAAGTGGAGCACTTTCTTCCATCGAAAGTAATATATCAGTTGGGATGCTTCTAGGATTCCGCTTTGGTTAAGACAAGGTATTAGCGTGTTATGAGAAAAGTAATTGTTCAGTAAATGCGAAATTTTAATCAGCCATATTGGTTGTTGTAGGAGCTAACTTTGTAGGAAATAGCACAATTTGTTCCCTTAAATACCCACCTACGCATCTAGAAGGCAATACTTACGTATCACCAGCAAAAATTCAGAAATTAAACACAATAAAATTTAAATAAAAAATTACACAAAAAGAATAATCTATACTGAACGAAAATGGGGAAATAATACTGTGTGTGTCGTAGTAGTGGTTAGTAACTTTGTAGTTTGATGGTATTGTGTTAATGCTATGTGTTGATACTGTGTTAATACTGAACCATATTTAATTTAATTGCAATATTTCTTCACGTGATTAATGATACTGATTTAATGAACCTTTTTAAAACTGTTTTGAATCTTATTTTAATATCCTTAATATTTATATATTGTTAATATTATATTATTCTTTAATCTTAAATATTACCTTCATGTAACTATTATATAGTCATTTTTTTATAGAATTGGCTTATTATTTTTTTTTTTTTGTTAAAATGTCTACTAAAGCTTATATTGAAAAACTTTGACATATTTCCTCACCCCATTAATCGTCTCAAGCCTCTTACCGATTAAGCTAAAAATATAGTCAGTTATTATATATTATTTATTGTGATATGTATGATTTTTAAATGTTAAATTTGAATACAATCTCTATGGCCTTTGTAGTATTTATAAAATATATGACTTGATACATCTGTGTGACCTTTATCGCCTTTCTAATGTCTTTCTTTGTCTATAAGAAGTTCGTGACCTTTATGACATGTGATCTTTATGAGCTGCATGGCCCCATGACACTTATAACCCATATGGTCTTTCTGAATTTTATGAACCGACCAATTGGGCCTTCATGACCAATATGAACTTTATCACCAATTTGACATTTATGACCTATATGGTCTTTACAACCAATATGACCTTTATGACCTGAAGGACTTTTATGACTAATATGATCTTTATGACCCATATGACTTTAATAAGCTACGTCATATAGGTCATAATTATTGTATTGGAAGTGGGCATAATAATAAAAGAGTACAATTTTTTAGAGCTCCGTCCACTATGTACTTACTAAAAAAGTTTATTTCATCTATTTTGAATCGTTACCCCTCTTCAACCGCCTCAACCCTATTAAACTAAAAACTTATAGACTATGTTATGTTGTTATAAGTGTATAAAATTTGAGCGTCATATCGTTTGCGAATTACCTGTAGAAAAAGAAAAATTACTCCATTTATCTTCCATCCTCATATCCAAAAGCTAATCAACTCCAGATTACGTCATGATACATAAATGTTCCAAATTTAAAATTGATATCTCAAACTGTTCTCGAGATATCGTGAACACAAAAAAGGTTAACAGATAGACCGACAGACAGATAGAATGTTTGTTTTCGCTTAAACTTAATATCTCGTTTCAAAACATTTTATGCCTAGTTAGCCAATAGAAATTAAAAAAAAATCCTGTTCCAAAAAATCACTTACCCCCCCCCTTAACTTTTAATCGACAAGACTAGATTGAAATAAATTTGGCATAAGTACGTAAAGTAAAGCTGAAAAATATGTTCTTAGTTAATAATTAACGACATAGGTACGAGAGATGGCGTTGCGGCGCCATCGTCAAAAGTTCTTTTAAATGGCAACAATGTGTAAGTGATTCATTTGAAAGCTGCTTCAAATCGCTATTCAAATGGATTTTTTTTATTTTGTCATCTGTATATTAAAACCATTTTAAAAGGTACTTAATAAGTTTTCTGAAATTAAAATTCTTATTGTCTCGAAGTATTTTTTTTTTTTTTCGAAAACGAAACATTCTTTCCCTGTCGCAACGAAAAGTAAAACCTCCTTAAAATTACATCTGCAAAATGCGACATTCCTAAACAGTTTTTCCTGTATCGATAGCCATTCCTCAATATTTGTAACACAATCGCGTTTCCGACACTTTGAGATGCCTGCTAAATATCCACGTCACTTCGTGGAGTTATTTTTGAGAGAATTATAATGGATATACTGCGTGCATATCGTAAGGCGATAATGTGTATCTCGGTGTGTAATCTCGAAAGGCAGAAGTATCACGTTACCTCGTGCCTGGCTCTGTGGCGTTTTTATGCAAAACTCCCTTCTATAAATCACCGCGGCCAGCTAACGCCTTTAATTTATTATCACTGTTGGGCCGATATTGTTTCTGGGTACACTATACCGAAGCCGATTTTACCGACCTTAACCCTTTCCATGTACGGTGTGTTCCAAAAGTACCGGAACGGTCGGATGTACAGATCAACTAGACTAAGCGCGGTCGTATCTTCTGTATGGGAACAAGTGAAGTTATTCAAATGACACAAATGTATATTTATTTTAAATAGACAAATACAATACATTTATTATTAGTCAATATTTTTAAATTATGTACTTCAAATTAACAAGAATACCCAATTTTACCGCTATTCAGTAGCAATGCGATCGAAGGCACATAAACTGTAAGTTTACTCTATATGAATCAGAAAACCTGACCGTATGGTGTTTATTACACTACATTTTTACTGACTGAAAGAAAGAAATGCTTCGCTTCAGGTCAGGTACACATTAAGTTTTTTTACAGTGCCACCACTATGCATTTACCCATAATTTTTTGTTTTATAAAAGAGAAATTTGTTAAACTCTGTTTTTTATTTTTTTTAAACGAATTTGTTAAATGTTTCCGTTTAGGTATATATTTAGTCATTGAGTAAAAGTGACCCCTACGTAAAAATTATTCATAGGTCATTCAAAGGTCATTATAATGCTTTGTGGATACGTTTTCTGGGAAAATACTTTACTCTAAAGTTTTAGGGGTCAAAGCAAGGTACCAGAGGTACCCGATACTGATTTTCACTTTGCTTGACCTATGAACAACCTCCAGGGGTCACTTTGTGGCAAAGTCTAAATAATATGGTTGGAAAAATAAGGTTTTCTCTTAAAATTTTTCAAATTATCCTTTAAATGGCCTGTAAATTGGACTCCGAGGTCAAGATGGCAGTCATCATAGTACCTTACTCTGCACACAGAAACTTTTATCTGAAACGTTCCCTCGAAAAAACCTCCCTTAAGGCTTATCTGATTGCTCCGAGACTTTTAGAACACATTGTACATTTATGTATCGGGGACGCCTAGGAAGATGACTGTAATTTTAATTTTATTGTGAGTTTGTTATCATAGGCGCTACGCACCTAGCATGGAGTACTGAATTATTTATAAGTTTTATAAATAACTTGCACGGCCGAGATACGGATGTTTACACCTAGGAAATGCAAATCTGGTGTGGTAGATGAATCTAGTGTGAAATTTCTCTTTTGTTTTTCTGCCCATTAAAAACATATTTGTCAATTCAAGGAATGCTTGGTTTGTCACTATTTTTTCGTTTCGTTAAAAGTAATTCTTTATTAAACACTACAATGGTTTGTAAAACTTCCATTTGCAGCGTTGGTTTGGAAACTTCATCATAGTCATTGTATCAGAACAATCCCAGATAGTTCTACACATTAAAGGCGCGTTGACATTATACCAGTTGGCTAGCGCCAGTCAACTAGTGCTAATTTACTATCCCTGTGAATCTGTTTACATACTAGTACTAATAAATTATTGAAAAATTAATTTTACAAATTGAAATTTACAAATCATTTTAAACTTTTTTCCACGTGTTACTTATGTGCCTCTAACACATTTAATTTTTTTTCGTTATCATAACTATTATCAAATCCTTCTTATTAATTTAATGTTACATGTATTCAAATGCACTATTTCGCTTATTTAGGTTCTTGTAATTTTCATATAGAATATTCCACAATACTTGTGTCTAATGTCTAATGCCGCTTCAGGGCTTAATCAATGTTATTTGACAATAATGACAATAATAACAACATTAATTAAACCCTGAAGAAGGAGAAATAAATCTCCGAAACGTTGGCAAAAATCTAATAGTTGTTGTTTATTCCCGGATCTAAAATCCAACAAACCAAAAACTAATAGAGAAGGTCGCCAAATTCCCCACAGATACGTTTTTGTCATATTTCCAGTCAGAGACTGGTTTGTAACCCTCTTTCGGTTTGACGTTGAGTTTTGGGTACTGTACTGTAAAATACTTACTTGTACTGTAGTATAAAATACATACTACAGTAGTAAGTCGTTAATTCGGACTGATTAAAACTTGACTAACCCTAAATATCGTAATTTGAAAAAAAAAACAACAACAAAACGTTGGGTTATATAGATATTTTATTTATGCTAATGCAAAATGAAAAAAAGAAGGCCATGTTCTTAAAAAATAAAAAGAGCAAATATTGTCTTTATTCTTTGAACAAAAAAAAACGTTGTTTTAGTGCTTAAAAATACTTATCATGTGTTAATGGTTTCTTCTTTAAGCTGTTTGAGAATAAGAGTGTGCTGTAGTTGGACTTTATTTTCTTTGGCTTATTCCAATTCCACTGAGAAACATTTTATTGCATTTTCATGCTTAATTTTTAGCAATGACTGTGATTCTAAATTTTCATCTTCGCTACTACTAGAAACTTTTTTTTTTCGGTTTTCTTCAATCCCCTGAAACATTACGTCATCTGTAGGTTTTCCTTTGTACATTACAAGTTCAGTTCAGTTAAGTTTGCATGTCAAATAAACGTCTAAGAAAAAAATCCGAATTATCAAAACTACTCCATCCGAATTACAAAGTACACAATGGTTATCGCTTGTCAATCCGGACTACCGCAACTTGTGAATTACCGCGATTTGGATTAACGAGTCGCTACTGTATGTAAAAAAAAACATTATTAAAAAATCTCATAACTTTCTTCTTCGTTATTGTCATCACTTTTTTCACATAATTCTCATCACCTTTGAAACGTTTGATAGCCATTAGAACTACGCGTATTAGAACTACGAACTAAAGTAGCACATGTAATTGCAAAATAACAGGCTATATTAAGCTGTAATTTATCATATCCAGATATGATGTGATACCTAATTAGGGTTCTAATCAGAAGATAAATTGTGCAACTGTAACGACATCACCAGTTAAGTCCTCTAAAATAATCCACTGGAATTGGGAGAAGGGTTCTGTTTTCTCGTGACATATCACAGGTTTGTAACTTATGGAAAGGATGCGGACACAATGTAACGTAATTGACTTTTCAATTTACTAAGCCCATCTAGCAAAATAGGGACTAAAATTATTTCACAGTGCATTTTGCAAATTATTTTTTTAGACGTCTAGTACATACGTTTTAGATGTCTAGTACATACATAATAACCGTGAATCGTATGTAAATGAGAATGAATCAAGAAAATTCCGGATTACAGGGTACTTAATTATACCTTAAATGCATTCCGGATTATAGGAGCATTCGGATTATTGCGAGTTAGGAGTATTACAATACAACTGAAGAAGGATGAAAGTACTAGGTCAAACTGTAAACATAATACAGGAGAAAATTGATGGCTTAGGACACAGCTTGAACCTTCACTGCAGTCCCTGCCGTAGAACATTTAGCGTAGATGCTAAATGTTCTTAAATTTATATTTTCTTAAAAAAAAAACTGGACGTTTTTCCACGAAACACCGAACTACTACACTTTTCTCGACGCGCGTTTCGCCAACCAAGTTGGCATCTTCAGGAGAAGATTAAAACTCTTCTAAAGAGTTCTCTTCTCTCTTCTAAGTAGTTCGGTGTTTCGTGGAAAAACGTCCAGTTTTTTGTTTCTAAGGTTCCAGTACCCACTCCAGGTTATATTTCTTAGTCAAAAGGTAATGTCAATGGAAGAAAACTATATTTCACTGTCTATGCTTATATCATTATTTCGTCATTTTGTCCCTCTTATTTAAGCTGGACTGGGTGTATCACTGGACTGGGTGTCAACGTTGATTTTTTATATGTTTGTACTTGCTTCATTTGGGAGATTTCAAGCTGTAAAATCGAATGTAGAGGACAGCACTTGGATGCAATGTAGAGGACAGCACTTGAAATGCTGCAGCACTTTAAATGATTTTAGTTAATTAGCACTTCAAATGATTTTAAATCCTCATTACTTTTCTAATACAAGTATGCATTCCCTCTTATCTTTCAACTCAGAAAGGGTATACTCCTTCAGGGTCGCTAGAAGCAACCGTTTCCGAGACAAAACGCAATTAAATTTAAAACTTGTTTTGATTCAAAGAAACTACATAACTACATAACAGAACACTCTGTATAGAGATGTTCCTCTATGATTCAATTCTTCCTTGAGACTGATTTGATCTCACTGGCTTGCAATTTTAATATAATGTTTGGGTTACCATTATTAAATTTTTGATTTCGCTTAACGCTAAAGTCTTTGCCATCTTTGGAAACGTGCGCCAACGCTGCAAATGGCTAAAAAAATCGGCTCTTGATGTAGCCTCATTGATTGAACTTTGATTAAATTGATCCCCCCATACCCGCCGCTAATTAAAATCGAGCAAGAAGCTAAAACAAATGGGTTCATCCGGTGTTTTTTATTTCGTTCAATTATGACTGGCATAACACGACAACTTAATTTATTGTTAATGTAGGCAGTCAATTACCGATGATAATAAAGTGAAGAAATGGTCTTACATTTTATACTTTTCTGGCCTTTCGTATAACGGCCACTACCATGCTCGGGTATAGCGCAATATATTTTATTAACCAATAAAGAACGAATAAAATCAATCAGAGCTGTCGTTTCGCGGCGTTTTGTGCCAGTTTGCCGTGGACGGCACCTTATCTTTTTAATTCGGTTGTTAAATCTTCGATATTATTGTGCATCTCGAAAGATAAATAAAATCAGAACGTGCGAATTGGGAAATATCACCTTGGAAAACTGGTGTGCTTTTAATATACCAACCATTGAATCCGTGAATAAGTTCTTATGTTTTTGAAAGAGTAACATGTATACGGGTAGTTCATACCAGTATACCTAAATGTGTAACCACATGAAATGTAGGTCTCTCTTGCATATATAGGTAATATGCATACAGGGAGAGGCACAAGTATACATATATACGAGACTAGGCGATTTTAATTTCCTCCTCTGCAACTTTTGCATATCATGGAAAAAAAATGGGTCCAATTTTTTGTATGTAGTATTTACTTTTTTTAAGTAAAAACTAGATGAATTGCTTTTTATAAAATAAACTACAAATAAGTAATGCAGTTAGCTTTCAGGAACTAATTGGGGTAATTATTAGGGTTCGTAAATGTGTGCTACAATGCAGGGCTCCGCACTATAAAACTATGATAATGAAAAGCGCGTTCACCGATCCCGGTGCAGGACGGCATCGGCAGGTTATTCTAACGCAGTTTAACACACGAGATGGCAAACATTCCGAACGCTAATAATTATATACGACTTATCACGGAGTATTACGTAACATGTGATGTGAAAATACATACATAAAATTCTTATTATTACAGTATATGGAACGTTGAAATACATTTACTAAAATTATACATAACGTAAAAAAGAGCAATGCATCTATTTAGTATTTAAAAAAAAGCGTAACCAAACATGAAAAATTACCCTCATTTTTTGTGCAGGATACAAGCTTCTATCAAGCTGAAATTAATTTTTTCGCACTTTCGAGGGTAAAGAACTTTTTTAGTATCCCATTTGAGAGAGTAAAATAGCATTTTAACCCCAAGGGAATACATTTTTTTAATCCCTCTAATTTTAAAACTCGAAAGTCAAACGTTAATAGCCATTTTAGGAGATATATAAAGGAGAAATGTAATAGGCCAAAAACTCAAAAGTTAATAGCTAATTTAGGAGATAAGACGGTTGCAAAATGCAGCTGAAATACAAAATTAAGGCAATAAACGTAAAGTAACACTTTGAAAAATGATAATACATATAATTATGTATATACTTATTTTACTTTCTCTTTCTCACTACTACAGTGTACCAATAGTACCTTTGCCCTTGATCGCAGTAGACAAAACTTGAAATTGTACTCATTCCCTTTGTAGATGCGGGTGTGAACGCTTCGAGAAGTACAGTCTGTTATTGCTTGGTTGTCGGTATCTCATATGTATGAGATCATCTCATATACATGAAATACACACTAATAATTAGTGTGTATACACACCATGTTTCATATTATTTGCCAATTAAATAGAGTATGTAGTCGTGTAAAGTTCATGCACCACGTTGTTTTACATAATTACCCTGATTATGAATTATCAGTATGAGAAAAGTTTAGAAAGAGATTTAAGTTACCATGAGATCTTAAAGAGATTTAAATTTCTATGAACTAGCGCTAAGATTGGAAAAACCGCTGACGGTTATAAAGAAGGAGAAGATGGGTTGAGGATCAGAGTTGTGCAAGATTGTGAGGTTCTGCTAGTCCAAGGAGTGACGTGACGTCCAGGAACGTGTCAAAGGGTATCTTAGACTCCTCCCTATACGAAACCAACATGAAAATATCCGACAAGTGCGTGATACTTTTGATACATCTACAGGCCGAGCTATTTCCAGGATCACTGTTAATCGTCATTTACTTGTGATGAGGTGCATGTTTAACGCCCTTTTTGGCTACTTATTGAACGAACTTGAAGCGTGCATACAATGACTGGGATACCTTGCCACAAGAAAACATACATCATTTAATTCGGTCCATGCTTCACGAAGTAAAATATTGTTAGATAATCCTTATGGACAAATGTATTACTATTATTTTTTTTAAATTAAATGTAAGTGGAATGCTTGATTTTTTTATAATTCAATGCCTTAAAAATGTAGACAAATCTTATAAAATAAGAAATACTTTTTACGTAGATAGCATTACATTTTTTTTCTTCAGTATAATTTGCAAATGGACTAATCGGATATTCATACACTTTCTAAGTATTATTTTATTGAAGGCCGTTTATTGAAGTTTTTATCAATTTATAAATTCGGAATATAAATTATATTCCTAACTAATTGGGAATAAGGGCACATCAAAAATTACCCTAAAACCCAATTCGTAGGCCTTTAGGCATTCCGGTAGAAATATATTGATACCTATACCTCTTCAGGAGCAATTGTGTAACTGATTATAACAGTTACAGGTAGCCACGACTGATTCTCTATCAGCTAGAAAACGCCAAACGGCTTTTTTTGGCCGCACCGCAAACAGACCGATTGAAGAGATTTTCGGTTATCGGGTCAGTAAATTTGATGTGGCGGAGTGGCGCATCCCGAGCTCTATCAAAATCATTGTGGTTGATGGCCTTTTTTACATTTACTATCGGCTTTTTGTCGCCGCATATATTTTCACAGATCAGCGGGTTTAGATTACGTGCCGCTTAACGAGGAAAGGCACCCTGTTTTGGCCCTATAATTAGGGCAAAACGTAAATTCTGTTTAGGTTAGAAATTATAGAGCTTTCGGACGCTTATAATCCATTTGGATTGGGAACCTACTATTGTTTAAGATACTGACAACACAAGTTTCAAATCTCTAAAAGAAAGAATAAATAATCTAAAATAAAACTGGAAATTTAGACAAAGGAACTTTGATTGACACCATAGCTTATTATACATGGTGTTGAGTGATAAACGGGCGTTAATTTTTTTAGTACCAACAGTTTAAACAAGTAGTAAGTATTTTACTTATTATGTACGAGTACATCTTCTTTCGTTAAAAAACTTGGACTTGGAAAATATTGGACATTAAAAATAATTATATTGCGTGCGCCATTTAATTTGAGACATCCATGTGTCTCGATAACTGTGCATTTTTTAACAATGTTTTGAATAAAAGTTATTTAATCTTAAAGATGCAACAAAATAGTCATACGATCTTTTTCTTTACCTTGACAATGTCTGTAGAATATTGTTTTAGCTTTATTTAAAATATTTTTTTTATCTCAAACATTTTTTATTTGATATGAACTTCACGGTATATTAACCGATTTATCACTAAAAAATATCCAGTCCATTTAACAAAATTTCGCACGATATATCACAATGATTTTGAATTAAACCGAACACTGAACTGATGAACAGTCAGTTACACGCCGACAGATACCCTGAACGTCTTGTTCCAGGGTTATAAATATTTTCAAGATTAGGACCTCCGCAAAAATAACGAGGCTTTTTCTTCTCGAAAGGGAAGAAAAATAGCGACAAGGGTTAATTTCCATACTGCCGTAGTCACTGTTCTACGAAATATTGTTCTACAATATTTCGTAGAACACCCGGCAAACTCGATATGGTAAGCCTGTCATGAGTAAAGCCGGCTAAATTTTCACACATCTCAACGTAAATAACAGGGTAAGTTTAACACATCTCTTTCTAAATTGCAACAGTTTATTGCTTTCATGAATTTTGTTTTTGCATATACAAGTAGTCAGTAGTATGACGCGTCCGATTATGGCACGCCTGATCTGTCGGCTTTAGTCATGAGTCAAATTTAAAATAAAGTGCTGTAATATTAATGAGATGATAATTTTGAAAGAAAATTGTCATTGTGATCATATGCTTCATAATTTGAGGACATATGCAAATGTGCAATTTTAGCTTAAAATGAACCTTAAAGTAAAATATCTCTTTATTATCGTCTCCCATTTCCTCATCTCGAGACATCGAGATTGGTTCACCCTGTACACACTGTCTTTAAAATTAAAAATTTAAGTTAGGTTATTGTCTAACTTAACGTGCCTCCTTCAACATTCCCCCAACCCTTCAAAATCAATAAACTCTCTACTTGCAGACTTTATTATGATATTTAAATCAAATTTTAAATAACTATATTAAGACATTTTAGAGTCATGGTTAACACACAAAAAAGGTTAACAGGCAGAGAGGCCTATATACAGATAGACAAAAAGATAGTCGGACCGTCTGTTAGTCATTTTAGACTCTTCTAGATTTTTTTAAATTTAAGTATATTTGGTTATTGATTGAATATTTACATATATTTGTTGTTTTTTTTTTACAGTACCTACAGCAGATCTACTCCACTATGTGAATATGGACATAAAATTGAATAAGAAAAAGTGTCAGGCGCCTAAATTTATTAAATTGAACTTAACTGATATTAAAAAAAAACAGATTTCCGTACATGGCGCCTATTCATTAAACGTGTATTGTTAAAAAACTGTTAATTAAAAGATAAAAACTTAATTTAATTATACTCCACGCCGTGGATAGTTCTATTGTTTGTTTTGATAACCAGCCGCCTACGTTATTAAAGGTATATATTATAATAGTCGCTTGTTGCAACACTTCAATTGATTCTTAATCAATAATCATTGTTGTTAATAACTATAAGAGTATACGATGATTAAACGCGAACGACAAGCGAAAAATGTCTTTAAAAATATCATTACATTACCCAAGTTTCTCAATTCCTCCAAACTTTGTATCAAGAACAATGTTATTAATTATTTAATATCCAGATTCAAATAATTTTGCATTTTTGAAAAGCGACCTGAATACCAAAAAAAAAGCGGTTCACTAAAATACTACTAAAATACTACTAAATAAAATACTGGCCCTACGGGTGGAGCTACCTAGTAGGCGCGTCTCCAGGTGGCGGATAGGAGAAACACCAGACTAGTCATGGTCTGGTCAGTGGTTGCTATAAGGGAAGCCTCCAGGCCAAAACCTGGACGTGCGGAACGAAGGCGCCACCGCGGACCAGCTCACGGCACAAACCGTAAACCGCCTGGGCATGCAACGACTCCCTGATCCTAGGACCAGGGATAGTATGACTAGGGGGCACGGGGGCTTGGGCTTAATCGCCTGAGCCGAGTGGATAAGGTACCACCATAAAAACCTTCCCAATCCCAAGGTATTGTGCGCGCCGAAGGGATGCATGGCTGACGGGAGGGTCAGTCACTAGCGACAAACCTCGGGGCACCAGGCGCACCCCGTTGTATATAGCCTTACTTCCGCATGCGGGGCTCTACGGAAGCGGACCGTTATTTCCCTAGCTTCTCGTGGGACTCATATGGACCAAAAAGAAGAAAACCAACCAACTAGGGAAGGGGACTCGGCAACGAGAGACCCACCCAAGAAAAACTCTCGGGGGCTGCAAAGAGGAAACTCAAGCGGCTGAGAATGCAGGCTGAAGGACCTGGGCAACCAGGGCCCAGCTCGCAGAATCAAGGGAGGGCCAGAGGACCTGGGCAACCAGGGCCGAGCACCTCCGTACCCAGAAATCAACGGGGGGAAACTCCAACAGCCGGCGGCGTTAAACGCAGCCGACCAGAGGGGACACCCCCAGTCCAATAACACGGCCGCTCAAAAAAGGGCAGGTGGAATGGCACAACCATCCACCACCTATGCAGCGGCCGTGTCGGATATCCGAATGGCAATAATGCCACAAGGCTATCTAGACCAAGCCCTAAGCGAGGAGCAGGCGGACCTAATCAGGGCCGTCTTCCGCCAAGCTTTGTGGGCAATTAAACGAGGAGAACCGGGACCCCGGTTCTCCGGAGTCTATCTGAAAGGGGGCTTCCTGCTGGCTTCATGTGCTGACCAGTTCACCAAGGACTGGGTGGCGCGTGTGCTAGCGGAGAAAGAACCCTGGCCAGGGGCGAAACTTATCATCACCGATGAAAAGGACGTCCCTAAACCAGCTAGAACACTAGTGTGGATTCCGGGGCCAGCCAAGGAACCGGAGGAAATACTAAGTAGCCTCGACATACAAAATCCAGGGCTCCACACGGAAACCTGGACAGTAGTTGATAGGAAGCTGGACCCTAAGGGACAGCAACTTATCATAGTGATGAGCCAGAAATACTGGAAGGTGCTGGAAGGGCTCCAATGTAGACCCTACTTCGACCTAACCAGGGTCCACTTTAAGGCCCTGGGAAGGAAGACAGTGGGGGCTACAGAGGACCCGATGGAAGTCGACACAGGAGGGCCCCCGCCGCCAGACAGGGAACCATCTACGTCGACGTCAGGGGAAACACCCCCAGAACTAAGGTAGGTGCATTCACGGTCCTACAGATCAATCTACATCACTGCAAGGCGGCATCGGCCGCCCTGCAGAACTATGTAAAGAAAAACAACATAGATATTGTACTGATACAGGAACCTTGGGTTTTTAGGGGGAACATCAGAGGACTACGAATGTCAGGAGACTGGGAAGTCATAAGCCCAGGAGGGGACCATCCCAGGACATGCATCCTGACAAAGAAGAGAAACAACCTACTGCCATTATGGGAACGCTGCACGAGGGACCTGATGGTAGTAAGAGCCAACATAAACATGGAAGGGAGTGACAAGAGCCTAATTATTGGATCCGCATACCTCCCATATGACCAACCAGGACAACCACCCACCCCAGAGGTCAGAGAACTGGTGCACTTCTGCAAGAGGAGCAATACACAATTAGTGCTTTGTTGCGATTCCAACGCACACCACATCGTATGGGGGAGCACCGGAACCAACAATAGAGGTGAGTCACTTTTAGAATTTATTATTACTAACAACCTAGAGGTAGCAAATTGCGGCAACGAACCCACCTTTGTCACGGACGCAAGGAGGGAAGTTATCGACATAACAATTGGCACACCCCGTGTGTGCAACGAAATAAGAGAGTGGCACGTCTCGCAAGAGGAGTCACTCTCGGACCACAGATATATAACATTTAACATTGCACTTCCACGGGGAGAGGTACAGACGTACAGAAATCCAAGAACCTGCAACTGGGATCTCTTTAGAGAGATACTAGGGCAGGGGCTGGAACAATGTCCGACGAGACCAAAGACACCTATGGAAGTGGAACTGATGAATGAATTCATCAAGAAAACTATCATTCACGCATACGAGGAAAGCTGCCCCCTTAAGCAAAGGAGGGCTCGGCAGGAGACCCTTTGGTGGAATGCAGAGCTCTCCTCCTTGAGGAGGGAGACTCGTAGACTGTTTAACCAGGCTAAAAGGACTGGACGATGGGAAGAATATAAAATATACCGTCGAGAATATGTATATGCCATCAGAAAGGCAAAAGAAAAATCCTGGAGGAAACACTGCGAGGAAATCGAGAAAACCTCGGAAGGCGCAAGACTCCAGAAGATGTTGCAGAAGGACAACCGGGGTAAACTGGGATCACTGCAAAAACCACAGGGTGGGTGTACTGCATCAGAGGAGGACACCCTGGATTTACTCCTGGAAACACACTTCCCAGGCAGCACACCCACAGAAACCAACAACTCAGACCCTGAAATACCGAATACTCGGGGAACAAGGGAGAGCTGGAGACTAGCTCAAAAACTAGTTGATCAAACCAAGGTTATATGGGCTGTGAAATCATTTGCACCATATAAATCACCGGGCCCAGACGGGATAATGCCAATAATGCTACAACAGGGGTTGGAAGCTCTAGCTTCCCCTCTGTGCGCACTGTTTAGGGCTAGCCTGGCCCTAAGCTATGTGCCACAAGACTGGCGAATGGCTGAGGTGGTATTCATACCTAAACCTGGGCGTGAATCCTATGCCCAGGCAAAATCCTTTCGCCCCATCAGCCTAACAGCGTTCTTATTAAAGACGCTAGAAAAATTAGTGGACAGGCATATCAGGGACGTGGCACTAAGGGAAAACCCCCTGCACCGACACCAGTATGCCTTCCAAGCAGGCAAATCCTGTGAACTGAGCATCCACGAACTCACAAGCAGGATTGAACGGGCCCTAGGAAATAAAGAAATTGCACTAGGAACCTTTCTGGATATAGAGGGAGCATTTGATAACACCTCTTTCAACTCGATTAAAAGAGCTGTCGAAAATCGTGGAGTTGGAAAGCCCATTGCGGACTGGATCAGCTCCATGATTAGAGACAGGAAAATAACAAGCTCCATTGGCAATGTAACCAGAGCGATAGTGGCTGCCAGGGGCTGTCCGCAGGGGGTGTATTGTCGCCTCTACTGTGGAGCTTAGTGGTGGACAGTCTTCTCTGGGAACTAGAACAAGGAGGCATACATGCGCAAGGGTACGCAGATGATATCACTGTTCTAGTCAGTGGGAGGTTTGCAGGGGTTGTATCCGATCTCATGCAGCGTGCCCTGAGAACAGTAGAAAGATGGTGCAAGAAAGAGGGGCTAAACGTCAACCCCTCAAAGACAGCAGTAGTTGCCTTCACAAAAAGAAGAAACCTTCAAGATTTGAAGGGACTTCACCTGTGGGGAAGCAAACTCCAACTGAGCAACGAAGTTAAGTACTTAGGACTAACATTAGACACAAAACTAAACTTTGGGGCTCACTTGGAACAACAAGGCTACCGCCTGGGCCTAAACTGGGATTAAAACCAGCAATGGCACTCTGGATATACTCCAAAGTGATAATCCCCATGGTAACATATGGCTCTCTCATCTGGTGGCATAAAGCTAGAAAAAAGGGAGCCATAGTAAAACTAGGCAAGCTGCAAAGACTTGCCTGCTTAGGAATAACAGGGGCCATGCAAACAACGCCCACTGCAGCCATGGAAGCAATACTATGTCTTCCGCCTCTACACATAGTGTTGGAGACGGAGGCTCTGATGGCAGCTTACAGGCTAGAAATTTCCGGACATGGAGTAACCACCACAAAACGGGGACTCCATACAGAGATATTTGAAGAATTAAAGCAAAACCGTATATTAAACATGCGGTCGGACAGAATTGGTCGCGACATAATCTTCCACAAACCTTATCGGGTGATCGTACCGAAGGAGGGAGAGGAAGACAGTCACATACCAACCCAGCAGAATGGAACCACCTGGTATACAGATGGGTCCAAAACCGAACAAAGTACTGGAGCGGGGGCAACAAACAGAGACTCAGATTGCGAAATCAGCATAAATCTGGGGAGCTATGCAACCGTTTTCCAGGCAGAAATAACTGCAATATCCGCTTGTGCGCAGGAGATGACTAGGAGGTCTTACACAAATAAGAGGATCCAGATCATCTCCGACAGCCAAGCAGCACTCAAAGCCCTGGGAGCTGTAGAAATACATTCCCAGGTAGTTAAAGACTGTATGGATTCGCTAACGAAACTAGCGGAACACAACAGCATCACTCTCAAGTGGATGAGAGGGCACCAAGGCCATGTAGGGAACGAAAGAGCGGACTTTCTAGCAAAGAAAGGGGCGGAAGTTCCACTGATAGGGCCGGAGCCCACCTGCGGTCTGGCTTACCGGACAGCCAGGAGGGTCATGAAGGACCTATTAAGAGAAAAACACATATCGCACTGGGCGAAAGTCCCAGGGTTGAGACACTCGCGGATGTTCATCGGTGAACCATCCTGGAACAAGTCAAAAGACTTTATAAAACTGGGCAGAAACCAGCTGAGATGGATAGTAGGACTGTTTACGGGACACTGTCCACTCATGCGACATCTTACGACAATCGGGGTGAAAAATGATCCCGACTGTAGAAGGTGCGGAGAGGAGGAAGAAACCTCCCTCCACATATTATGCGAATGCCCGGCGCTGGCAGCTGCCAGGTATTCGAACTTTGGGGCCATAACAATAGAACCAAAAGAAGTGACAGACGCTCCATTAGAAACTGTCCTTAAATTTCTTAAGGAAACAGGACTAATGGAATGACTAGACTATGGGGGCACAATAAGCATCGCTTAAGTGCACAGGGCACGTACCTACCCCATACGCAATCAAAATACTGGCTCTATGCTAATAGCCCTTAATTGAATTAAATCCAATGTTGATAGGTATATGTATAGTCACACTGTTTGAATTTGTTTGGTTTGATATTGCATTCAATATTTCATTTGATTTTGCTTTCAAGAATGACGATGCTCGTGCACGTGATATGTGTCTGCTGTAGCAATAAACTTTGCCAAACTAGACGATACACACCTTATACATGAAATTACTGAAATTATTGAAACTTTAATTATAAAAAACAGTTGACCCAGAAAGTGAAAAACATTATTAATAAATGTAAACGTAAAGTATAATTAATAAATGTAAACATAAACATTTCTCATTAACTGACAATTGTAGGTATATGAAATCGGTCTTAAATTGACATTCGACGTCAAGGTACGTGACTCGTATGGCAGTTGAAATCCATTAAAAATCTGAAACTGGTGTAAATATACCAATATTTACTGATTTTAACAAATGTATATATCAGAAGAAAACATCAAATGCAAAAATTCAATAATGTAAACTGATCTTTAGCAAATACATAAAAACATTCGGTTTTATGAACTAACGAGGATTTCATAAAAATAAACTAAAATACCACCTGACATCCCAAAATTTTATTCTACAATTTTATTGTTATATTCGATACCTGCATAAAAGTGGTAACTGTTTTTTTTAATGGCATGGAAAAATCACTGGTTAAAGCTACTCTAATTAGTCAATAATTAACAAGCTTTTAGGAATTTTGGTGATGTCATTATAATAACAAACATCACAACCAATGGACAACTAATAAGGTTAACATATCTTGAGTTATTTAAAAAGACTAGTTTACAACTGTGAAAAAACTAATTTGCAAAACCGACTCTCCAATTGCCAATTCATAATGGAATTAGCGTCTTGGCTGTAATATGTAGCACACCGTTTAAATTGTATTTCTTTTCAACTGGCCATAAATGTCAGCCTGCTAGTTTTTTTTTCTGCAAATTTATATAATAAAAAAGCTAATTCAAAATCGAATTCCAAATTAATTGACGATAAAAAATTGGCGGGACTACAACCATAATGAACTGCTTTTTTCTATTAATAAAATTCAACAAATCTTACGAGATGAAATCGGATAATAGACATACATAAGTCTATATTTACCTATTGACATAGTCGGCAATTTTTAATTCACTTCTGTTTTAACCGAAAATGGATTCACCTTCCGAATCTCTAATACTGCGTCATATACATTTTCACTTGTTTTTATGCTAAATTTTGGTCTATTTTGAGCACAATGATACGTCATTTGACACTTTTGAACACTTAATTTATTTTTTTATTCACATATGTAGAGTGCTTTAACTTAATTAAAACGTTTCAGACGTAGAAAAAGAAATAGAAAAAGTAGACGTAGAAAAATTAATGAATCTTGGTTTGATTTTAATGCACAGAAAACTTTGGTGGTTTTGGCAACAAACATTCTTGACTCTCAAATAGCTTAAATACACCCTAATTTCAAGGTACATAATCAAAATTGTTTTATTTCCGTCGTTTTTTTATGGGTCACAGCAAAAATGAGTATATTAACATGCTCTAGTTTATGAAGAATTAAGAGACATAATTATTCTGAAGAGATCGAATTTACGTGTTAATAAAGTACCCCCAGAATAGCTTTGACCGCGAATTGCGCAAAACGAACGGTAGTACGACAACAAGAAATATAAGAGATGCCTAGAACCAAACAATAATTGACTGTAATTGACACTTGAAAACTTTTCACCACTTAACACCGAAACACTTTTTTTGTACTCAACGCGCGCTTCGCCAGTCATGTTGGCATCATCAGGAGATGATTATTTTACAACGATATTTTACAACAATGAAGGTTGCATTGAAAAGATTAGCATGGCGGGGGCGATTTTACCGGGAGCTTCATATTTAATACTGACTAACACTGCTAGAATAATTTGATGTTTCGTTTGATGCACTTCGATATCTTTATTAATACATGACAGTTATAGTAAAGTTGGGCGTTTAACTGATTTTTATGTACGAGGTGAGCTCACAATAGACTGAAATTAATCAAAATATAATAAGATGGCATATAAATTATAATGTTTTAATTAAACTTTGGTTAATTTGTTTCTATATACGTCTATGGTCACAATAACATAATTTCAGTTTCTATGTGAACTCATCTCGTGTATAAAAAATAGTCAAATGCTCAGCTTTATTTATAAGATGTAAAAGTATAAATTATTCAGGGACATCCTGTATTTGATTACACAATCTGTATCGTCCTAGTTTGTCTACATCTACCAAGTTGTATTATTTACATAGTAATCATAGTATATATAATACTCTTATATTTTTCTTTGCCTGGTACCTATCAAATTGTAATGATTTTTGAGTGGAAAAGATTGCTCCCGTTCTCTCGTAGTTATAGATCAGCCTTTAATCCTTTATTGTATCCAGTGATTTACCTGCCACTTCCACAAATTCGATTTGACGGTTCATTCTTCTTGTTTCCGCCGTGGAGTACAGGCTTAATTGCGCACGGAGAAGGCGGTTTTCTTCTTATTTCACGGCCATTATACGCAGTAATTTGTGATGTTTAAGTGACGCCTAGTGGATACTATAAATATTTATTTTGTAATGCCAGTAGATGCTAGACTAATCGTTGGTCAAGCGCTGCTTTATCGGTAGCTCGTTTTTTTTTTTTTTTGTATGTATGATCGTCGATTATGTACCATGCGTATAATGAGTATCGTGGTTAACTAATATGCTTTTTTTGGAAACGGTTGTAACATCATTATTTATGATGGTATAATGATAAGAATGTGTTCTAAACACATTATGCAATGAAATATAAAACAGAGATGACTTGATTCTCGCAGTAAATAGAATAATTTGAGGGGAATATTGTTTTCAGCAAAAGTTTCAAGAATTTCGGGATTCGTTTTTTAATATTTACTTAAAATATATACAGTATGTGTAAAGAGGACGTCGACCAGTTACGAAAAAGGACAAACAGAAGTGAGACGACAGATAAGAAGCAACTGCATACGCATCGAAGGTAGTGAGGGAATAAGAGCGGCCCTCTCACCACACTACGTTAGTCATTAGAATGAGAAGTGTTGAATTTGTCCTTTTTCACAACCGGCCGATGTCGGCTTTACACATAGACACTGTATACATTTACAAGTACGTTTCAACATTTTTTTATTTAACAATGTTCACAAATGACAGCACCATTTGCAGACGACATTCCGGATTCAAAATAGAATTCACTTATGGTGACCATGGTTCTGAAACCAAAGTCTTTTAATTATTATTATACAGGGAGAGCTTTTTTTATGTTTAGTATAGGGATTTCGAAAACTATAATACGGTATTAGAGAAACGTTTAAATAGGAAAATATTTTCAATTTTATAAGAGAATTTAAAACACTGTACAGTTGCCTAAAAAATCATTGCTATGTAGATATTTTGAAAACAATCATTTTTATATTATTTCGTTAAATTCAGATGTCTCCGGTATTACTTGTTTTACAGAAAAAATAAAAAGGAAAAATTTGTAGATAATTACGGTTTTTAAAAAATGCACTAGTTAAAGTTTTTATTTTGTATATCATATTGAAGTTATGGCATAAATGGCAATCATAGTTGGTGTGTAAAAAATGTATAAAAATGGTCATAAAAAATGTATTTCTGTAACTTAAACCAACGACGTAATACATAATATGGTTATCTTAAAAAGTCAAAGAGATATCATCGTTTTTCTCTTTTAACAAACAGATTTACGTAGGTAGTCATGTTATAGTGAATGAAATAAGTTGTAACGAAAGAGGGTGTGACTTTCAGCACGAATTTAAATTAAATGTTTGATTTGGTATAGTTGAAGATCACCTTTTTAGGACGTTGTGAACTTCCAGCAACAATGATGGACATCCTGGAGTGGGTACTGGAACCTTCGGCGTAGAAACAAAAAACTGGACGTTTTCCACGAAACACCGAACTACTACACGTTTCTCGACGCGCGTTTCGCCAAGCAAGTTGGCATCTTCAGGAGAAGATTAAAACTGTTTTAATTTCTAATTTTTAATTGTTAAAAAAAAAACAGTTTTAATCTTCTCCCTGAAGATGCCAACTTGGTTGGTGAAACGCGCGTCGAGAAAAGTGTAGTAGTTCGGTGTTTCGTGGAAAACGTCCAGTTTAATGATGGACATGATTAAACTTAAAGTTTCTCTCTTAAAAATGAAATATTAGGGATCGTATGTGGTACTTACAAGATGGTGCATTTCTTTATTATCTGTAACTGTATAAAATCATTTAAATAACGCATGCTCCAATCGGTGGATTAGACGAGGAAGTAAACATCTATGGCCTCTATGAAGATTTGAATCCTGTGGTTTTCTATTTTTAACGCTACTGTTAACCCTCTATTTTTCCATTACGCACATGCGAGAAAAAGCATAATTGCTACCGCCCAATAAAGAAAAGGCTGTTTTACTACATACACTATATGGTTTCTGAAGTATTTTTTTACCTCCTGAACACGAATCCGTGGTCAGGTTAGCCTCATAACCTCTCAGTCTTCCAACGTCAAATCAAAAAAATGAGTTTCGGAAGGATAATATAAGTAAATATCCGCATTTAAAAAATTTTAAAATGTTTTTTTTAAAAAATAAATGTACAAATTTTGTATAAATGTAGCTGTCCTAAGATAAAACAAAATAATTAAAATTTGTTTTTTTCGTATTTTTTTTTTTTTTTTTTTTTTTTATATTTTTCTCCTGTTCATAAAAGAATAATTATTGTATTTATCACATAAAATTTTCATTTTTCTTATAGCTATACGGTGAAAATGATTCTCCATATTTACTAATTTTTGACAATAATTATCCCATTTTTTATCTGCTCTACTATAAAAACAAATACATTTGAATCAACAGCTTTTTCATAGAAAAATGAGGAGCTTAATTAAATGCTCAAATAAAAAGTCCAATTTAAAAGCCTTTATTTCATAAACTCTTGAATCACTTCTGTTCGTAGAAAATGTCATGCCTAACAGTTCGTAAAAATTATCTTTTATTTTATATTTTTTTCACTACTCCATAGATAATACAATGGACTCCATACCCCCGTTTTTATCTTAACGATGGATGCCGTCAGTAATAGTGCCTTTAAATTTTTTCTCGAAAGTTAAGGGATGCGTAAAGGCATTAAAATCGAAAAGCGCCCTCGGGAAGCAACTTATCTTCCATGTAAGCATATGACTTGAATAGGATCCATAAAATATGCAAAAGAAAACATTTGAGGATCTCAACGGGGCGTTAGGCTACGTAGAGTAAGCTATAACGTACATCGATTATGCAAAAATCTATTACTACAGAAAAACTTTTATTGAAAAAAATGTATTAAAAAACTGGTAAGTGTATTTTTTTGTCATTTGTTCCCTACGAAATTGGAATTGAAACTTCCTGACTTCAAAATCAAAATAAGTAGGCATTTTAGATTGTGTCGCTTAGTTTTGTTAAGTAGGTATTCACATTTGAAGACTTTCCGACTTACCTAACTCAAAAACGCTTTTTTGTTCTCCACGTTTCACCAAAAATATTGGCATCATAAGGAGATTATTTAAACTAAAGGTAAATCTAAATATATATCCCATTTATACCAGGGCTTACGAGTAAAAGGTTTAGCTCCTTTTGAGATTAAATCCTAGAGCGAGTCATTTGAGAGGCGATAGGTATAACTCCTATCGCGAGCGATATACGCTCTGCAGAGAATATGATCTAATCGGGATGGGATTCGAACATACTTAGGTCCTTTAGCTCGCCTCGGGAGTTAAACCTGAGCGATACGGAAGAGGTTTTACTCCTCGAGCGAGTGAGCCGAGTCGATGGTACGATTAAATCCTTCCAGGAGTTAAACCTCGAGCGGTGCAGCAGGGTTTAACTCCTCATGTGATTTACACATTTATAAGCATGGCTACTGCGTGTTTACTGTGGGCACCGAACATAAAAAAAAACTAGAAAGTCCACTCTAAGCTCCACCCACTAATGCACTCTCCTTGCCCCGTCCCGGATCTCATCGGTTGTCGGCGGCCGCGCTCATACCGTCTGTCTCAGCGTAAAGCTGAAGTTCATTCGAGAGTCGCGGGCAGTTCGCTATACCGGACAGATCCTATATTTATGTGGCTTATGGTTCACAATTTATGAATTATGATTATTTAATAAAATATCTGACTTCATAAGTGGATATTTAAAGACACTATTGTGCTTAAGAGGACATATCTTTTTATTGCTTATTTATTGACATTTTGTGACTTGTGCTTTAAACTACTAGTTAGTAAAATGACGTGTTCTACCTTAGAAAAGATTACCTAGTCACCTTTTACAATAATGACAAACTTGAAAAATTTACAATAATGACAAAAAATACCGACTTTAAAAGTCCGAAATTAACCGATGAACACCTACCTATACCCGAATAATTTCCAAAAAATGAGCAAGTTTGCTTCACAAGTTTTTAGTCATTCAGTGGCCGTTGCTCTTTCCACTTACATCGATTTTAAAGTTACAGTGGGCGAAAAGTGACCCCATAAATCAAACTGTCGAACCCCCATAACCCCATAACCTCAACTTTTAGATCCTCATGTACGCAAAACTCAATTTTTCGAACCCGACAACCCTAAAACTAAAGCTCTTATGTCCCAATATCTCTTTTGGAGATATTAGGGAGATATTATGAAGAGTTGAGGTTATTAAGGGCTATTGAGGAGGAATAAAGAAAAACAAAAAATTCCCCCGCCAACTGATTTCCATTCGCTATTGCCAAACAATTTTTCATCGATCTCAAATATCAACCAAAGATGGTTTATAAATGAACTTAATAAAAAGCAAATTTAACGGAGTAATAATAACAACAATTTTGGTGTTAATATTCAACGTGATTAAAAAATATCATAAGAAAATCTTACCTTGTTCTCTTAACAAGCAATCTACGCCAGAAATACCACAGAAGGTTTTGGGATGGATGTGATTTACTTGGATAAAGTTAAAGCGCGTAATTTGAATTAAATATCTAGCTTATGCGATATATCAAAGTCACCCCTTAAAATCAATTTCACCCCACCTTACGGTATTGATTTGTACACCACCTAATGGGACGTCCCTGTAATACTTGCATTACTTATCAATATGTTTTAGTTAACTACTTTTTTGATACTTATTTTTTTAATTTTTAAGTTTAATGAACTATTTTGGTTTTTTATAATTCTTTCGTATTTTTCAATTCGTAGTTTTTTTACAACTTCGTTCTTTACACTTTATTTCATTTCCAATTTTTTCTTTAATTTTTTGTGATTAGTCAATCCTTTCCGATATTCCCGATATTATAATTACCGATAACACCGAACATAAACTAGTTTATATTCGGTGCCGTGCGTAAGAGAGTTAAACTCGAGCAAGGAGTTAAACCTCATCGCTCTTGCTGCTCTTCGGGTTTTACTCCTTTATCGAGTGAAACAACAAGAGCTGCGTGAGGTTTAGATCCTCATGTAGTCGCTCGCTCAAAGGAGTTAAACTATATAAGAGTTAAAGTTCGACAATGTTCAATCGTTAGAGATTTAATCATTGAGGAGCGTTTGCCTCGCTATTCGGACATCTCGTGCTCGCTCATAGAGTAAAATATGTTTTGATCAAGCAGTTAAACTTAAGAGCAACTCGCTCAGGATTTAATCGTAAGCCCTGATTTATACTAAAGTTCCCATTGCTCTTCACCGACCCGTGAAAGTTGCGGTTTGCAAGCTTTTATCCTTGTTTATTAACCAGAACAGTGGACTGTTAAGTATAAGCCCATTGTCTTTGTTCATGCTACATACAATTAAACATTTTTATTATTTCGAATATATTTAACTGATAACTGTCAAAAGCAGGGTTTAGTTTAGGTATATTAATAATCTACTCGCAATTTTTGATACAATGAAAGCTAATTAATTATTAAGTTTCAAAATTTAATAACAGTTCCACAATTATAAATTTTATGTATGAAGTGGAGAACAATGAACGACCACATTTTTAGATTGTATTAGTTATTAGAAATAATAAAAATAGGCTAGAATTTGATATATACAGAAAGGATACTATTCCTCTCAGATGCACAGATTATATCCTTAGTGATTCACATCATTCTTAATAATAAATTCATATCATTCTCATCATTTAAAAAATAGCAAGTATACATTTGTTAATACACCGTTTATTAAGCTTCCTTCTTATTGTTAGTAAAGAAAGACTGAATTGTGAGAAAAAAATAATTAAGGATATAGCATTGAGTTACAGTTACCCAGGAAAAATAATAGAAAAATTGAAAGAAAAAAAAATGCATTTAAGAAAAATTTGTACAATTCCACGACACTGGAGAAACCCTCAAAATTCAAGATATGTTATTTTATTTTACGAAACAAAATTCACACGCGGAATAGCAAATTTTTTTAAAAACCTTGATATGAATTTGGTAAATACTTCAAAAATAAATTGCAAAAACTTTTAGGCAAAGCCAAAGATAACAAATACCAATTAGCTTTAATGCGATTTCTTGACATCATGGTTGGAAACATCGATCTTCTTAACGGCGTATTTTCGGTTTTCTAAAAAATCTTTTACTGGTTCTCTTCTTCCACAACAAAAACCAACTACTAGCAGTAAGCCAATAAATACACGCATTTCAATCAAAGTAACTGTGTTCCACTTTGTTCCCCTAACAATTATACAGTCTTTAGGTAGGTTTCTTGTAGGTATAATTATTTCGGTAATATCATTGGAAACTTCATCCAAATACGCCACTGTGGGTCTTTATATGTTTACTACCAGCCAAACTTTATATTTTGAATCAGCCAACCTGGTTCAGTTACTAATTTATTGCATGCAGGACGTCTTGCAGGAAGTAGAGGAATATAAGTCCAAATGTTGTTATCAGCGGACACAATTTGAAACAATTGAGAGATCAGACAAAATGCATCTAGTGAATGTTGATCTTTCTGGAAATCCTCGTTTTCAGACCCATTTTCGATATTAAGAATTTGGGAATTATTTTTATATATGTATGTAAAAGTCGTTCCGTAGCTATCCCCGCGCTTTTGGAACACCCAGTATGTTAATACTTTTGGTTCTTTTTTTTATAGCACCCACCTTGAGCAAAATCTTTTTAAATAGGTTTTGTAGTATCCTATTGAAATGACCGATTCAAAAAAGGGCAACTTGGCGCCCGGCACTAAGAGGACAATTATGTTAGAGGGCCGTTACAACAGGTCAGAATGGAATGACCAAACTGAAATTAACGTCTAAATGGAGGTCCAGATGTGTATAACGCACCTAATATGGGCTATGCAGTGAAATACTTATTACTTTTGACTCGACATTTTATAAAATCCATATTATACATAATGAGTCCAAACTGGGATTTGAAATTTGAAAAATTAATTATTTGTAGCAATGACTAAATTTGGAAATATCTGATATGAGTCTAATATGGAGTTGCTAAAAGAAATAGCTAAAAAATAACCAAGAAAAAAATTACTTGTCCCCAAAAAATATCTCGCATATATCACAAAGTAACTAACCATTTCGGGCATTAAGGATTAACAGGGCATTGAGGGTCAACTATAACATAAATAAATGTCACCATTTTCTTGCAAATTCGATGTTCACCAATTCCTCGTCTATTACTAGAACACACTACGATTGCCTGACGCGAGTAGCGCCGCTCTGCCCATCCAGTCCGTTGCACTTTCGATGCGATTTATCTCGGAAATATGAGTGTGATAGATTTTGTTTTTAATCTAGATAGGGCCGCTGCGGCCTCAAAAGGCTCGGGTCTGTGCCGACATTGTTTATAAAATTTGAGATATCGCCCGGTGACAACGCCGACGTTATCTTAGTTTTATTGTTTCAAAGTGTAAGACACATTCGCCCCGAATAGAGGATAGATTAGGCCCGTATAATTAGGGAGAATGACTGTTTGAATGGGACTGTGTGAAATAAGTTTCTAGAGCACTGAATATACGTACTACAAAATAATTATTAGTTGAAATATTAGTATCTATTATACACGGTGGAGACTTTAACTGGAATATATTCGCTAGCGGGGTGGTGAATGATTTTTCAAAAAATTCCCGAGACACGTCAACTTTTAAATGTATTTACCTACATTTTGCAAGTAATGTGAAAAATATAGCCCTTCAGGGGTGGCTGAAACCACCCTCGACATGATTTTTTTCAAATGCAACCCTATGGCTTGTGACCCCTTATTGTAAAGCTGGTGGAAAGAGGAATCCAACGCAATGATCAAATTTTAATTTTTAGTATGTTTGATAAAATAATTGTTTGATATTTATAAATTAAAACAATTTAAAAATTAAATTTGTTTTCAACGTAACAATTGTTCAAAATGTGCACCATGTGGTAGGTTTCGTCCCTTACATTATGCAACATTTGCGGTGTTATTTTTCCGATTTCCTCTCTTATCCTTTCCTGCAGATCTGCTATGTTGTTGGGTTTCTGAATGTAAATCCTACTTTTAAGATGTCCCCACAAAAAGAAATCCAGTGGTGTAAGATCTGGAGATCTTGCTGGCCATTCAATATTACCTCGCCTCCCAATCCACCTACCGGGAAAAATTCTGTCCAGATACTGACGAACAATGGCAGCATAGTGTGGTGGGGCCCCATCTTGCTGAAACCATAACCTCTCGTCGGTCAAGTTAGGGTTTAAGGGGTTTGGAAATAAATGACACAGCACTGGCATTAGTTCGTGCTGGAGTAAACGCAAGTATCTTGCTCCATTAAGAGTGTCATCAAAGAAAAATGGTCCTACAATTCTATCTTGTATTATTCCGGCTCACACATTAGTTTTCTGTGGGCGCTGAGTATGAAGTTCCCTCATCCAATGGGGGTTCTCTTCAGCCCAGTAACGACAATTTTGGCGATTCACGTGCCCATTTAATGTAAAAATAGCCTTGTCGGAGAAAACTATCCACTCTAAAGACAACTGGTTTTGATCAATACAAGTCATCAATAAATCGCAAAATTCCACTCGTCGATCTGGATCATCTTCAGGTAGCTCTTGAACAGCTTGCATTTTATATGGGCGTTTTTTCTCGTATTTAAGTATTTTTAAAACTGTTTTGTGATTAAGATTACTATCACGGGCCAGTTGACGTGCTGGAGTGATTGGATTTTCTTCTACAGCAAGCAACAAATTCAACTTCGTGTCGTCATCAACAACAGCCTGCCTCTTACTCGGTACTTTCCTGACATGAACCATCTCTCGATATTGTTCCTCAATTTTACTAATGGTACCTTGATTTAGTGGTGGCAAATCAGGATGCGTTTCTCGAAACAAGCGAACAACTTCGCATTGAGTTCGCGCCCTATCACCATATCCAATCATCATCAAAATTTCGATTTTTAGTGATTCAGTTAAATAGGACATTTTCACCAATTTGAAATAACACTTCATTTCAAACTCTGAATACAGCATTCAAACTAAATTACTCTTTGCGGCCGTGTAAAAACACTAGCAAAAAATAACAAATATCGGTTGTGGCAAAAAATTGCTTGGAATGTTTTGTGGGGACATATGAAAAGTAAGGTTTACATCCCAAAACTAAACAACACACATTTTGAGTACCAAATTGTTGTGTTAAAAATAAATTAAACTATAAAATTACGTTTTAATTGTATGCAACCCTACAAACATACTAAAAAAATAAAATTTGATCAGTGCGTTGGATTCCTCTTTCCACCAGCTTTACAATGAGGGGCCACAAGCCATAGGGTTGCATTTGAAAAAATCATGTCGAGGGTGGTTTCAGCCACCCCTGAAGGGCTATATTTTTCATATTACTTGCAAAATGTAGGTAAATACATTTAAAAGTTGACGTGTCTCGGGAATTTTTTGAAAAATCATTCACCACCCCGCTAGCGAATATATTCCAGTTAAAGTCTCCACCGGGTAGGTTTAAATTCACTGGTGGACTTAAAGGTTCAACTTTTGTGTTTTTTTTAAACCTAAAATAGGTTAGTTAAAAAAATAGGTTAAGAACATGATTCTGGGGCTGCTAAGCAAAGACCAGTAATGAATAAAATTTTGCCTTTGTTATCAATAACATGTGCAGCAAACAATATACATATATTGAAAACTGCACGACGCCAGGAGTCGAGACGCTTCGAACATTTATTTTTCAGAAACATACCAGTTTTATAGGAGGTTTATTTTCCAAATCCCATTTTTAAGATATTCATTTCTGAAAATGTTTTGACCCGAGGTGTATGATATAGGTACAAGTTTATCATAAAGTCAGGGATATACTTTAAGTTGAGGAAGTTGAAAAATAAATTGAAATGATTGCAAAAAGGAATTGGAATATATTCTAATTGGAATATGGAATCTCAAAATAAGTAAGTTTTCTTTGAAGTTTTTTTTTGCAATTGTAGCCTTCCATTTAGGTTAGTAATATATAAGTTACCTTATAAAATATGATGTGGGTTAATACAGAATATCAAATTCGCGTAACCTACATACTTAAGCTTAATTTACTCTCGATCGAAAACTAAAGAAATTACTTAAATATGTATCTTATTACTTAATATTAATAAAATGTAAGGCAAATATTAAAAATATTAATTCAGGGTCAAACAGAACAAGAAAGACTAACGGAGGTTAAGGTTAAGGAAGGAAGTGACGACTAACGGAGGTCGAGATCAATGAAGACGGAAGGGAAGGGAGGTTAAGGGGGACAGGAAGATTAAAGAGGACAAAATGAGGGCAACGGAGACAAAAGTAGGACTAGGAGAAAATAAGACTTAGAAGGACGAAAGGAGGATTGGGAGGAAAAGAAAAAGGTTAAAGAAGACAATTAAAAACATGAATGTTGGGGATATCAAAATGAGAGTAAGAAAGATAAAAGAAGCCTCGGGAGAACAATAAAAGTTTAAAGAGGACAAAGAGGATTAAACAGTATGGGAGGACAAAATGAGGACATGGGGGACGAAACGAGGACAAGGAGCATAAAAGAAGATCAAGAGGACAATAATCTTAAGAAGATCAAACTAACTGTAAGACTAAGAAGCACAAAGGGGTTTGGGTGAACAAAAAAATGGTGTAACAAAAGGACAGAAAAGGACAAAGAGGACAGAATTAATTTAAGGTGAACAAGGAGGACACAAGGGGGACAAAGAGGACAAAAGAAGGACAAGAATACATTGATGTTAGGGTCAAAATAAGAGTAAGGACAAAAGGAGGTTGGAAAAATAATGTTAAAGATGACAAGGAGGACACAAAAGATTAAGAGAACATGAATTACAAGTAGGTCAAAATGAGATTAAGAAGGACAAAAGGAGGTTCTGGAGGACCATAAAAGTTTAAAGAGGACACGAATGGCAAAAAGGACAAATAGATAACAAAAGGTAAAGGATTATTAAGGAATCAAAACGAAAGAGGTTCAGGAGCACAAAAAATGGTTAAACAGGATAAGGGCAAAATGAGATTAAGGAGTACAAAAGGAAGACAACGAAGATGAAAAGAGGTTAAAAAGGAAAAAAGAAGGTTAAGGACGGCAGGAAACACAGAGTCTGCAAATATAAAGATTGTGGGTTATATATAAAAACGGAAGCTTAATAAGTTATGAGGTTGCAAACAATTTCACAGTGAAAAAAGTAGTATAGAAATCCCCAATCATTCTTACCCCTATTTGGAGTACGGAAGGGGAGAACTAAAATAAAATTAAAATATTAACTTATTAATAATATTAAAATGTGAAAACTTATGTGCAGCTAAACCAATTATTGAATTTATGTTTATTTGGCCGATGATGTTTTTGTTGTACACGAGTGGAAGAGGGCGGTGGTTTGGTGTATCTGTGAATTAATAAATATATTATATAAGTTGTAAACGTCATGTGGATCATGAGGGTCATATCGGTCGTAGAAGTCATATTGGACATAATTAGACATAAAGGTCATACCTATAGGTCGTAAAGGCCACAAAGGCCAAACTGGTTATGGGTCATAAAGGTCACATCCAAATATATAAATCTAATAATTGTAGTTGACTAGTGGGATGAGGTCAATTGTTTCCAAAAAAAACTAATTTTCACTTAGTCGACGTTTCGCAAAATGTATTTGCATCCTCAGGACTAATTGAATTAGCTTTTTATTGTCGTTGGCAAAAATAAATATGAATGAAACATTGATACTCTCTATAAATAATAAGGTACAACGTACTGTCACACAGACGTGCATCGGCTGTCTAGACATAGCCACTAATCCTACATTACAATACCTAATAATATCACACTTTTAAGAATATAAAGTGATTTTTTATCGATTATCTAATCAATGTGGAAAAATTGGATGTGGAAGTAGTGATTCCTTAGGTAGCGGTTTTTTGTTAATGCTAATCGATTTTAATCAATTTTTGCAAAAGAAGGCTGAGAGGTCATTTCTGAAAAAAATATTGTTTTACTTCCAATAATAATTTTGAATGTCTGTATTTTTATTTAGTTTTGTGTTCACAGAATTTACTATTTATAATATGATATATGCAAATACATGTAACTTTCTAGTAAAAAAGTTTACTACATATCCTTCTTGACTGAAATTTGAAAAGAGAAGCTAAAAACTGAACTAACCCTGATTTGGGAGGCATTTATTGTTCAGTTGATAATCCTGTGAATTAATTACTTAAAATACTTCTTTGTCGCATTTGTCATCCTTTTACGCACATTTAAGGAAAAGAAAGAGCCAGAAAAAAATGACGACCGTTCGACCACACAGGGTGCGCGTTAATTCTGCTATCTAATTGGCGAAGACTGTTACAACACAAAACAATCATCGGTAGATATACGATCCTATCAAATCGGTGGTTCCTGAGATAAGGGTGAGTCTCAAAGGGCTAGCCGTCAACCAGTAACACAAGAAGCTCGTTCCAGTTTTAGGCTGTCGCCTGGTAAGAATTCAAAAAATTACGTAAACGTTATAAAAAGTTCCCTTTCATGAACCGACAGTTATAAAAAACACGCGTAACCAGATATTTTTTTTATCTGCTAGCTGGTCAGTCGGTCTATTAAGATCGGTTAGCCATAAGAAGTTAGGATCGAAATGATTTCAACAGAGTGTAATTTTTAATACTTTTTGTTTTTAATTTAATATTGTTTTTACCCAAGTTTATTTTTTTGCATTTATAATTTATAACGACCACTGTACTAATCGAAAAAATTAGTCAAGTGCATCGTGGAGTAAAAGAGCTGTGTTTGAGTGATTTTCGGTACATTAAAAATGTATACAAGATCGATTTTAGCAAATCGGTGTAGACGCACGGCTGGTTCAGGTAATTATTACTTTTCAAAGGTGAAAAGGTATTGTCCCGATGCTCATAAGTAAAGATAGAACTGCTGTAATTTCATATTAAATAGTTTTCATGTTATACAAGATAATGTAAATGACTTCTTAATTATCTACACTAAGGGAAAAAAAATGCAACACTCAACGTACAGGCTTTTATCAAGCTGAAATTATATTTATTGTATAGTTTGTCTTGATACAAACAACACAAAAAAATGATAACCATTTTGCTGGTTTATCTTTGTATTTCGGTATGCGAACGCAGAAACATGTCAAAGGAAGCGCTAGAAGAAATTATGTTCAGCGACTCGTCGGCCCAATATAGCATACATAGCCGGACCCCCCGACCAAGTTTTTTATGTGTAGCTGTGTTATTAACCTTTAGACTGGCATTTTCCCTTGTAAGTGGATATTTTTGAGGGGCAAGTTTATAATATATTTTAAATTAATCTAGTCGTTGCCAGTACGGCTTATATGAGCCACCAATATTATCGAGATGTTAAAAATCAATGTGTAAATACTATATATATAACCGAAGATATTTATAATTTACTAAAGATGCGGCTGTTACATTTTCTTTGTAGCTATTTTAAAACGTACCCTTTTTTGTTCGAATTTCAATCGTACGACAACTAAGCACAGTTTTACTTTCAAAAGACCGATACTGATTACAAAAATTTCAACATCGTATAGCAGGAAAGTATATTCATTTATACAATGAACAAAATGATTCAATTAAAAACACACGTTTGTAGAATACGACTAACGTCAACGCGAACGTAAAGATTAGCAGGGTAATAGGAACATGCATTACCTCTTCAGCGTAATATCTTTAAGGCTAGAATAATTTTACGTCAATGTATTGCACAATAATTGAATTGCACAATGATATTAGACGTGTATCACACTGAAAGATGCGGAATAATTGAGTGAACAAAAACGTGGATATTTTAAAATCGTCTGTAGGCGATATTGCGCAATACTGGTTCCTTCTCCCTGGCGGCTATTGTGTTTCCGCTGTGAGGTTCATTAATTCGTAGTTCCAACGAACAGATAGTGTACTTGATATTTCTTTCCTTAAACATTGTTTCATCCACCAGAGCTTCTTTTTCTATTTTTGAAGCTACTACTAATCTTTCCCTCTGTTTCTTTTATTCACATGACGTACAAGATCACCCGTGAATTAATTTATTGTGCCATAATATTGCACCGTCTGGTTGGAAACTACGACTTGAAAGGCTTAAGAATATTTCTTTGAACGTATTTATATATAGATTTAATAATAAACAAAGAATATTCTTTTTGAAAAATAATTCATTAGAAAAGTAAAAGTAATTAATATATTTAATAAAAACGAACCTTGTTACAATTTGATTTGTAATTTAAGAAGATTTTTTTATCTAAACGAATTAAATAAAAAAGGCGATTCTTAATTCAATAAACATTTTTCAGTGTAAATCTAATTTGATTAACAAATATAATAAAATCGTGAAGATTGTTTTTACATGTGGGTTATGTAAATATGGTTTGTAAAATAATATTTTAAATATTTGAAACAGACGGAAAAACCAGTAGAATTATTTTTTTTCATTCGCCTCTTTATGTTTGTTAAATGTATCTTATGCTAAAATGATTAATGGGTTAAAATATCAGGGCAGAAGTCAGTGTTATCGCCCTGTCCTTAACTGTTTCCGCAAAATTGAACGATCGGGCCCTCGACCTCCAAATTATGCAATTGAACGGATAATACTGGTAGCATATTAATGTGTAAGGAGCTCGAGGCGTTTGTCTTAAAGTATACAAATAACGAGCCATTACCATAACTTTTTTAAATTTGAATATATTGCTAGGGGGTTACCGCCGTTTTGGCAGACGTCTCGCGGTGATCGGATGATTTTATGATCGAGAGGAATTCAGTATGCATTTAGCGCTACTGCTATACCAGATTCTGAAACCTTATCTTGGTGATTTTTATAGTATTGAAATTAGTTCTGGAAGCGTGTATATATGGATCATATAAGCAAAAATGGAGAGACATGCGACAGATTCACAGTTCGATCGGCTTGGCCTTGAAACAATAGAAAATGAGACGCTATGAGTATTGGTTGACAAGCCCGAAAAACATTATAAATAAATGTAAAAAGATAGATACATATACTGATTTAAATAAAAACCGCAACACCCAGTGTTAGTTAAGCAATTTATTTGAAACGTCCACATAAGATGTACTTCGATATAAGAAAGAAATGAATGTTTAATAAAAAATATACAACATTAAAAAAATCAATAATGACTTATACATCACCATGATTGATTATGCAGTCATTTACTCGGTGAGGGACACATGTGAATCCAATAATCAATGTCGTCTTGGGGTATATCCTTCCAAGCATCTTATGTCTGAGGCCGAAGATCGCTGAGATTGTCTGGTACTGATCATATTCCATATATTCAGTCGGTTAGAGATCGGGTAACCTACAGGCCATGGAAGCATATAAACATGAACTTCTCTCAAAAACTGTGTCGGAACTCATACCAGAGGCCGAAAAAATTGAAAAATCTATTGAAATATTAAACGATTTATTAAAGGTTATAAATTATAAACAAATTAGAGAATAACAATAGAGGGAATGCTAATACAGTGTGATGGAGAATGTAATTCCACATCAAAATGTAAGGTAAAATATTAGGCATTAAATAAAAGAAAAGAGTCTTGATGATGTAAAGTAGTTTTAAATGGTAGTTCTGTTTGTTTTCGGCAACCTGTACATAATTGAGAAATAATAAAACTCTTGTTGCAAAGCTTTAGGGTTCTACTAGCCACCAAACTAAGTACCAATATCAATATTTCATTTTTTAAAGTGACCACTCCAGATAATTTAAAATGATATAGTGATAATGTACAAGAAAAGAAAACTCGAGAAACTTAAAAACGGTAAACGATAGGTATAGAGAAACCTTATGAAAATTGACCTAAAAAACGTGTAGAATTGATCCTGGAGTGGGTACTGGAACCTTCGGCGTAGAAACAAAGAACTGGACGTGTTCCACGAAACACCGAACTACTATACTTTTATCGACGCGCGTTTCGCCAACCAAGTTGGCATCTTCAGGAGAAGTTTAAATCAGTTTTAATCTTCTGTGTAGAATTAAAATATGCAATAAAAAAGTTGCCATTCCGTTTAAAATAAGGGAAGTAGATGCTGACTTTCGGTATAACCAAAAGTGCAGCCATCTTGAAAATATTTTCATCAAGTTCGCCGTAGGCTGATTATCCATCATACAAATTTTCAAATATCAATAATTATTAGAAGCCCTAATACTTTTAATGAATGATTTCCATATACCGGGTGTTCCAACTCTATTTAGACAAGCATTATCTCAAAAACGGTTTGGCATAGAAAAAGATGTTAAATGGGTATAAAAGTTATTTTGTTTAAAAGGGTGCATTTTGCCATTTCATTTTTTTTGTTATGTACAGGGTGTATAAAAAAGACAACACGTTATGAAACTTTAATTTTTCAATAGGAATCCCTGTATTTTTCCCATTTTTACATTCTCCTTAAATGTTTAAACACATTTGATTATTCATGTCTATTACTTATTGTTAACGGTTTATGAGATACCATCAGTTTAATCTTGATTCATAGTCAATTTTCATATTCTTAAATAAGACAGACAAAATATCAAAACAACAGTTGTATTCAGTTCTGTGGCAGGTTGACTTCTTTTATTGTTAAGTATGTTAATTTTATAGGAACATTTTATTTCCCAAAATTAAAATGGTCATATCTTTTTGAAAAAAAAATATTTTGTAACAAATCGAAAAACCTCTCCTTATATTTGTTTCTAGATTATGAAAAAAAAAATACTGCAAAAATTCCACAGAGCGTTACTGAGATCTCAGGGTGTTCTGCAGTGATTTTGAAAATTTTTTCGCAAACTTTGCTGACGGTATTTCCACCTATAAATCCTTTCTGTAAGAGGTGTATAGTAATCACCTAAAAAGTGAAGTGGGTCCCATGCGTTGTTTTCAAGATATGGCTAACTGAAATATCACCAACCGCCACTGGTGTGAAGAGCAAGTACATTTACTGTACTTCCATTCTAAATTGAAAATAGGTAGAAAAAAAGCAAGGTTGTCAGATATATTTTCTAAAATTGCTAATCTCACTATACAAATATACTTAATACTTCAGTAAACTGTTAGTTCGTGACGTTCTTAGAAAGCTAGTTTGGAAATATTTAAAAAAAAGTACATAGATATAAATTTATTAGTTAGCATTGAAATAAAGCGTTTAAAATTGCTGGAAAAAAATATTTATAAACCAAAACAACTTTATGTATATTACTATACTTAAGAAAATTTTGAAGAGCCGGCAATGCCGTGCCATGCCGGCAACTGGAATGCCGATCCAATATACTATTGTGCTTTGTATTATCTAATACATTCCTTAAATACTTATTCGGTCCACTGTGCCATAAAATTTTTACGACGTCGTTAAAATGATTTACGACTTTAGGCACTCTACTTGTTTAAGACGCCAGTGACGTGTATTTCAGCTAGGTTTATTAACACAGACAATTTTTTGAGATTGTCTGGCTAAATGAGCATTATTTACAGCAAATTATATTACAAATATTAAGAGTTTTGTATGCAGGCTAATTTTAATCTCCTATATTGATAAAAAAATATATTTCACAATTTTTGAATTTATAAAAAGATATATGCACGTCCATGGAATCATAAAGTTGCACCGCTTTTTTTGTTCCCCAGGCGTATTTATCATTTTCAATTAAAAATAGAAGGACTATACATTTTTATAAAAAAATATACTGGCCATATTATATATCCATCCCTTTTTTGAAAATATGATACTACAGGTAGGTACTACGTAACAAGAAGTCATGTTCTGACAAACAAAAGGGAAAGTTGACAACATGCATAATATTAACATGAGTAATGAGTACGTCTCATTAAACACATTAATATCGTCGATACCAGGCAAACCAATCTTAATTGGTGCATAATTTTAGGCGCAAAACAAAAAAAAAAAAACGTTAACATTCAGGAATGCCGACGGGCAGGAATCATTAAAATGAAGATATTTCCTCGAAATTTGTTTACTTCTGGAGTGTTTCTTGTTTTCGCAAGGGAATTTTTTACAAACGTTGCTTTCGACCGAAATTATCTCCAATTATATTTGTTTATGTTTTAACTAGATATTTCAGTATAACTGATACTTGAATACCAAATGGCCATCTCACTCTCGAAATATCAATTAAATCGTTTACAGAACCTAAGCCTGTTATAAAATTTTAATAATCTTAGCAATAATATCAGATATTCGTGAAATTCGTTAATTGGTCAGTGGAACACCATAAACCTCTAAAAAATTTAACATATATTTATTGGGAAGATTATTTATTACGTCATATAACTAATTTCGTAAGCGGTGTTTTTAAAAAGGTAATGTGGTCTGTTATTATTTACTCATTTTATCTCGCTTAACATTATTTTTTTTAATATTAGCTACTATAATTGATCCCATTTTAGGTTTTAACTTACTACGAAACATTTTATTACTGCACGTTGACCAAAACTTAAAATAACAGCATACATCTAAAACCCGCATTTAGGTAGTCAAAGTCACACAGTTTTGACAGTTTTCTACTGCTTAAATGTCCTACACGTTGACTGATTATAAATTAAATTAATTCTAAATCAAAAATTACGTCGGAATACTTTGAAAGACAAATTTAATCATGCGTGCAAAGCCAGTACCTAAGTACATTGTCTATTGTTTATAATATAAGTGCGTGAACAAAAAATAGTGAGATGTTCTTTACTTTCATAATGTTTTCCGATGACAAAATGTCAAATGCAAAAAAAAGTGGACATAATTCATGTAAGTAAATAGTAGCATGGCGAGAAAATAAAAACAAAATCGGCACGAACTACAGAAATGGATAATTTGTATAGAAATATTCGTTGTAGAATATTGCTCTCATATTTATTAAAATCCATAAAAAATCGTAAATGTTAATTATCTAAGAATGTGTTGATATCACAAAATTATTAAAAACTACAGCCATCTCCATGTAGCCCATTCTAATAGTGAAATACAGAAGAAGGTACTTAATTATTTTTCTTATTTACCGAACTGAAAATTTCTTTCTAAAGAAATTAATTCACACACAAACTTTTGAGGATGAAATGAAAGAGGCAATACTACATACTCACAAAGAACTAGCAAAGAACAAGAGTGCTGATTGAGATTAAAAAAAGATTTCCAGCTATTAGATAGCTCTGGAAAACGGACACTTAATTTTGAATTGCTCTATAAAGCTTGGATGTCTGCTGAAAATAAATGAATGTTTTCTGTAGCTGTCAATTTTGCGTCAAATATTAGATACAGGTTGTCCAAGAAATCGTTAAATCGATAAATCCTTTAATATGCTTAAAAACACATTTTTCTCAAAAACAAGCTGTGCATTAGGTACCCATATTAAGATTATTATTTTATTTTTACATAAATTTTTCATATTCAAGTTTATATTTTTTTTAATACTTTGTTTTTGCACAGAATGTGATTATTGTTATTCTTTTTTTTATTTCTGTGTTATTTATTTATATATGAGTTGATCATTGGTTGATAAATAGCTCGTATTACGGATATATTTGATTCATGCTAATAAAAACACTTTTTATCTTTGAACCTTTTTCTCTTTGATTTGTTTACACTGTAGCAAGTAATATCTTGTTAAACATTAACAAAAAGCTAAAATGTATCCTTATATTTGCATTTAAGCCCATAAACACCAATTTTATTAGATTCCCGGGTCCCGGAAAATTCCGATAGTTATAGTCCCTTTTTTTTGTAAGACAACGCACTAGGATAGGGGGTCAAATTTTCATTTAGCACATGTGCTAAATGAAAATAGCGAGTTCTAATATGGAAAAATAAATAGAAAATATGCGTAATTTATTTTCATGCTTTAAAATGAATATTCTTTACTTATGTTAAAACTAACATTTTGGTGGGATCCAACTTAACCATTCTACTATTCAATTATCATGAGTAATCCGAAAGCAACAGTGTTATCTGCGCATGTGTATTTTTTTATTATGGGTCCATCACGTCTCTTGGCGTGGAAATGTAATTTTTGTGGTAAAAAAATTTTGTACAACCACATCGTATGTTAACCTTTTCCGTACGGGAAAAAATCAGTACAAGTCGACCTTCCAATTAATATGAAAAATATATATAAAATCAATGAATTTGATGTTCTGCATCACCGACTTCGGGGGTGGTCGATATATCGACCACTCCCGGACGCAATGGAAAGTAATTTGTAAAAATCCCGGAAAAATCAAATTTTGTACAAAACTAAGCTAGACTGGGTTTACCTTTCAAAATGCCCAAACAACATAATTCGGTGCATAAACAACGAATTATAAACGATAAATTATAAACGATAAAAAAAAATAAAAAAATAAAAAATAAAGGGTTATATCGCTGAAAACGCTCAACAAAAGTCCGGAACCGCCAAAAATAACACAGGTTTCATGATTTTGAAAGAACTATCGAATGAAAAAAAATCAACCCCCAGAAACTAACCCCCAAATAGGGGTGGGGGTAAGTTTAGAATTTCAAATGGACACCCTCAAAATTTTTTGCAGATTCCGATTCTAGGGATAAAAATAAGAACCTTTTGTCCAAAAAATTGTTTTCCATTCGGCATAGATGATGCTCCAATCGCAAAAAATCAAAATAACCCTTTCCCCATGGCAGTACACGTGTCCAAGATGCTCGAAAAGGTTTGTGCCAACTTCTTTTAGAACAGGGTTTATTTCACAGGAAAAGTAGGTAAGAAATATTCTTGATCATCCTGGACATTTGACTACGAAAATTTGATTTTCCGCAGTTGGAGTGCCACCTAGGACAAGAAGAAAGAAATTTTTGGGACAAAAGTTTCTTATTTTTACTCTGTACAAAACTTTTACATTTTTCAGAATTTTTTTTTTTTAGCTTTTTTTGGGTCCGCTCTTCCGTGCACCCTAATTTCACGCAATATTATTTTATTTTATCTGTTTTTAAAACATCATAATACATAGATACACCAATTTTACCGTAAAACTACTAAAAAGCTTATTTGACCTTGAAATGTTCATTTTCACGGTGAAAGATGTCACCCAGATTTTTTTTCAATTCTTCCTGTATTCAGCTCATAATTTCCCCCTAAAGTATAAACATTTTTTTTTTTTTGGTGGTCGATATATCGACCATTCCCGTACGGAAAAATTAATCAGATCAGATTATAATCATATCAAGACATACATCCATTAGGAGTACGAATATGCTTACGAACTTACAAGGAGAGGTTCAGCAACTCCCTATGTTTGTTCGGAACTAGCCCTTGAAGTAACAAAAATCAGGGTCCAAGAACCATGGATAAAAGAAAGTGTACAAATTCCAAACATTGGTGTAATGCTGCAAAACTAGAACATAAAAAGGCCCTCATAAAGGATATATGTATGTGCTAAAAGAGCTGAAAACCTTTTAAAACTTAGTAGAAACCAGCTAAGAATAGTTACATATTCTATCAGACTGTGAGGCAATGCAGAAGACAATAAATCTTTGGGGTAACAAAAGTGCCCATGGAGATATACAGCACTTATCCTGTGGATCTTAATCTTCTTTTGAAATACACCGGGGTACAGGAGTGGGTTCAATAATATATGAATTGGATACAATAAGCCAACAGGTTGCAGTGCCCCTGGCATCAAGGTCAGCTCCTAAAAAAGGAAAAAAAACCTATATTAATGATCTTGTACAACTGCAAAACTCACCTGTTGAGTACATCAGTACAGCAATTACCGGTCAAAAAGTTTTCCTGAGTATATTATTTTGATTGTTATTTTTTTGACAATAATCAAACCTAGGTACGCCTCTGTTATGCAACAAATAGTTAGTTCCCTAATACCCCATCTAATTGAAAAACCCGACCCAACGGAATGTGGGAAAACGTCCGAAGAATTTCTAAATTAGAACGGCCGTCGCGAGGGCTTTTATCACTTTGCGGTCCTCGACTCAAAGAAATCGATTATTTGTAGTAATTTTTCTCATCCCGTTGTAGGCCTAATTATCGGCGCATCGGAGACGGCCGCCGTGGAATACTTTCCGCCGCCACCGTTTGAAGTAATCGGGTGCCCATAAAATATATTAATTGCGGATAATCGGATACTAATTAATACATTAACGATATCGACCGTTTATCGGTTATCTGGCTTACGAGCGGAGACGGACAGATACAGGGTTAACCGTTTGTTACGTACAGATTTCAGAAGCTTCTGTAGAGCGCGATTTTTTTTAAAGTTAAAAAACTATAAAGTTTAAATGAGTAATTATGAAAATCGTGCCACTAGTGCAACTAAGTGTAAATAATGGAAGTGGTTTTAGTATGCGACGTGGTAATATTAAATTGTTTCTTAAAGAAGGTTTTTTCATAAATGTGTAAGTTTAGACTTTGCCATTTTGACAAGTTTTGTTTTTGCTTACAAATTATGACAAATGACATACACTTGAGCAATCACGCGACGTTCTGTAACTCTCAAATTTTGTTTTACCTCCTCTCTCTCCCCCCAAAAAAAAACGATGAAACGTGACGTTACTCTTCAGAACTTCGAAAAACGTTAAGGAAAAATATATTTTTTTATCTATCATTTTTCAGCCCAATATTTCAATTGTAAAATTTAATTTAAAATATAATAAAATAATAAGTTTGTGCAATTTTAGGGCAACCAAACTTAACGATGTCTAAGAGTACACACCCAATTATTGGACAGAAAAGTATTTGAGATATCAAAAAGGTGATTTCACTTCTGAACTAGTGACGGTTGGTACCAAGGTTTGCAGGTTTGCGCACCCTCCAAAAAATAATATAAAAACGCCATTTTTATAATTAAAAATGGTCAGCATAACATATATGAAAAATGTTGTGCAATGTATGCTTTTTGGAAAAGTAAACATTGTAGCTCAGTTATACAAAAACGTTATATAATAATACTATAACAATGTTACTGTAACGTTTTGTCCACTTAGGGTTCGTTAGATGTGAAAAATCAGACACGCACTTTCAACTAACACAATTTATTTAAATAAATACAAATACGGATTAAGCACTAAATTAACAAACACTAATTTATTTTTTGTTTAATTTATATTCGAATGTTTTACGAAGCCCGCGACCACGCAATTTCTTTCAAAGACTAACTGGTCCCTGGCCGTACCGGCATGGTTTTATAAAACCCGTTATATTCATCGCGAAAGCCACCGGACACTTCGTGAGTATTCCGTCGACGTTCATTCGGAACATCTCTCTATCTAAACGGCACTGGGCTGAGCCACTCTTAGATGTTTATTATTTACCGAGGCTGGCGTAGGGTGATTCATTATCTTGTCGCATTAGGAATAAAATAATAACACACACATTTAAATAGTGCGTATGTATGAATACAAATATTTTTAAGAGCCTCAAAATTTCGAATTTTCAGATTCGACCTTGAAATATTCAAAAATTTTCAGTTGCGCCATATTTTTTAGTTACTAGTAGTTTTGCATCAAGTTGTATATCTCATGCGACGTTTCGTCATTTTGTTGGGAAAAAAAATAATTTCACAGTTATAGAAAATTAGGCACGTCATTGCTCATGAGCATGCCATTTGCCAACATTTTTAGGTACCTACATAATCAAAAACTCACGAGAACATCATAAGTTACCTAGACTATACGAGTACCTATACGAATGTAGTTACCGCTTTTCGAAACAGCTGCCCTGCGTGATATATTTTGAGGTGTTTCGATACCTTCTTGATTAATTACTAGTTTTATTTTTATTATTATTTTTCGACAAAGATTCGGACTGCCCATTTTCTAGCTTCTATTATACTACTTTTTTCTAACCCTTTCTTACGGGACGTACGCGACACCATACTCTATAATTTCACATTCGCAGCTCCGCGCGGATAGTGTCGTGTGCATGTAGGAAACCGGCACAAAAGGCGAAAAAGGGGGACCAAGTGCATTTTGGTATTCCGCCCATTTCCTCCGAGCCTCATAGAAAACGCTGCAACGCGCGAACGTCTCGCTCGCGTGCCCGACATGAACCCTAATAGTCCAGGAACCGACGACATTTTCCTTATGTGACGGCTCAAGTCTTATTCTTGGTGATTGTTAAGCAGAAAAAGTCAAACGAAACTTACTTTCCTAGGTTGCCACGTCGCGCTGCAAAATTTATGATATGATGTTATAAACATTTCAAGCTTTAAGTGCATACTGGAGTTTGGCTACTTGTAACAAGTAATCTAAACAAAGAAAAAGATAGACCAACAAGAAACATGTGAGTAGTAAAAGGAGAAGAAAATATCAAAAATGTATAAGAAGAGCCAATAAAATACATGAATCCAATAGGCCGCACATTTTAGGCAAAAGTAACACAAAAAGAATACTTACCGAAGTATGGTGACTGGATATTAGGGATATAACAAAAACTATTCAATTACCTTTGCATTTACTGGATGGCCAAATAATAAATTATGATTTTGAAGATGTGAAAAATTCAGGTTAACCAAGAGATTTTAAATCATTATAGCTACTAAGATAATACACCAACTTTCCATTTTATGAATGTAATAAAAGGCAGTTAATTAAATTGACATGTTCACTGTCCTAATGCCAATTTTTTCACGTCCTCGTTTGAATTTATATGCCCCATATGTGGGTCGTAGGGCATTATTGTAGTTGGAATATACCATCTACATCCTACGACTTACATCTGGTGCGCTAGATAAATCTGCATTATTGGTAACATGTACCTACCACGTGCCATCACCTGATTTTTTGTGTTATAGCTTGTTGTTGCAATTCCACCAGTATCACTTTTGAAAATTGCTTTTTGACAAACTATAACTGATTTGTTTGTTGACTGATTTTTTTTTATATACCAAATTGTATTTTTTTTTCTTCAGAGTCCCCTTTATACAACCAATCATGCACTAGTACGTCCTGTTTACTATCAAACTATAAGCAGATATACGTTTACGATCCTCATGTGATTCGCGAGACTTGTATATAATACCCATTACGACCCATATAAGGACAGTGAACGTGTCGAAAACTGTATCGAACGTGTGAAGAAAATCTTTGGGAATCGATTGCGCATCGGTTAATCAGTGCTTTGTGCAACTTATTGATAAAATTGTTTTGGTCCTTATTTTACCAGACGTACGTGTTGAAAAGTCAATTAACTTACAATGTATACAGCGTCCTTATTTTTGCCATAAGTCATGAGTAAAGTGAGGCATTTTGTTTAAGGTTGTCCTTGTTTACATACGTTCGTCTTCGTTTACACATAACCGTGCATATTTATTTTTCCTTGGGGAGACAAATAAGGCATATTAATATTAGGATATTTATCCCATAATTTTGAAAGGATTTAGCAATTGAACGGTAAGATGTACTTTTTCGTTTAGTTGTGTTAATATCGAATACATTTTATTGGTAATGTAATAAAAATCGTTTTATTACCTGAGGTATATTGTTCTATTAACAGTTAATCTAAAAAGGGGTCAAATTTCCTGTACCTGATATAATTATACACTTAATTTCTCCAAAAATTAATAAATATGTACAATTACATCACGTCTACATCGTCTACAAAATACTTTATGAACCGCCACTGATGTTCCTAACCTTACCATCTCTACAGTTCAACTAAGTAGTTGCATTAACATCGCGAGATCACGCTCAATCTTTATAGTGGTCGGCTAGGGGTAAACAGGAAACTTGTATAGAGTTGCGCGCGTATGTTTTATATGATTTTGTACACATATAATTTTACACTGTTACACCGCCCATCTCTAAGACAAATTTTGTCCGATGCCGCTCTTTAGTCATGAGTTTGTGATTACGTCACGAAAAGACCACAACGTACTTTCAATGCCAGTTGCCCAAAACACCTCATTAAGTTCTCACTCTAATCTGTACTGGTATATCGGAAATATATATTTAAAGGGAATACAAGACCCCAAGCCAGGAGGTCGAAAAGACACATTTAATTAAGCAAAGAAACCTTCACGCCTTGTAACAGGAATCCTGACAGGACAATATAAGTTATCGAAACACATACAATATGATGCTAAGTGAAATGCCATTTTGTAGAGGCTGTCAACAGGAAGAGGAGACAGTTGAACAGCTACTCTGTAACTGAATGAAAGAAACCATGTTGAGAGCACTGGCCTTCCATGGCCATACTAAGGAAAATTCCCTTGGGTGACATTTGCACTTTTTTCAAAAGAATTCGGTAGTGGGAGTCATAACTCTGGCGGCTACCTCAGGGAGGAAGCACAAAGTGGTCATTGAGGGAACAGTACTATGACACTTTGAGTGATACTCCATCAGCTCCAGATTTCAGATGTAGAAAACAGGTCTCCGGCGCCCGGACTATGGGGACGGACCTCGAAAACTTTTATTCGTCCGGAGCCATTGTCGCTGTGAGAAGCGTATTGTTCAGTCTTACGTAATTATAGAGCTCAATGCGTTTCTGCACGGGTCCGGGACCCTGCTTCCATTCATCGCTAGCGTTTGATTTATGGCGATGTCGTTAATTTCGTTCTTCTGAATGCGATAATGGTCACGGTCGGGATGTCGATGCTGGATGTCGAATACGTACGAATTCCGTCGAAAATCCACGGTTTTTTGGTGGATTCTGTAGAGTAGTTGAAAGGTATAGGCTAATAGTAATTGGACCTTGGATGCTGTTTTCAAATTGAGGGTTAAAGTAGCAAGAATATTAAAAGCTCCACTACACTACAGAAATCATTACTTCCATTCAACTTTTTTCCTAGTCTGTTAAAATAAATCTATCCTATAACCTCCAATTCTTCTAGTCAAGGCTACAATTACTTTAGATAATTATTGATTAATTAAAAAATATATTAATAAATAATTAAAGATAATTAAATTAATTGTTGGTGTCAAAAAGTAGAAACCTGCTGATACAAGAAACACGAAGATATGTAAAGGAAATACTTTTTAAGCTTCATAAAAGAGCTTCAGGAAATTAATCATCATTAACGAATAGATTATAATTTATTGTTTCTAATAATTCTAGTTTATTGTAATTTTATCGTATCTACGTAATTTATCGAAATCCTGGGAAAATCTATTATTCCTGTTTGACTTCAAATATACATTACTTATATGGATGTCTACAACTGGTATAGTACATACAGCGTGTTTAAAAATCAGAACGATGTCAAAACGTAGAAAAAAAATGCTTTTAAATACCGAGAGAATTCTGACCCATTTTGATCGTAAATATTTTTTGACAGAGCGAACTTTAGGAGGAAGCGGTTTTCACCAGTCGATTTAGTATTTCAAAAGTTTTTTTCGTACTATCTAAATACTTGTTACTTGTCCTACATGGTGTTTTTGAAAATTGGTCAAATTCGTTACTCTTTTAAATGCAACACCCCATATTTGTTTACACCAAACAAAAGCTGTAATCTTCCGCTTTACAAAAATGTATAGTTTGTTACACTTTACTTCCAAAATAGGTTAGTAATTTGATTTTTAAAAACATCGTGTTTTTAACGTCTTAGAAAATTGTAACCCAATTTGATCGTCAATATATTTTGACAAAGCGAACTTAGAAGGATTAATTGATTAACTTTTTCAATTTTTTGTTAAGTTTAAAAGATTAAATTGTAGCTCCCTTTAAAGTAACATGAAATAAATGACGGCAAAACCGCATCTTTCTAAGTTCGCTATGTCAAAAGATATATACCTACTATCAAAATGGGTCAGAATTCTCTGGAACACCCGGTAGGATAACACATTTGAAATCTTAGGGGATCGAATATTGACAAAAAGCTTTAGAGATTTTTGTCCCTCAAAACTAATGTATACCAATTTTGATTGAAAAATAAAGTTTACAAAAATTTGTTTTCGGTCTCTAATTGGGGAAAATGTTAATAATAGTAATAATACTCATCTGCACCACTAAGTTTCCACAGGACATACATTTTTTCGATGGGATGGCATTGATAATTTCTAAATCGCAACGGATACGAGGTAATATTTTTTTTAATTTTTCTAAGGTTTTTCCTAAACTGCTGAAAAGTCTTTGAAGTCTCTCAAGGTATCACTTTTATAATATATAAACTGTGGAACTTTTTCTATCTTCAATGGCATTCCAGTGAAAAAGAGGACAAACTGTATAAACGAGGTGCTGTAAGTAATAATTACTAGTATTATTTTCATTTCTTCCTATGTATTGTATATTCGAAAACAGAAAAATAACTTTTCCAGGAATGAGATTATGTATTTTTTAAAATTGGGTCCTGATTTTTTTTTGTATTTCTTCGGTAATATTAATCATCTAAATCCTTTTTCCATTTTCGATTCCCTAAAAAATATTAAACTACCTAATTACTAAACTTCCTAAAATGTGATATGAGTTCCAAGTTTCCTTATGAAAATACGAGAAATTCGAGCTCCATTAGCCATCACCACTACATCCTTTTCCATAATACGGTTCTGTTAGGGCCCATAATGTATACTTAATATTATTTTACTCTCTACATATTCTATTGTGACAATCAGCAAAACAATGTTTTTAATACTAATTTTATAATAATAATAATAGTTCGGGTGCCTCCAAAATGGAAAGGTAGGTAATAAAAAAGTTTCAATTATTTTTAAATTTAAACTATCGGCTAATACTTTTATAGATTTAAACATGGTTATCTCCTTTCTAAATCCAACTAAATGTTTCTCTGTTATCCTATACGTCAACATAAATAATTACGAAATCTCTATAGACATGAGGACCGGTTTTAAAACGTCACCGGGATATTCCAAAATTCCATTTTCTAGCCGTGTGAATTTGAAAATCGTATCGGGCCAAACAGTTAAATTGCTCGGAAAATAATTCGAACCTGAAGTGAGAATTGTTCAATTGCTTAGAAAATGTTAACAATGTCTATTTTGATCCCATTCCTTGGGTATCCGTTACAAAATTCAGAGTATTAATTTACTAACGCTTATTTTTAAGAGAATATCGTATTCCCCGGATATTTCAACGAGAAATACCTACGTTCTAATCCTAAATCACTAATGGTTGAAGAAGAAAATTTATGTAACAAGGTCGTTTCTTTACAAATACACGCAGGTAGCAATATTTATTAGAAAACAAAATATTTTAACAAATTAGTAATAGGTATAAAACTCCACAGTGACCAATTCTTTGAATTTTGAAGTTAAAATTCAATTCTCGCGTATTTATTTATTTACCCCGAACTTTTAAATAATTTGAAATTCAGTATTTTTATAGGGACTGATATTATTAACATACTTTTAAAAGGCAGATAGAGTTCTAAAAAAAACTATTTCTAAGACTAAAAGCTTCAAGATGCAGTCCTATGGCTTGTTACAATTTTTTTACCCTCAAAATTCAAGGTAACCATTTAGCGATTTTTTTATTTAGAATATGTACCCAAAGCGTTAATTAGGACCCCTCAGAACCTCCATATACGGAACTATAATGAAATATATAAATTGTTTCTTTCTATGCGATCTCAAAGTTGAACAAAATATCAATTGAAAGCTGCTAGACGAGTCAAGTATGCCATGGGATTATGTCAGGACAGTTGAATGTTATCTGGAATCAGTTAAACTTAATGTTGTATTAGTTAAACTAGTTAATGTTGTATTATCAGTTAAACTTAATGTATTAGACAATTTTATTTTGTCTAGGTACTACAGTCCTTTTCTTGTAGGTGCATATATTAACATACTGAATACGGGTGATATTTAGAAATTTTCACAATAATAATTCAAAATTGACTGACTTACACCCACAATGAGCTAATACTTATTTAAAAAAAAACACACACACACACACACATTGAAATGAAACTAAAGCAAAACTTCGACCCATAGTAAAACAAGGTGACATGCAAAACATATTTGAACATTTTTTTGCTGCACACAGCGAAAATATTGAGTCTAAAATTAAGCTAAAGTGACTCCAGATAACATTCAACTGTCTTGACATTATTCCATGGCACATTTGACTCGTCTAACGGCTTTCAAATTTGATATTTTGTTCAAGTATGAGATCGTGTAAAAAACACTTTGTATATTTTTTTGTTTACATTTAGAATATGGGGGTTCTGAGGGGTCTTAGTTAACGCTATTGGTTCAGATTTTAAACAAAAAAAATCGCAAAATAGTCATATTGTATTTCAGAGGTATAAAAAAAATCGTAGCATCTGAAAAACCACGAAGGGAAGAAGAAAGGGAAGAAGAAACAGCTTTCGTGCCCTTTAAAACGAAGAAAAAGTTTAATCGGTATCTGGAAAAATAAGGATTATATAGATCTGTATATAAATAAAAACAGACACCCAGTATGTATCTTTATATCGTCAATAACCAGTTATATAACGACAGTATTATTTATGTTCATGAAATTCATCAAATTACATGACCTTGATTAACAAGATGAGCGTTTTTCGTATTCAAAAAAATTACTTGCATTATAAGCTCGAATACGTATATAGATATTAAAATTATCTAATGTAATCTAGTTCTATCTAGTAATCATATCTATGGATCGACATTGTCATGTTAGGTATGGCCATATAAATCTTTTATTTAAGAAAGTTATTCCTATTAGGGTGGGAAAGTAAAAAGTAATGTGGTAGGCTACTAACCACTACTACCTACTTACATAAACAAGTTTAATTATTATATTTTGTGAGCATTTGTGTCTAGAAGTTTACAATTTTTTTTAGATTTTTTTTTAGAATCCTTTAGGATTTACTGATTTTAGATTTTGCTGTTTTAAAATTAATGATGGTGATTTACTAAATTATTTGTACCAGCAGCAACCGTAAGGAAACATTTAAAAAAATACACTTAATTTAAATGAGAAGATATAGAAAAATGAATCCTCGGCTTTGCTCAGATTTTTTTATCCAGATAATTTTTAAAATTCTATTAAGAAATCTTTTTTTTTTAATTTGATTTTATAACAAGACGATAATTTGTAAAAGTAATATCACAGTCATATTATTTACGAAAATCTCTTTATATTGAATTTGAAATGATTCTAACTAGTATAATTTTATAAGAGTATTTAATGTATTATTCTATTAACAGACTTAAATATTCATCTAAAAAAAGGATTAACAAGGGGAAAATATTTCACTATAGAATTATATTTTATTTTGATTGTAATAGAACTAAAAAATACCTAAATTTGAATAGCCTTGACTTAGCTCGTGTAGGGACAAAATACTACATGTCATTAAAAATGTGACGACTGTTCATTTGAACCCGTTGTAACATAAAAAATCGCAGAGTTATTGAACTTAAGTGTTAGAATTACGAGCTTTTTTACTTAAACTTGATTAAGTGGGTGTTTCTTCAACCCCACGTGTAGGTATTTATGTAACGTTTACAGGTTTTAGAAGGCACCCTTTGGCCCTTACCAAGTTTATTGAAGGTCCATAACATTGTTCAGGACATCCAGAATTTGAAATAAAAGTAATCCCTTTAGAATCAGGAATGTGGAAATAAAGTTTAGAGTTAACTAAACTGTTTTTGTTTCACCCTCTAATGGAAATGTTTTGTTAAGAGCATTATTTTAATTCACCCCTATGCGATAGTTTGCTGTTCATACTCGTCACCAAAGAAAGGACATTGTGAAGGAAAAAATTTATATGACAGGCAAAAATACCTATAGTTTTTTTATTGTATAATTTAGGCATACGTAAATGTAGGCATCTATGTCAAAATCACTGACTCTTTAGTAATCATATTGTTTATGTATTTTGGCTAATTTTATAGACAACGGTAATTAAACATTTTGGTAAAGCACGGTCTAATAATAAGGTGCTCATTTGTTGTCTATGTAAAAGTTTACATACGTATATCTTAACTTTTTTTTAGTCATGAAAAGGAGTAATTTAGAAAAATATATTCATTTTCATAAATGGCCGTGTCATCGATAATAAATGTTCATAGGTCTATACATACAGATACCAGTTTATTTACCGTCAATCATTTCAATAAGAATCTCTGCAGACCTGTTAGCAAGTTTTTTTTGGTATACAATTTAATTGGTATTTTATTCCGTACTGTGTACAGGTTAAATAATTTTATTCTTTGTTAGCTAGCCAGACTACATACATTTATTCAAATAGCGACCGCAGTTCTCCAGCTTTCGTACGTTTAAAATCTTTAAATTTTTTTACAGCATTTTTTTCCCGTAGGTCTTTGTGCTGTCTTAATTTAGTTTGCTCATTTGGTATATTCAGTTTGCAATCATTGATGGTCTTTTATAGAACATTATCTGCTACAGCAAATATTTATGCTTTCTTCTAATAAATAAAGAATATACTTAAGGAACGGAATTTCAAATTATATAGGTTGTGATTAGTGGTTGAGTATTCACCTATATTTGACATTGGATTTAGTGTTGTTTAAAAATAGATATCTAGTAGTAGGTATATGTGATTTTGAACAATGTTGAAATTTATACGAAAATAGTTTATTATTCTGTTTATAGTTGTCATCGCGAGCCCAGTAACTCTTTAATACTTTAAGATTATCTAGAGAATAGATACATTTATTTAGGTTGTTAGTAAGTAACATTCTTATATTAAAATTCTTTTAAATCATGTGGCACTTAGATAATTCAAAAGACATTCATTATAATTAATTAGAAAAATATGCCTGTACATCCAATTAACAAAATAACTTTTGAATGGAAAGAGATACACTTTTCAGGTTTTCACTGTTGCAAATGGCTCGAAATTTGAAGTCTTTTAGTATCTTCCACGTTTTTCCATATTCAATCAGATTCAAGAAACTAATAATAACTTTTAAATGGAACATTCCGTATATGTTTCTATCTAATTTCACCAGAAACATATTAAAAATTGATTTCCAGTAAAACTTAGTTTAATGTCAAGTTTTAGTTAACCCTTAGTTTAACTCATTTAACTCTAAATTTCCAGTCATTTGCAATAGTGAAAATCCGAAACACGTATCTACTTCCTTTAAAAGCTACTGAGTGTATCCAATCTTCGTAGGTACCTGGTAAAAACTATTTTTCATTCAGTCGGCGTTTCGCAAAATTTATTTGCATCCTCAGGACTCTAAAATAAAATATGACAACAACGCAGTAGACAATAAAACAAATGCAATGCCAATCAGAGATTAAAATGATGTTACTACTAACAATTTACAAACGAACAGAGTAAATGAAACTTCATTAGTCATTATCATTTTTCTTTCGACGAAATTAAAATCATTGGACAACAAAACATTCACTTGCAACTTATATAGAACATTGTCACAAGACAACCAAGACTTCTTTTATGGACTATTTTGTCAGTCCGAAACATAGATCACCTGGACTATTATTCAGTAAATATGAAACATGCAATCTTGATTCCATCTATATAATCTTATTAATTTTGATCGGTGTTTGGTATTACGTTTGTTTAATTATCTACATTGTGTTGTTGTCATATTTTATTTTAGAATCCTGAGGATGCAAATAAATTTTGCGAAATGTGGACTTAATGAAAAATAGTTTTTTTTTTTCGAAATATTTATGACTTCATTCCATTAGTTAACGATATTTATACTATACAAACAGATCACCAATCCTAGGTACATTACAATTAGACACCCGGTAAGTATATGTAGATAGTAATGTTTTACTTATACAATATGTTTAAGAAATAACGGTGAATATTAAAACAAACAAATATGCAGATATTAAATAAGGTAATTATAACAATTTATATCGTGTTACCTAATAAAACACGCCATTTACCTATTAATAATTCAATTAATACCTTAATACTAAATATTTCTAACACCTAGGTATCTACGCTCAAACCCTCAAAAATCTAAAAGAGTGTAGAGTGTAGAGAGTAGAAGAGTGATCTATTGTTTTACCCATGAATGCCGAAAATACTATTTACTATACTTAAAATAAATAGATTACATCGCTCGATGCTAAACAAACTTATGACGAAGCGGCACATGACTTGATCAATGGATTCAATATAGGTAGTCTACGTCGTACATAAAGTGATAGGTACTATATTGTTTTCTATTTTATCTGATGCCATGTGTGTGGTAATAAATACATTTTCACAGATAAAATAGTTTTCTTAATTTGAAAAAGTATTCTTATTACAAAAGATGTCTTTATTTTAACGAAAAATCGTTTTAAATGAAGATATAAGTAATATTTCCACATAAGAGTATTTATGGGAATCAATGCAACTTTTTTATGTCTAGAAATTCATGGATTATATACCTACGTACTATTTTTTTTCGGCTTCTTTAAGTAATTATTACTGTTATATACTCACGCCAGGTATCTACTTGCAGAAGTTTTCTTGCAGTATTGTGATACCAAATAATTATTTTTTATTAATAGGCATCAGAAAAGATAATAATTACTATTTCACAGGTACGTCGCATAATACATACAAATAAATCTGTTAAATAGTTAACAATCATCTCATCTCTTTTAAAGTAAACTATCATTTTATTATTCAATAAAATTTAGGAACATGATGCAATTTTTATTTTTATATGTTAGTTATGTCAAACACTTTGTTGTGGGTTTAAAAAAAATTGCCCCATAACTTCGTTCAGAATTTATTTTTATCGGTGTGTTCAAACTTCTGAAATATTAAAATCGATACACTACTTAGGTACGACCAAGGAAGTAAACAGTTTTCCCACGAAATAAGTTTAAAGATGTTCACAATGCCTTTGGAAAAAAAAGCATAGTGCGTATTGAAACCCCGTTTGGCACTCTGAGAATCGCCGCCGAGTTGATTTTCTCACCTCGCGTTCGAGTCTCCCCCGATCTGCATCCCTTGTCTGCGCGAGTTCGTCGGTTTGGCTCCGTAGTCGAGCGTTGAACTCTCCGCAAATTCGCACAGCGCATTGAGTCAGGTAAGGTCTGCGGCGTCTGGCCCGCCAGCCGGGACTTCCTCGTCCTTTATTTCCGTTATTTCGCGTCCTCCTCGCGCATGAATACGATTAGAATCGGGTCCTTTTGTGCGGCATCCTCTCCGGTCGCGACGGACCGTCTTCGAGCCGGCTCCGGGGCAGTGGCAGCTCTCGTCCAACACGAAGAGGGTCCGAAAAACATTCCAACATGCAGATTTTTAACAAGAAATGGTCCTTCAGTGCTACATCGAGTTGGGCACTGTTTATTACACATCAGAAATTCAAGAACATAAGAAATTCTTTTTTTCATCGTGACCTTAAGGTGTCAAACAAAAAAGTCTTATATATTATATAAGCCTAATTGATATTTTTTGACAGTACATACCTATCGGTTCCTACATACTTACTTATTGCTAAACTGAGCATTAATTATGTAGGTACCTATACCACCAAAGCAAAATAATAAGTGGAAATTAGTATAGACTATAGCACTATAACGACATATTTTTTCTGAGTGCTGACTCCGAATGCATAGTCAGTTTACATCCATACTTCGTCCATAACCTTAAAAAGTGGTTTGAAGCGGTCAATTTTGGTTTTTCCATTTATATTTGCCGGTCAAATCGACTCGTGGTATACAAAAAGCGAAATATATTTTTTTGTCATAAGATACCATTTAGAGGTCAACAGAAAACAGAGTGAACCTACAATACAACCCTTTACCTACTGTTAAACGCAATAACCCCATAGCTCTGAGAGTGCGAGAGTCAGACTCAATATCCTCATAACCTATGAACCCACTAAACCAATAACTCGGTAGCTGTATATACCTATAGAATTAGAAACGATCTATCTCGGAGGTCTGCAAATTCTGTCTTGGATGACCTACATAACTCTGGTGATCAAATCATATAGGTGTAGTAGGAAGTAGTACTTCGACATTGGATAGCCCCAAGTTTACCACAGATATAGTCGGAAAAGCGCTCTGCCAAACACAGTATCAAATAGTCACGTTATGCATTTTTAAAATATGGGGTTTTTATAAAGGCGTATGATGCAAAGTTACAATTAGATTTGGCAGTATTGCTCAGTAGAGTTTCTCTAAGAGGAGGCTTGGGTTGTACGTAAATAAATACACCTAACTTTGACATAAAAATGCAGCATTTAATATTCACCCACATACACAATACCGTAACATCTACTGTGTACTTTATTTGGTTATCGAATTATATATATAATTCAACTTTATACGAATTACTGAAATGACAAAATTAACGAGCTAGACCATCGATTAAGGTTAGGGACGAACTATGACATGATAGATTTAAACCGACTACGGTTCCAACGATCCCAAAAACATGTAAGTATGCTGTAGTCTACTGCAATCTTTTTTTTGTGTGGCGGTATTATGAGTCTGGATGTTTTCATGTTTAACCTGTTGTACCAAGTTATCTGATATGTTACTTTTTGTGTAAGATGATTCTGCAAGTAAATGCAAGGCTAGATCCACAAATATATAATTTTACAACATTTCCTTTGTAAAATTGCAGTCTCCAGATTTACGATTTGTAATCAGTGTCAAATTAATTTCGAATTTGCAATCCAATCAAGGCAGAAACTTCGGATCAGAGCTATGGCAGAAGTGATGAAAATGATGGGCATTAAAATAAGAACTACTGCGCTTCATCCCCAGTCAAATTGCATGGTCGAATACCACAATAGAACCAAATGCCATTACCTGTCTAAATTCGTGTCTGAAAATCAAAGGGACAAATTGGAACCATATCATATACCTGCTAAAAAATGTCTATATCTATATTGCTTCTTGATACTGCATTTTTTGTTTGCTATATAATATACTTTGTATGTAATTTTGGGCTAAACAACAATGTGATACAAAAAAAGCAACCTAAGCGACTCTTTGCATAAAGTGTCATTCTAACTAAAATGTTTAATAGCTTAACTACTTTTGACCTATACAGGTAGAGAAAACTTTCACTTTGAGATAATAGCATTAACATCTGAAAGATTCGGTGCGGAAGGGAATAGGCCACGCCTTAAATCGTCTACAAACGGCATTAAACAAACCGCCGCATATGACGAGTGCAGTTAGTGCTACTTCAGTATTGCCAAAACTATTGTGGTTTGTACAACTGATGGTGCAACACAGGTGGGCTTTAGAAGAGGGGGATATGCGCTTTAACGCTTTGTCGTTTAAATGTGTAAAATTTCCAACCCAGAACCTATATTATTATAGGTATATTCAGTTACGAATTTATTTAATACTATGTATGCCCTGATTCAGGTGGTTTGTTACGTCACTGGAGCTCCCTGTGCGATTCTGATACGCGTTTGATTACTTACACGCGATACCAGTTTCATGTTACCCTGAATATGTTAACGCCCATTTATAAGGAGGTTCCCGTAAACCTGAGGTACTTCATATCTTATGGTAAAACAGAAAATGATGTCGTGAAAAATGTTTGCAAAAACTAGAGAAACAAGAACAATTTTCTTAATGTGATGTACCATGGAACACAATATATTTTTTCCTATTATCTGATTTCAACAATTTTAGACTGAAGTAGATCTTTTATTAGTTTATTAAAAGTTCGAACTATCAGAAATTATGAGCAGAAGTTATTTAAATATAATTTTATATTTCGTATGGTTAAAATGATAATTTTCTTCATAAAATATTGCAAACTGTCAATATTGTTTTTTTTTATTATACTAGTGTATAACTATTTAGTAACACGATAAATGAACTACTTTAATAATTATAGAATAAGAGTAGCAAAGAAATTGCTTAGACACCAGGATTATATGATTACCACGAATTTTAAATGTATTTTGGCCTTGTTTGTAAAGAGTCATAAATATATTTATCTGGATATCGAAATTAATTGGGTTTTGGGCGTTAATTATTGGATGACTCTTTATGGAACGCTCTCATAATTAATATAAGATGGAGGTTGCACTTGATTATGATTACTGACTGCTCCATTTTCTGACTGAGCTGGTGTAACAAAAAAGGCGTGCCAGTGTTATGTGATGAGATTCCAAAATGAAAATGAAACTATATTATATATAAAAAAAAACTAATGTATAAGGATTCCTCATCTTTACGCCCAATATTGCCATGTTTTTCCAGATCGAATCTCAAAAAAAAATGTTCAGGTTCAGGCGTCAATTATTACCTATATTTTTATTCCTCTGACTCAGTAATTCACAAAGCGAGTATATTAAGACACAATAAATATAACTGTAACCCGACCGAAATTGCAGTATTAATTTACAATTTCTGAACAAGATACCCACATTAAAAGGCATTAAAAGAGCTAAGAAATCAAAACAGAGATAGTTTGGCTTGTATACTGTGACCCAAAGGAGATAAATGAAATGTAAAGGCTGATAAACTGCCAAAGATTGAGCTTTAGACGCCCTAATAAAACCGGAACCTTTCTGTGGCGTAGCAAAACCATGCATAAAACGTAATTCCGTAAATGAATAAATGACAAGTCACTGAAGAAAGAACAGTTCTAAAGGAACAGCCCAAATTCACAGAAGACCAGTTGAATCGAAAGGACATTGCTGACTAAATAGACACATTCGCCTAATTAGTATGGAACCTCTTCCATACTAATTAGCGTCGAAACAGCATTCAAACTTTGCCTGGAAAAAGAGGAAAAATAGAGACAATGTTTGAAATTCTACGGAAGGAAATGTCAAAAGCTAATAGCTATACATAAGAGCCCCTATCGAGTTTGTGGAGGTGCTCTTAAACCAGTGGGAATACTACAATAGACCTCAAAAGGTCTCGGTGGCTGATAGGACTCCTCCAACTCCCAATAATTTAATCCAATATAATCAAATCTAAAGCATAAGCCATTGTTTAACACTATCACTTACTTAGTTAAGTCAAACATATTTGTTTTTGAATTTTTGCCTAACAGACTTTTGACTTTTCCATTATTATTTAATTGCAATATAAGTAAAGTATTATGATATTTGTAAAGTGTCATTGGTGATAGCTGACAGTTATTAAGTTTTATAGTTTACATATTGAGTGTATTCAGTTTATACACTACCTGTTATTAAAGAATTGTATGGAATGACAGATTAACATTCTACAAGTCAGATGAATTTTCTAGAACATGTAAAAACTATAAATAGTGGTGTTGTTGCTAATATAGAGTTAGTTCTGATTCGAATGTTACAGAGTTAAGGTCGAAGAGTTGTAAAGTATTAATAAACGTGTTTGAAGTGAAGTAGCGAATTATTTAAAGAGAAATACATAACATTTTGGTGAATGAATACGAGATCCTCAAAATACGACGACGAAACGACGACTGAAATATTAAAATGTTTGCAACAAGAACGACAGAAGGATCGTGAAGAGGCAGAAAGACGAGAGGAAAGGCGACGACAAGAGGACGAACGACGATGACAAGACGACCATGAGGAAGCCGAACGACGACAGGAGGACCATGAAGAAGCGGAGAGGCGACATCAGGAAATTTTCGAGTCTCAAAACGTAATAAACACCAGGTGGAATGAATTTTCTGGAAGAATTGATAGTCTCTAAAATTCAATAGAATCGAGTAGGAGTTTCAGGAGAAGAAAGAAGAAATCGAAAAAAAAGCCGCAAAAAAGACAACGACCTGAAATTAATCCGAAACTGGGTAAAGAATGGAGTCCGACCAACTTGGCGGAAGATTCCAGATATGGTACGACTATAAAGGGATACTGGGGTCGATGGAGTTCGTTTCGCCTTCGCGATGACCCACAGCATCGGAAGTGGGAGAGCCCCGATTGAGTATCCACAGTCTACCAGTTGGTCTTGTCTAAAGCAAGAATCCACTAAGTGCTAAAAGAACTTTACAACAGCCCATCCGGAAGACATTGGAGTAAACAAGACTTTGGCTCGAGTAAGGGACTGATTTTATTGGGTAAACTGTCACCGAGACGTAGAAGAATGGTGCAAGAGATGTGATTTGTGATCTGCCAAAAAAGGGATCAAAAACAAGAAGCTGTGGTGAAATGGTGCAATACTTAACTGGAACACCATTTGAGAGAGTAGCAGTGGACATTCTTTGATCATTACCTGTAACCAACGGCGGCAACAAATGGATGGTAATAACAGATGGTGGTAATAGATTATTTCTTGAAATGGCCAGAAGCAGTACCCCTCCCCAATCAAGAAATAGAAACTGTAGCCGAACCGTTCAACGAGAATGTCATAGCCAGACATGGAATACCCTTTGAGCTGCATTCCGCTCAAGACAGAAACTTCGAATCAGAGCTGTGGCAAGAAGTGATGAAAATGATGGGCATTAAAACTAGAACTACTGTGCTTCATCGCCAGTCAAACTGCATGGTTGAATACACAATAGAACCATATGCCACTACCGTCTAATCATTAGTGTCTGAAAAAAAAAGGGGACTGGGAAAAACTGTCATATCTAAGTTCCCAGCAAGAATCAACTGCTACGCCTCGTCTTTGCCGATCTTTGGAAGAGGCAGCTGCCTCCTGACCTCATGCTTGGCCTCCATTAAAAGAGATTCAGGAGCGACCTCTGTCCGTTTTTGTGAAAGATTTGCTAGAGAGAATGGACTGAGTTCACAATTTGCCAGGGAAAAGCTGAAAATGCAGAGCGATAAAATGAAGCAACGTCTCGACACTACGTCAACGGAAATTGCATTTAAGCCTGGTCATGCAGTATTGTTGTACGCCCCAAAAAGGATGAAAGGAAGTATGAAGTATGTACGCCCCAGAGGAACTGGGAGGGCCCGTTCACCATCATAAAGAATATCATACGACCTGGTCTACCGCATCCAGCTTTCTCCAAGAAGCAAGCCGAAAGTGGTCCACCTGTAAAGACTTGCAAGGAACACAGGACATAACCCACCACGAATGCTTCATTGTCGAAGATCCGCCAACGAGTGAAGATAGTGTTATTTGGGAGGAATAACTACAGAGGGGAGTAGTGTGACATTTGTAGAGTGTCATTAGTGATAGCTGACAGTTATACTATAATTTTTATAGTTTACATATCGAGTCTGTCTATCTGTTAGTAAAGAATTGTATGGAATGACAGATTAACATTCTAGAAGTCAGATTAATTTTCTAGAACATAGTGATGTTGTTGCTAAGATATAGTTAGTTCTGATTTGAATATTACAGAGTCAAGGTCGAAGAGTTGTAAAGTATTAATAAACGTGTTTGAAGTGAAGTGAATTAGTATTTCAAGAGAAATACAGACAATTATGTATTTTCTTGAACAAGATAAATACAATATAAGCAGTATAAGTATGTCCAAATTCCTTAAAATTATATTTATGCCTAATTTTCTATACGACGCGCTGTGTGGAAGCCCACCTTTTAAATGTCTCTTGGCACGAAATCAAATAATCATCACCACACAGTGCTACTGTCACTATTAATCACAATCGTCCACCGAAAGATGAATGAACCCGAAAATATAAAAACGTAAATCAATTTCGGGTTTATATCTTCGTTCACATTAGCTCCTATTTACTTCTGAAATCTGCCATCGTATCGCCGGACCCAAACACCTGCCTTGCACGGAATAATTCCAGAATAAAAAAAATGTCGGCTCGTAATATAGTACTTTTATAGACGCCTATCCAGCATGCATATTAATAGAGTCGAATAGAAAAAAAATGTTGTCCGATAACACTTTCAGCACCGTCTTTAGTTAACCAGATTTTTTACGAACAGACTTTTTGCGACAAAGTTGTACAAAGGTACATTAAATATTTATTAACTGTGAAAATACAAAATACATACGAATTTGAAAAAGTGTATTTAAGTGCATTCGATTATATTTTCTAAATAAAAGTTAAAATGTTAATCAAACATTAATTCTATGAACTGTCAAAGAATTGGTAGGGTAGGTATAGGATTAAAATAATGATATCTAAATTCTTATATTTCAAAAGTCTAGAAAACATTAAACATTAAGATATACTACTTAACTCCCCTTTATAATTTGAAATTTTTCATAGATACCTAACTTTACAAGATTTTAATTACGTATGCGCCTCGTGTCATAGCGCGTATTGTCTAACTGTATATATATAAGTATTATATTAGATATCTACAATAACGTTAATATATTACATATTGTAATAAATATATTTATGTAAAAAACTGTGTTTACGCGTATATAGACAGCAACTAGCTTTTATTCGTATTGCCTCATGGTTTGTCACGACAATCTAGAAAATACGCAAAAAAAAAAACAGTAAATAAACAAAAAAAATAACAAAATAATTGTTATTGTTTCTTGTATTTTACGTCTTTCTTATTCTTTCTTGTTCAATGTCTTAACAACTAACACTGAATGACGCATAGATAATACAAATCAATTTATATTTTTAATTGAAATAGCTTCTATGGTGAGTTTATGGACGCACTTAGTATGTTTTATGTATGTATATACCTACTACAATTTAGTCCTTGCTGATGATATTATAGATAGTTTGTGCTTCATGCGCCATCTAGGTAAAAGCTGTACAAATTATACGACCAGCCCTTGGTCTTCGAGGTTTGACTGCAGCTGCCACTTTTACTTTCGTTTATTTCGTATTCACTTTCCAATGTTTTGCTCAATTATTTGTATATACTTCAAATCGATTTCTCAAAGTAATACAATTACGTACATCTGTAATGAATATTTTAATCACTGTACAAACATTTTCAAAAATATTTTGAATCTATCTTTAGCAAAGTACTGAAATAAGATCATTCTAAATTGCAAGTACCTAAATATGTTGACGTTTACCTAACTTACTGTGCCATATTACTTGTCATGTATGACTGAATTCGATTTTATCTTACAACTTGTGTCAGTTGTAAGTTCAGAACTATCCGAAGTTCTATTATTTCTGTATTTTTAAGTGGCATACGAAGTTAATAGTCGTAAAAATGTCATTGAAATTTGCATCTACTCGCTGCATTGGATTTATAGCTTTTTTGCATATCTGGAATTTTCGTGTGGGTCCTTATATCATTGATCTATTTCATGCTAATGGGACAGTTTTTCTTCAATGAAAAATAATGTGGAAATAAATTTATTTTTGTATTTACTTTGAAAATATACAAAAAAAGTGAAATATATATATGTGAATAGCATACATAACTTATTCCTTATTCATATACTGTAAGGTGGTATTAAAAAAAAACAATATTGGCATTAAAACATGCTTTTGAACATATTTACTTACTGGCTGAAAATATGCAATATTTTGATAAACACAGTGTGTCCGTGAAAGTTGTCATCATATACAAATTTTTTTGCCCAATGAAGTTTTGGCGCCACATTGCTTGCACATCGAATGTGAGATATGACACAAAAAAATCTAAAAACCGAGTTTTCGATAAAAATATCGGAAAAACTTAAGATCTTTATCATGTTATTTTGCATATCAGCAAGTTTTCAACAAGATATTCCAACATTTGGGTTTTTTATATTTTTTTTTCAGAGACACAAATAAGCCAAAAATTGCAATAACTGCATCAAGACTGGATTATTATATTATTCGTTTTATACATTAATTCACTTTTATCTCGGAAACGGAAAAGTAATACAATATTAGTGAGGAAGTATTAAAGAAAAAACGAAATTTTGGAATATCTTTTTAGAAATTGCCATTCACGTATAATATCACAGGACGAATTTTTGGGCAACATTATATATTTAACATATCAAAAAAATCCTGAAATTAGATGACCAAAAAAATCTGATACCAATTTTCCCATATAATGTTTTGAACTTTCGTGGACACATTGTAGTACTCCAGTAAATATATGTAATCTAAAACCAAGAACATACATATACATACCTACATAAGTATTTGAATTTTAAAAATCTGTTAAATATGGGGCAGCTAAGAAGACCTTTACAATTATCAGTATATATCAATTTTTTTCTTTCATGAGATATATTGTTGTGTTCCATGCGTATATAAAATAATAAACAAAATGTAATTTCAAAATCTTTTTATTGTTGCAAATGAATGGAGCCCATTTCGTTGAGAAAGAAACGGAAATAATTACATATAGATACACTGTATGTGGCTGTATTTTTAATCGATCTTACCAATAAAAAACGTTCAGCGTTCAATTATTTAATTAACTCGTCCCAAAACTTTACCGGCTACCTGACACCAATAAAAAGTAAGGATCACTCTCATTTGCATAGAGATAAGGAAACACCAACATAACCAATTTACTCCGTTACAGCGTTTGCAGCGAGTTCCATTCAGTAATTACGCCATGTAATAAACATTCAGAAGGCAGCCTTCCAGACTAGTCATGACACTGGAATACTAGCTCACAAACCCACATTGCCGGGCGGCGGGACAATTTTTCTTTGTATTTATTATAACTACCAGCAACATTACCATATCGACATGTGTTTATAGGCAGGTGTTTTTCGTAGCACGCGCCAAGAGCTCCGAAGCACCTTGTCTATTTCGAAATTTATTAGTTTTTTATTTACGTCATCCAGCCATCAGCTGCTGACTGATTTTTATCGAGTATAAAAGTTTATTATGTTGCGGCTCGATTATCGAGCGGGAATGGTAAGTATAAAAAAGGCGGTTGGTTTATTTGTAAATTTTATTTTTAAAAAATTATTAAAATATTACTTTATTCAGTACAAGTTTTGCAATATGCGGTATATCAAAAATATAATACTTACAAAATAACTTAAGTTTGACGAAACGTCTTATAGAAACCTTCTGACACATTTTATCACTATTAACTTAACAAATATGGAACTAATTGAACGAAAAGGGAATTCTTAATCAGTACGATAATTTATTTAAATAATACTTTAACAAACAGAGAGCACATCTTAGGCAAAAGTTTGGCTGTACCAATTTTATTGCAATTTTTATTTTGCCGCATAAAACGATTTAACGCTAAATGTATATAAAAAAAACTTAAATCTATGAAATATAAACAATATATACAAGGTATGTACAAAACAATGACTAGAAAAAAATAACTGACATAAACTCTTGAGATTCATCAAAAATTATTGTAGAAAAATATCACTCCATGGAATGAACAAAGGCACATAGTTTTCTTACTTTAAGGCGTGTTTTTGATTAGATACTACGACTGGCCTCGGAATTCTGTAAAAAAAATAAATCATACATTAACCAATAACTAACAAAATAAACAAAATATTTTCTCGAATAAACAATTTCAAACGGACGAGGAGTTCGCGCTTATTTTTTTCAATAAGTTTCTCAGACCGTATTGTTCGCGAAGATTTAATGCGCTGGCTCTTATTTCTTAAAGAAACTGGTATGTGTACCAAAGACCCCTGTCAAGACGCATGAAAAGATCCGAGGCTCAAAAACGGTATTTTACCGTAGGGTAGGAAATAGCTATACATCTCCGAATCGAGGGGAACGACTTCGCTTTATAATTCAGGTAGATTCCGATTTAAAAACAGGTATAGAGAGAGATATACGCTATAATATGTGTGGACGATTATTTGAAGAAAAAGTGTACCTATATCCTGATTAGATATAGACACTTTACAATAAAACGTATTATGTTGCTTATCAAGGATTCAGCCCTATCTTTACCGAGGTGAGACGTAACTAGGTACATAATAAATCGTTATATTTTTCTCAGCTGTACATGGGTGCCATTCATCGTTAAAGTTCACGAACCTACCTGCCAAGAAAGTTCTAAACAATGGAACCGAAGGGAGTCTTTTTTTGTAGCAAAATGTCAAGTTTATTTAGGATTTCACGAGGACACGTGCAAAATTCGATCAAGCAAAAAAGCGACTGTTAAAAAAAACGCGTAAAGAAGGTTTAGATAAATATTTTTAAGAGTACGATGCTTTCGGTAGTACACGGCGACATTGGAAAGATGAAAGAAATACTTTGAAAGAATGCCGACTAATTTACGGGAATTAGTACCGGGCGAACGTAATTTTTTAATTACCGATTCCTTCAATTTGTCACGAGACAAAAATCGGTTAAATCGAGTCGCGTTCTTTAATCTACGTCACGAATTAAAAATAGTCTACGTAATGGTAAATCGATACTGACCTTTGAACGATTCTCATTCCTGCTGCCAAGAGAAGATAGCGTCCAGCAGCTCCTCGTCCTCCGGACTCTTGGGGTCGTAGTTCTCGTAGTTCTCCGTGTGATGGTACAGCGCGTTCGTGTAGCTCTGCGTCGTGGAGAACGACCCCTCCGAACTGTGGGACGGCGTCGGGGAGGCCGAAGCCTCGGAGCACGCCGGGGTGGACAGGAGGACGGGGTACGATGCGGAGTAGATGTGCGTAGAGTCCGGGCTGCTGGTGTAATACCTGTTGTCGGAGACGGAGTGCGTGTCGCTGGCGATGGACCCGTTGTTGGACATCTCGTTCTCGTGGTCGTCGATCATTTGCTGCAGGGAGCGGATGTACTCCACCGCCAGCTTGAGCGTCTCCACCTTGCTGAGCTTCTTAGAGGCGCCGCGGCCCTGCGAGGAGCCCTGCGGGGACAGCGCCTGGGCCACGCTGGGCGGGATGTGCGAGCGGAGGGTGGCGAAGCCGTTGTTCACCTGCTTCACCCTGTTCCTCTCCCTGGCGTTCCTCCTGGCCACCGAGGCCGGCTGCTGGGGCGGCCCTCCGTACGGCATGAACTGGATCTTCCGCTTGCAGCGCAGGTCGCCGCCGTTGGACACCAGGACGGAGCCGCGCTCGGGGGCCGGCGCCAACGGCCTCTTGCCGGCTATCACGGACTTCTGCGGCTGCTGGGAGACTATCACGCAGTTGGCCTGGGGCGCCGAGTGCTGGATAACGTTGTACATCTTGTTCTGGCCCAGGGTCATGGTGAGAGCCATGAGGCACCGCCGGAAAACAACTGAGATGCGCGAGTGTACGTAGTGTATACTGACTGCGAACGGCGCTGTCGCACGTATCGAATGAGCAAAGCACGGGGCGAAGTCGTGGCGCGCGAAAGCTCTAAAAGCGACCAACGGAATGATTCCTTCCGTTGGCCGGCTTACGGTTTTCTACGCTCGAGGTCGGCTCCCCCACCAGCGGCCGCGGAGGGTGCGCGCGCTCTCTGGGGGTTGTACGCGTGCCGAAAGACGTGAGACGCATGGCAAAGGCCGCCGCCGCCGCCGAAATCTCCGAGTGGCCGCGCGCCCGCTTCTCTCTTCTTATTCTCGTCTCGGCGGGGTCCGGAAGCTGAGCGGGCCGGGCGAGACGCCGCGCCGAGGAGGCCGGCGACTCGTCGCGGTCGCGTCTCGCGTGCAGTTTCGGGTCCTCCGGCGGCAGCTGCGGAAGGCGACACATGCGGGCCACCAGCGCCTAGACAATGAACGCGGCGCGGCACTGCCTCTTTATGGCACTTGCGGATCGGCAACAAGTTGATTTTTTTTTTGGAGGACTTGTTGATTTTGCCAGTAAGCGATAGGTGTCTGTTTACGATCCTCATTTTTGAACCACATTCCACGGTTCCTAACAGACTCGTCAATCATTAATTTAACTGTAATAAAAACGTACATATTTATATTAAGTTTAAGATTCATGTCATAAGTAACGTGTATTTATGCATAGATTATTCATTTCCTAAGCGTTATAACTGATTAGAAATAGGTAGTACCTTTTTTCAATTTCTCTACTATTTTTTTTTACTTGGATGTGATAGTTATCGCAAAGTTGTCTGAAACTGAACTACTACAACTAAAATTGTAATAAAATTATTTTAAAAAGTGTTGAGTGTAACATTCATAAGTCGTAAGTAAAGTGTATCAGTTTATCCTGAGGATAATTAATAACAAGTTTGGTAACTTTTTTATGGTAACGTTTCTCTATTAATTTTTTACTTGAATGTGATGAAAAAATGTTATAGTCATCGAAAGTGTGTCTGAAGTTACAACTACAACAACAACTGTACTAAATTTTATTTAATAGATATAAAGTGTAAATCATAAGTAAAATGAATATCTGTAAAGTATATTAATTTTCTTGAACATTGTTAATTAAAAATAGAATATTTTTCCAATTTCTCTACTATTTTTTTTACTGGGATACAAACCTGGATACATATCTGAAACTACAACAATAACTATAACAAAAACATTTTAACATTTTTAAAAAATGTTAAGTGTAGGATTTCTAATATTTGACGTCATGTACGATTGATATTCGGGCTCTAGACTGTCATGTCATACATAAGTCATAAGTAAATTGTATCAATTTTCCTGAGCATTTTTGATTAAATGTTGTATATTTTTACAATTTCTCTACTAAATATTTTACCAGGACCTGATAATGAATAATTGTTTGGAGATAATTTGGTAGTTAGGTGCGGTGTTTTTCTGTATTTTCAACAATAATGCATAATGAATAACGAGTTATTAACCAAACTATTTATTATAAATAAACTAAATAAATTATTCGCATTTTATTGAGGTTACCTCTAAATTGTAATTTCAAGAACGTTTATATAAAAATTAGGAACCAGCTCCGTTTCTGATAATGACTGAAATCTTTGGCTCCTAAGTCTTCCTCAAGTAGGTATTTATAGTTTAAGAATTTGTATAGTTTTAACAAATACGTTTTACTGTTTGAACATCTATTCTGAGGTAGGTACTAGCCATACATAGCAGCTCCAATTTTGAAATTACACTTACCTTTTAATAGTAGGTATGCATATTTATCCTATTTATACTTAATTTAAAAAAAAAACTGACAATATACGAGGTGTGTAAATTAAGTAGGTAATGAGACTGATTTTTTTTATTTTTTTTATTTGGATAGAATTACAATTCAGTATTGTCTTCTTTAAAATAACTTCCTTGAGAAGCCACACAGTGCTGGAGATGGTTCTTCCATTCCCTCATAGCAGTGTTGGAACTCATATAGGACTGGAATAGCCCTCAGCTGGTTGGTTACAATGACGTCCCTTCAGGTGATTTTTTAATCTCGGGAAGAGAAAAAAGTCACAAGGACTCAAATCAGGCGAATAAGGATGCTGAGGAGCCACAGGAATGTTTTTACTAGCTAAAGCCTCGTTTACTGAAATGAAAGTGTGTGACAAGGCGCATTGTTGTGATGCAACATCCAGTTGTTCTTGATGTTTGGTCTCACAAGCATGACCCTCTTTCGTTTTCCAAGAACTTCTCTATAATAATGTTTATTTACTGTTTGACCTGGAGGCACAAACTCTTTGTGGACGCTGGCTATCAAAAAAACAAATCAGCATGCATTTGATCTTCGACTTGATCATTCTTACTTTTTGGGTCTTGGAGAGCCTGAAATGTGCCATTCCATGCTTTGGCGCTTGGTTTCCGGGTCGTACTCAAACACCCAAGTCTCATCACCAGTAATGACACGTTCCATAAAATGGGGATCATGTTCAATCGATTGCAAAAGTCAAGACACCTTTCTCTCCTGATGTAGTTTTGTTCTTGCGAAACGTTTTTTGGAACCATTTTTGCGCAGATTTTTCTCATCCCTAATTCGTTAGTCAAAATCTGATGAACAGTGGTGTGATTCAAATTTAACTCTTCTCCGAATATTCTTGTTGTCAACCGACGATCTTAACGCTCAAGATCCCATATTCAATCCACATTTCCATCGGTTCTTGAAGAGTAACGCCTTCTGCTGCGTGGTTCATCTTCAATCGACTGTCTTCCTTCTGAGAATGCCTTAAACTACGGAAAAATCTTGGCTCTTGAAAAAACACCGTCTCCGTAGGTGTATTGAAGTTTTGCAAAAGTATCCGTTGCGCTGTGTCCAAGTGTGAAGAAAAACCTGATAGCACACCGTTGCACAAAATTAATGTCACTCATTTTTAAAAGGCACTAGAAAAAATCGGTTTACGAAAACAGTCACAAAGGACAAACAAATGACTCTGAAGGTGCTGAAGGTACTGAAGGTGCATTATAAGTTAACCTACCGCCCCTCCAAGTCCCGTCTTCGCAGTGTTGCTAGATCGGGCGCTATGATGCCAGTCTCATTACTTAATTTACACACCTCGTATAAACATACGTACATAATATAACGTTATTTAGATGGGCCCACAATAGGTGCCTGCCAGGAATTGGAAATTTGAAATAAACCTTTGCAAGAAAAAATTAAAAAAATCAAAAGGGTTGTATGTGTTAATGAGACATGTTGAGCTTTTTTTGTTTGTTAAAAATCATTATCTGCTTAACAACGTACTGACCGGCGGAAAATAAACTTTTGCCGTTTTCGATAAGAGCGACAGCGAATTTTTAATTAATTGGCCCTAAGCGGATCAATTTAACATGTCAATTGATTAAGTATAGATTTTTATCGTCGTTTGAACGCGAATGACGCGTCACAACAATTAATTACGACTGGCAGAATTTTTTTCTCACGTAAGGTGAATACCAAGCGATGTTATTTTTTTATGGTTTGCTATCTATGTGTTCTTAAGGTGAATATACACGATACGATTTATATGAAAGCTAACCTTTCATACATCAGCCTGGAAGGCAAAACCTGTTTCTTCCGAACAATTTAATTTCTAAGGAAATTTAAAAACAAATGAAAATATTCGAACTGGGTCTAAACACTAATTGAATCGATATGTTCTCACAAACTTGTCATAAATCGTCTACTATTAAACTATTCGGCTACCGAATAGTAGCCGAATGGTTAGAAAATGGTTATCGAAATTATTTGAGTATGAACGAAAATACATACAGTGTGATCCATTTAAAAACTGAAAATCATTTTAAGGCGCTTATGTATTAATTGCTCGACTTTGTGTTAAATGTAGGATATAAAAAAAGTGACTCGATTTACTTCCAAAAACTGCGATTTTTCTTGGTGACTCAAATTCAATAAATTATATTTCGCAAATGGATAACATTTTAAAGAGAAATTTTTTAAATTCTATATATTATTTTAGATTAAATTTTGTCGCACACATTTAGGGAAAGCTGTATTGCTGGTGGACATATATGCATATGCACAATATGTAAACTCAATGGTGTATTTTATTTGTTAAATATCGCTAATATGATTTCTTCAATTTCAGTCATCAAAAAACAATCAAGTGAAGTAAAACATCACTTTTTCTAATAGGACATATTTAGAAGGCTGTCTAAGTTTTAAATGGGTCACGCTGATATAGAGTTAAAATTTGTTTCTCCATTCATTCAGAAGGAAGATACTCAAACGCAGTCAACAATTATTTCTTATGGACGATTAAAATTACTGTTAGATTCTTATCCATAGAAAGGAATTATGAAGAATTTCGATTCATTTATTCAAAATAATAAATTCGATTCAAAATAAAAATTTCGTTTCAAAATAATATTTGACATAAAAAAAGAAATACTAATAATGGAAAAGATGTTCAAAAAAATGTTTTGGGGGTCGAAATGTTGTTGATGTCGTATCGTGTACGTCCTCCTTTAGGTTATTTGTCAGAAACTAGTAACCGTTTACTTTATTACAAAAGGCGCACAATTAGCATCACCGTGATAACACCTTGTGTATTGTGGCCCTTGAATTATTGGTTCTAAATTCGGTTTTATACGAATTTTACAATGGCGGATGGAGTACAATTTGTTGAGAAAACATGACATCTTCGTCTGAAGCGCCGCGCGGTGTTTAAAGCCAATTAGCGGAAATACACTAAAAAGTCCTGAATTGACTCTGGGCTCTAGTATTTTTTTGTGTGAATTAATGAAGTGGAAGACGCGAATGACAAACTGAATACACTTATTTGTTTTGTTTTGGTTCTAATTTCGCTTCTTCTTAATGAACCCAATTATATAAAAGGGACAGTGGGATATTGAAACGTAAATGTTAAAATAATTAAATATAGCTTTTCATTTTTAGGAGCCTTTTCGAAATTCTTCGATCTTCTTACTATTTGTGATAAATTGTCTGTACCTAACTTGTGGCATGGAAGTACTGTATTTGATATACTGATAATAATAGGTGCATTTTAATTAAACTCATTTAAATTATGTGGAAGAGAAAAAAAAACGTTTAACCCAATGCTCGTTAGGCCAACATTATTCTTACCCTTATCGACCTAAATGTTTTTGATTGTTCAAATATATAATACAAGCAAATTGATTACTATTTTATTCTGAAAAATCTTGTAAATACTCAGTCAGCATCACAGTTTTTCATATCATTGAATTATCATACTAACACTCGATAACCATCTATCACATATCTACATAATTATAAGTATTACTTTAGCAAATAAATATTTTCTCAAGTAATTAATAATAAATAATTAGTGTCCAGTAGTAGGTATATCTATATTAATATATTATTTTATTCTTCAGTGGTAATATTTCTAGCAATACTAATTGCTTTATCCTCTACATGTTTTTTTTTTTTAGTAAATACCAGCGTGAACAAGTAAGAAAACAAAATTAGTTATTATTGGAAACCGTATATGTTCTTTTTATTTTTGCACGTAATTTTGCCTTAATAATTTCACATGAAATTATGAACGTTAAGTACATCGGACAAAATTACTTAATAAGTACCTCCATGTTTTCAGATTCATTTTAATGACGCAACATTATTATGCAAATATCAAAGTAGTTAGTTACCTTTTCATTTTATACACAAAGTTCCTAAATTTTACATACCTATCTACCTAATTTTCCCTTATCTTTTGAACAATTCATAATTTTTACTCTCTCCTCCAGCATATTGTTATCACATCCACTATGAAACAATAAATTATGGTTAGTTCCAATAATTATTTTATTATTATGACGAAACTTATATGACCAGCAAAGGTCCTATATCGAAAGAAGTAAACCCTTAGTTAAGAGTTCAAAGTTTCTTCAACAGAGGGCAGGTCAGGTATTTATAAGGTTTAAGTTGAATAGAGGGTTACATGGATGTGATGTAGGAATATAAAAGTTCATAGAGAGTCGGACAGGTAGACGTAGAACTTATGTACCTAATCTATATTTTACGTCTATCTTTTATTTTACGTGACGTTCACTCTGAAGGCAGATTCATTCAACAAATTTATAACACATTATACAGATTTATTCGTAAGAGTCTATTTAAAACAGACTATAACTAAACTTCGAAGTATCCTCTAGCATGATGAATAATTTTAAATTTTATGTACTAACCAGGGTTTCTCATTTTTTATGCGGGTTCCATCTATTATAATAACAATAACTGTCCATTTTTCTCATTTTCGTTTTACTTCAAATAATGATTATATTTTTAACTGAAAAGTGAACTTCAAGATGTGTTATAATTTTCAGTTCCATGAAAATTCTGTGTCTAAAATAACCTATTTACACATGTAATCTGTCATTATTATTCACAATACCCTTGTACTGAATATGTGGAGACCACCTATGTGATTTAGTGTTCATATGTTACCTTATATCTTTATAGTGTACTAGCAAATTTCAAAAAATTTTTTTTACCTGATTATAACAAAATTTTGAAGTATCCTCTAGAGTGATGAATTTTGAACTTCATATAAGGACATACTAACCAAGGTTTTTTATTTTTATATAGTTTTCATCTGTTATACCAACCCTCCATTTTTCTCATTTTCGTTTTACGTCAAATAATGATTACAACTATATTCTTTTAAAAGAAAAATTAATCAAGGATTTTTCAGGTTTATGACAATTCTTTTATATAAATAATTTATTTAAATATGTAATTTGTCATTATTATTTAAAATACCCTTTGTATTGAACATGTGTTGTATAAATATTGTTACCAATATTTTTTTTGTATACTAGTTTTACTATTCATATTACTAAGAAGTGTAGTTTTTATCGCCATAGGTAAAAACTGGGTATGTTCAAAAATATTTTTAGGTTCATTTAACATGGTGTCATTTTTAGAATTAGATGTTAAAAAATTATTGCGTCCCTGTCAATCCAGTATTTCGTAACATATTCTGTCTTCTGACCGTTTGAATTTTGCGTTCTTTAACAAGCACATGTTCTATAAAAAAAAATATTGATGCTGAGAGATTAACTACAACTACATTCGAATATTGACGTTTAACATAAACTCCAATGTTTCTATTAAGGACCCATCTAAAAAGTTATAAAAAAAAACTTGCAATAGCAATGACATTTTTCTGTTAACCTTTTTCTCTGCAATGATTAATGATCCTGCAGATTATTCTATTATACATACGTATGTTTTTGTAGTTATATTTAAATAAGGCGACCTTGAACTTGATAATGGCGTTACTGACCCAATAATTGTCATGTTGTATTATATAAACCATTATCAAATTAATAGAATTTTAAAAATGGCAATTATTATAATTAGAAAAATTATTAAGTAAATTGTTTTTGTATCAGCAATGAAAACTGAACTTTCAGCAAACTATATTATTTTTGTTTGCCATTCTCTAAAATGTAATGTTGCTAATTTGCCTTTTTATTCATTTCCGGATAAGTTATGAACATATTTTTTGAAAATTGTAATTTTCATCTTCCCAGCTCTTTGGCGAAAAAATATTTCTTGTGCTGATTTTCGTTGATATGTATATAGATTGCCAAAACATAGAATACTAGGAGATATCAATAATTAAAAAAGTTCCTCGGCTTATTACAACTAAATACCAAATAATATCAAAAATGAACAAGTAATGTAATTTGAAAAATAAAATTCTAAAAAAATAGTAACCCATTTTTTTTAAGAAAGGGACAGAAAATAAGCATTAAAACTATGTTAATTCAAAAATATACAATTAATTTAAAAGGTTTAATAAGACATGTATCTACTTAATTTTATCGAAAAGTACAGTTTTGTACAAAGTACATGAATTATTTTTCTCAGTCTAATACACATGTGAGCATAATCGACTGTTACGTAACCTCAGAGACGTCCGAATTTAACGCAGGTGCCGTTTTATAACTATTAGCGTTCTGATTTTGCACGGGCTTCCAAAATCTATACAGTAGGCGGAGTGAAACTAAAATACAGACGCACCGCTAAAGGATTTTTTCAATTAACAGATTGTTGGTACACTAATTAATTTAGAGGCATTAGGGATTTTAGGGACGTATCACATAAAATTCTCATGACAAATTGTGGGCATTTTGATTTAACGTCAAGTCGTTAAAGGCGAAAATTTTCTTCGCATTAGATATCACTTTTCTTTTTAATGAAATATAAGTTTACATGTCTTCTATACATCATATTAAGTGTACCTAAAATACTATTTCATTAAAGTTAAAACAGAAAACATTTTTTTTTTCATTGTTATCTCATATTATTTTGTATACAGAATTCTATCAACAATTTAAGTGGTTTATTAACAACCTCTTTAGTTTCCGCGGTATTGAGCCTAAAATTTAGGAAAGCATAGATATTCCTAGGTATTCCTAGTTCTTTGTTGACATTCTTTAATTCATTCAATTCAGTTATTAAGACATTCTTCAAGAATTAACAAAAAAATACATATTTCTGTACAAAAAAGATGAGACATAAGTACTGAACGATAGACATACATTTGAATAAAGAACCTTGGTAGAAGTTTTGGACTATTAAAGTATAACATTATGAAAAATAAATTAGTTTCCGGAAAAGGGAAGATTAATTACTAAAATATCCCAAGATCTAGATTTGACTTTCGTAAATGCGAAGGTACAGAATGGACCGTTGTAAAAGTGTATACACCCGAAAATATAAAATTGTTCCATTTATGATTGAGCCATAAAACGGGCAGTAAAATAATAATTAAAAGGCATCTCGTTAAAACCAAAGCACCGTAAAATAAATTTGTAAACGTTAAATTTTACCCTAATTATCGAAAAAGCTCTTAATTGGCTTGAGGCGAAGCAAAAATGTGAAGTATTTGAAGCAGCTTTCGGTCTTGGTCAACCCTTTAAATGATCTTCTGACCCAAAGCAGATACATCAACAGTATATATACCTAAATAAGGTATTTATTTTATTACATACCAATACAAAACACTCATGTATATGTACCTACTTAGTTTAAAACAAATAAAAATATAAGTTCTAGCTGCACGAGAAAATATTTGCTGTTTAAAAATTAAATTACAAATCTCTCCAATTTTTCTAGAATATATAGGGTGATCCGAATTTAAATCCATAAATTTTAATAGCCCATTCTACATTAAAAAAATTAAGCAAAAATGGCAAACAAATTATATGTCAAAAAATTCACTCTACTTAAATCTGTCCTCTTAAAGGTGGGGCTCAAAAATATGTTCGTAATTAATAACTTTAAATAGGAAAAATATGGCACAACCAAATTTTGTTCACAAATCTAACAGTCAGAGACGTCCCAACAGAGGTGGTGGGGCATAAATTGTAACTTAACTTTTTTTCGTTTACTCTTCAGTTTTTCTTAAAAAAATTTACTAACAATTTGGTTAGGTAAATTTTCGAAAAATGTGTAGTTTTCGAAGAAAATGTGTATTTCTTTGTGAACTAGGAGGCACATTCATTATTAAAAATAACAAAGTTGGTCATGACTGAGATAAAACAAATTTCATTACCTGACATGACGTACGATCATTTAATGTTTGAATTTAAAGTTACTTTTATATCGTATCAGTTTATCAGTAATATCTAGCAAAAAAGGACGTAGCTCCCTTAGAGTGCATATTTGACACATAGTTCTTGCATTATTATTGTATGTAAAAGAGGCTATTAAATTTCGTGTATGATCCAAAATAAAATTTGGACCACGTGTATGATCCAAAGTACTCCAGAACATCAACAAATCACCACATTGTGATCCAAAGTGCAATATGAAAATTGCGCGAATTAGCTAAACTGTGCAAAATTAGACATATAATTAACAGAGGGCTCCACCTAAGGTTCATCGCGCTTCTTTAAAATTGGGTAACTGGCTTAGGCTATCGACAACTATTAGACAAATCTATTATCCTACTTTTTTTTTACGTAGAATATGTTGAAGTCGGTAAGAGTAATCGTTTTCGAGATAATATCATTTGAAGGATCTTGACCATTCTTCAAAATATCTCGCTGCCCTCGAAAATAGACTTTTTATTCTTATCCTGCTTGATGATTTTTTATAATAACACAAAATCGATAGGACTTATACAGGGTGACAATAAAAAACTGACAACCAAATTGCTTTGGTCTTATCACGAATGTTTTTGAAGTTTGAATGTTTTTATTGTTTTTATTCGATCCTCCGTTAAAAATACTACATGTACGTTCTGTTTCAAAATTTTTTAACACATTTAAGCTACTTTTTTTTAACTGTCAAACCAAAGGAAAAAAAATTTGGCGTTACATGAGCTGAGGAAGCGTCCGATCGATATTGCGCGAACGCTCGGCATCGACAAATCCAACGTCCGGCGAACCATCAAGCGGTTTGAAGAGCTCGGCCATACTGGTCGCCGTCCGGGAAGCGGCAGAAAGCGCACCGTCAGAACCGTCGAGAACCGGAAGCGCGTTCGAGAGCGTGTCAGGCGAAATCCGAGGGTCTACATGAGAAAAATCGCTCGTCAGACTGGTATCAATCGCGAATCAATCCGCCAAATAGCCAAAAAGGATCTCCATCTCAAGCCCCACAAGCTCCAAAAAGTTCAGCTCCTCACCGACGTCAACAAGCGCGTACGGCTTGAAAGATGCAAACAACTCCTTCGCCGCCACGCTCCTCTTCAGTGGGACAAAATCCTCTTCACAGATGAGAAGCAGTTCAAGCATCTGGTCGATTTTGGAGGGCAGGGCCTGCGTGAAGCCCCACAAAAGTTTGGAGGCGCTGAAGCGTTCCTTGAGCCGGGACTGGGACCGATTGTCACCGGAAGAGGTGCGTGGCGCGGCAGAAAATTTTTGGAAGCGTTTGGTGCTCTGGCCAGACGCGCAAGAAGGCCACTTCGAAATCGGCTGAGTATGTTATAGTCAAAATTGTTGTTTATTGTTTTTTGTTGATAAAATTTGTTTTTGTTGAAAAATAAAAATTTTATGACGTTTTTGCTAGAGGTCAGTTTTTTATTGTCACCCTTAATAAAGGTGCTAGAGGGCGTCAAAGTTCTCAGTGGAATGAACTTGAAAAATTCAACTGTGACGCCCTTTAGCATCTTTATTATAAATCAATTTTTGGGAGCAGCGAGATATTTTGATGTATACTTACAGAATGGACAACATTCCTCAAATGCGATTATCTTGAAAACGATTAGGTACTCTTATCCACTCCAACTAATTGTAAGTAAAGTAAATCGATACTCTAAGCCACAAAAAAGTTATACCATCTTAAAGAAGCGTGATGAGCCTCAGGTGGATCACCCTCTATTAGTGATATCAAAATATGAAGGAATTTCATGTTTTTATCTTAATTTGTTCAGAAATGATAGAGAAAATTTGAAAACTAAATCAAAACGTTGACTCTGATATTATGTGTCTTGGTTATCTTCACCAATTTTATCGGATTGAGTAAGTTTAACTACATTATAATTATTTTATTTTCTCTCGTTTTATCGGGGCGAGATTCGCCTTTCGGCGCTCTTTCATCAAACTCCCAATATACTCACATTGTAACGCCCATGTACTAACACAGTTTCTAAGCCTGTTAGGCGGGACTCGAAAATCAACCAATGCTGATCTTCTGTCAGTGGGTCATCTGTATTTCTGTCTGTCTGAGCCATCTGGCTCAGATTGCCACCTCTGCTACCGCCTATTAGATGCCTGATCTACAGATTAGATTACACAGCCGCGTAAAAAAAAGTTTCTGACCTGGGGGTCTCACTATGTGTACTATGTTTTTGAGGTCGCTGAATTCGCTGGTTCGGCCATAACCTCAAAAACCCTCAAATTTGCTATATCCGTTAAAACCACAAACTCTATGGCTCCGAAACCTCATAATCCTATAATACAATAACCAAATGACCCCACAACCTAATAACCCCATAACCACATAACCCCATAATCACATAACCCCATAACCCTAAAACCCGACAAAAAAGTTTCTGACGTGGGGGTCTGACTATGTGTACTAGAGTGGTCCTAATTTTGGAAAAGTCCCGATTTTTTTTAGTGCTCCCACTAAATTGGAAGTAGAGGCCTAGAAAATAATTATGAAGCAAAAAAAAAATTATGAATCGAAAAAATAATTGATTTCCATCTGTTCAAGGTGAAACTTGGTATCCGCAGGTTTTCGAAATTGTTGAATCCAAATATCATGTCAAAAACCGGTTTTGACTAATGGCAGCTGTCAAAAAAGCGGTCAATAAAAATTCATTTTTTGATTATTTAAATTTTTTTATATTTTAACACAAATCAAGTAAAGTTTCGTCTTAAAGAAACTGGTAACGTGTTTTTCGTTAAATGACAACTGTCAATTAAGCTGTCAATGAAATTTTTATTCGAATTTTTAGTTTTTTTTTTCAATTTCTCAATTCGGAAAATAGTCTTAAGTAAGTGTTTCAATACAGCTAAAACTGAATATGATGTCAAAAAACGAGTTTGGACTCTTGACAGCTGTCAAAAAAGCTGTCAATAGAAATTCATTTTTTGACAAATAAAACTTTTAGGTTTTTTTTATATTTAAATACAAATATAATACAGTTTCGTCGTAAAAAAAATTATATGTCAATTTTGCTGAATGACAACTATCAATTTTTTTTAATACTTCAATACTGTCAATTACATCTCAAGTAAATTTCAATCAAACTAAATGTTTTTTTCGATTTCTGTAAGGAGAGATATTATTAATTTCGAAATAAATGTCTTTGTTTTGACATAAACGACAGGTGTCAATAAGTATGTGAGAGTATTAAAGTATTAATAAAATTTGACAGTTGTCATTCAGCAAAAATTATATTTTTTTTACGACAAAACTATACTATATTTGTATTTAAATATTAAAAAAACCCAAAAATGTTATTTGTCAAAAAATGAATTTTTATTGACAGCTTTTTTGACAGCTGTCAAGAGTCCAAACTCGTTATTGACATCATATTCGGATTTAGCTGTATTGAAACACTTAATTAAGATTATTTTCCGAATTGAGAAATTGAAAAAAAAAAAACTAAAAATTCGATTAAACTTCATTGACAGCTTAATTGACAGTTGTCACTTAGCGAAAAACACGTTACCATTTTTTTTAAGACGAAATTTTACTTGATTTGTGTTAAAATATAAAAAAATCCTTAAAATTCTAAATTATCAAAAAATGAATTTTTGACCGCTTTTTTGACAGCTGCCAGATTACGGCATGTACATGTACATATAGAGTCGGAGTTCTGGAATTCCCAGATTCATTAATTTATTTACAGATTTATTTATAGATTTTTTATGGTGTATATTTGCTTGAGAACTATAAAATCAGTTTCATTGTAAGAGACAGCGTTACATGATTACAGCGTCGAGTTATAGGGTTATGTAATTATGTGGCTATGTGGTTATGTGGCTGTGGGGTTATTGGGTTATTGTATTATAGTATCATGAGGATTAAGAGCCATAGGGTTTGTGGTTTTATGGATATGGTGAATTTCAGGGTGTTTTTTGAAGTTATGGCCGAACTCTAACGTGCTGGGATAAAACTGACCCCGGATCCAGATTCAGCGACCCCAAAAACACACAGTACACATAGTACAGTACAGTGCACAGAGACCCCCACGTCATAAACTTTTTTTACCGGGTTTTAGGGTTATGGGTTTATGTGATTAAGGGGTATGTGGTTATATGGCGAGTTAGAGTTATTAAGTTGTGGGGTCAGTTGGTTATTGTATCGTAGGGTTTGTGGTTTTAACGGATATAGCAAGTTTGAGGGTGTTTTTTGAGGTTATGGCCGTACCCAGACGTGCTGGAATGAAACTGACCCCGGATTCGGATTCAGCGACACCAAAAACATACAGTACACATAGTGAGACCTCCAGGGCAGAAACTTTTTTTTGTGTGGCTGTGTTATCTGCTCTACAAACTTTTCGGAACAGATATGTAATATCAGGCTTGTAAATTAAGTAATGTATTCTTTATTCGAATAGAATTACAATTTAGTAATATCACCTTCAAAACAACTTCCTTGGGAAGTCACACTGCGCTGGAGACAGTTCTTCCATTCCTCCGAATCAGCGGTGCTGCACTCACACTATCGGAGTTTAGCGTTCGAACAAATTACCATATGTTGCTCTTCAACCTTAATATTTTGACCTCAGGAATTTGCTGTTGGTCGATCTCCTGTACTTACTATTATCATCATCACCCCGTGTAGACCACTAGAACAAATCCGTTTTTTTAGCCAAAAATTTGGGAATTTAGTAGCGTTATAATATATTTTTGATTTATTGATTAATTTTAAAATCATTCTTTAATATGATGAATTTTTGAGGTTTAATTTGGATAATGAAAAGAAAATTATATATCGAAGCTGTGATTTCTTAGGTAGCAGTTTTTATTTAAAATTGAGACACAATACTACAGTGTAGCAAAGTTACTGCTGCTGCAGCAGTAACTTTGCTCTTGGCCGCAGTAGATAAAACCTGAAAGTCTGCTCTTTTTTGTAGCTGAAGCCAAGGGCGTAGCCAGTATTTTTATTTGGGGGGGGGGGGGGCGACCAATGCAGACTAACAAAAAAAAGGTGGTTGGAAGCAACGGCAAGCGCAATCCCCCCGACTATTTTGGTTTTTACTTGACCATTGGGGGGGGCGGTCGCCCCCATCGCGCCCCCTGGCTACGCCCTTGGCTGAAGCCATGAACGCTTCGAGAAGTACAATTTGTAATTGTTTGTTTGTGGATATCTCTTATATCTTTGGGATTTGGTCGTACTACGTTTGTTGTGCGTTATCCGTGGGCAAGATATTCTAGGTGTATTGTGATAAATAGTTCTTGTAGATATAATACAAATCGGTAAGAGATGTGTTGTTACTTTAGGTTTAATTTATATTAATGCAATAATTTACATAACATTTCTAGTTACATCTTTGTCTTTTACGTCTTTAAAAGAACACACACAACTTCTTCTTTGGTCTTAATCCAAAATATAATAATTAATATGTATAAACAAAGCAATTTTGTCCCCTTCATGTTCCGTTGCTCAGCATTGACGAACGACTTCATTATTCACGTGAGGCCGCAGCGTTCGAATTTGCCATTCATTCAATTAAAACGTTACTGTTTACTCTCGTTGAAGTCTTATTTAATATCGAACATGACGCGAAACTACTCTAGTTTCCAATTTCGTCCTTTAAGCGATGACGTTGCGAAAACCGAAATCGACCCGTATTCGACTTGTATTCGAACTGTATGCATATGGTGATAGATTTATCTTGACAACCCCATTTGTATTTCTAAATGGCTAAAAGTCGTGACGATTAGGACATTTCTTGTTTTATTTTATCGTATCATTCGAAATATTTTCTAATGTGCAGTTTGTTTTTCTTTTTTTATTTGTTAATAATTTTTATGAATATTAAACCAATAGTAAAATAACATTAATAAAATTATAGTTAGGAATAGAAAAAACCAGCCTAAATAAATTACCCTTGGTATTTAAATAAATTACCTATTTAACACTGAACACACTTAAATAGATTACATTTTAGGAAGGAAAATGTTTCACCTTTTTTCCTAAGAAAAGGATGGAGATACTTCCTCAAGTGATTTCATGAGGTTTTCCTTAATTGGCTTAGTTCTTGAGGCCACTATAAAGTTAATAAAATTTCACATACATCACTATGAAGCTTGCTTTAGCGATTATTATTAAATTAATGTTTTCTATCTAAACCACATCCTAAATCAAAAAATGTTAAATAACATTTTTTATTAAGCTACATGAAGGTTTAAAAAATATATTAAGAAACCAGAGGGTGAGTGCCGTACATATTTTTTCCCAAAAAATGTTATAGTGACTTATGCAACCATATATGTAAGTTCCTGAGTCATAATGTTTTAAAAAATGGGAATATTAAAAAATGATTTGTAAAATAACACTGCCACACACAAAAAAAAAGTTGTCTGAAATGTATATGCGATATAGTATTTTTTCCCGCTGAACACGAATCCGGTCTCAAAATTGCTCCATTATCCTTCAATCTCCATCAAAATGCTAATAAATCTTCAGAAAAATGAAGACTTGTGCTTACGAGGCGTGCTTTACCTGTGATACATGGTTTTCGAAGTATTTTTTCCCGCTGAACACGGATCTGGTATCAGAATTATCTTTCTTCAGTCTTCAGCAAAGCGTTGAAGAACACAGCCACACTAAAAAAAAATGTTGTCTGAAATGTACAGGGTTAGTTTTTATCATTTGACAACTTATTGTGAGTTTATTACTTAAATTAGAAAATATTTCTTCAGACAAAAGTTATAGAATTTTGTATAAATTTTTATAACACGATATGAGACAAGGTAATTGAACATCATAAATCATAAAGCCATGAACCAAAGTTGTGTTTTTTTTTTAAATAGAATACCCTATATATTATTGCAAATTCTGATTCCTCGAATTTTTCCCTTTTCAAAAATATATAGCATGTTTATTTTTACTATAGCAGGTCGCGTCATATTTCATTTAAAAATCAATAAAAAAACTTCGAGCTTTCCACACATTGACGAGATATTACGAGTTAATTATTAAAGTTCGAAAATAGTTCTTCAGACAAAAGTTTTAGAGTTTTGCATACATTTTTATAACACGATGTGAGAAAAAACAATTGAACATCAGAAACCATAAAAATAAACCAAAAAAGTTTGCTATTAATTGTTTAAAACTAGAATGATGTTTAGCGAATAGGAAAAATTTTAAGTTATTCATTTATTTAACAAATATGTCACGACCTACTGAAGCTAACATAGACATGTTATATATTTTTGAAAAGGGAAACATTCGACGAATTAGAATTTGCAATAATATACAGAGTGTTCCATTTAAAAAAGCACAACTTTTGTTCAGTTTTATGGTTTCTGACTGATGTTCAATTGTTTTTTTTCTCGTATTGTGTTATAAAAATTTATGCAAAACTCTATAACTTTTGTCTGAAGAACTTTTTTATAATTTTAATAATAAACTCGTAGTAACTTGTCAATTTATAAAAACTAACCCTGTACATGCTATATTTGGTTTCCGAAGTATTTTTTTCCCGATTATTTTTTCACACGAATCCCGTATCAGAATTGCTCTGTGCAGAATCTTCAGAAAAATGAATAATTTCCCCTAATGCGCTGTACTTGATGTGTGTTATATAGTTTCTGAAGTATTTTTGTAAACACGAATCCGGTATCAGGATTGCACCATTTATCTTCAGTCTTCAGCAAAGTGCTGAAAGAAAAAAATATTCTTCGGCATTTTGCTGACGATTGAAGGGTGATGAAGCAATTATCATACCGGATTCGTGTTCAACGGGAAAAATACTTAAATAACGGAAACCATATATCGCATGTACATTTAAGACATTTTTTTTTTGTGTCGCGGTGTAATCTTCAAATTATAAGAGCTTTTCAAGGATGCCATAAAACTGGTATATTTCTGAAAAAAAAATGCTCGAGATATCGTGTTTTCTTTCTTTTATATAAGCCAAATTCTAGTCTCAATTGGTACAAATAAGATATTTTTTGCAGATTATAATTTTCTCTAGCCGTTTACGAATGCAATGGGGTGGTCAAAATAAAACAATCACTGTGTATTTGAAATGTGTAGCTATGCTAGAAAAAGTCGAACCCCAAAGTTCCTTGCACTTTTTTCATAAAAAAATCGTACAAGTATTTACCTAAGGTAGTTTTTTATTGATTAATTTAATAAAAGTGTCTTTTAATGTAAAAATACTTAATTTGTACTCACTGATTTTTAAATTCCTGTAGTATTGATGAAAACAAATGCATTTCACGATTACATTATGAAGATTTTCTATCTTGGTAAATAAAAATATTAGACAATTAAAAAATCATCAGGAAATGTGTGTAATTTGTTCCTTCTTTAGACATTATCACGATACTAAAATAATGTATGAACTTCAATAATGGCCAAAACAAACCACCTTCATAAACAGTGCGCTCTTCGTAAGAGTGCATGTCTACAATTAGCGGACCAATCAGTTACAGCTGTAGCCACTCGGTTCTTCTTCAGGTAGTCCTCGATTCTGGGATAATTCGTGGCTAAATTCCCACGTAGAAAGTTGCGTGCGTACTTCACACAGGGATAGAGCTTCGGTGCTCTCTCGCATTGCGCTAATTTGGCCGCGCGGTTTATTTTTAGAGTTTTTATGAGCGCATATCCGGTTTGGACGCACGTAACGCTCATTCACTCGTTTTTAGAGTTTGATCTGATTTTATGACTCGCATGGCGCTTATTCTTTCGTTCTCGGAAGACAGAAGTAAATATCATTTTCGCCAAATTGTAAAGAACAAGTTGATGCTAAGACATTAGTGCTCCAAACTAATTTTGAAGTCATTCAAACTAATTTTAAAATCATGTGAAGTCATTACGCATCAGATGAAGAAAAATAACTATTAGTTATCCTCATTGAAAAAATGAATAGAAAAAAAGATAATGTTAAAAATAAACTGACAAGATTTTTAGACATTTTAGTATCCAGTCCAGTTTTAGAGGATTTTATCTTCGACTTATCTGTAACCGTTTTCGAGATAATTCCAAAAAACTGAAAGGGTCCGTTTTAGAGAATGTCCCATATCTTTTTAATTACTATCCTTGTGATATTTTAGCGAGTATATTTTTAAGATACTTTTTAAGATCTGTTTTCTGACGTTATCAAACAATATATGTTGTTATTTGTTTCTGAGTTAATGCCGTTAACTCTGAATTTAATTACGGGTGCCATATGGGATTACCTCCTGTGAAATAAAAAAAATGTATTTTTTCGATGTAGGCAACCATTTTCAAATTGCAAACAAAAAAATAGTCAACTACTGAAAATAATGTTAACTACATAATTCTTCTATGTGACGTCATCCTCCTCATCTAAACACTTTAAAACTAAATTTAACTGATTAACTGAATGGTGTAAACTACCTCTATATGTTGCAAGAACAAATACCAACTGTCATGGAAACTGTAGATATAAATCTTTAGTTTCAGCATAAACATTAGTTGCCTAGCGCATAATAGCGTACCAGAAACTTAATGTTGAAGGAAAATTTTGAATAATATTATTTGAAATTTTGGAGTGGGTACTGGAACCTTCGGAGTAGAAACAAAAAACTGGACGTTTTCCACGAAACACCGAACTTTTACTACACTTTTATCGACGCGCGTTTCACCAACTAAGTTGGAATCTTCAGAAGAAAATTAAAACTAAACTAATTTTGATTTTTTCCCGATATAAGTCAATTCAATGGTTTCCGTTACCGATAGTGCCTCTCGTAACACTTCGACCTCACGGTCAATCCTAAAATATGCTAAATATTCACTCCCGGTTATCACCTGGGCTTGTCACTTGCGACTTTTTAATTCTCGGTATTCGTAATAAGTCGAGCGCAGGACCTGTAATCAGGGACCGACTGCCGAAATTGTTTCTCGTTAAGGCCGCACCGCGAGTGACAGATTCAGACCGAAATAAAGCAAGATTATCCGCGCGCGCAGCATTTTTGTATGTAACACGGCGATAGAGTCATTAATTAAAATGCAAATTGCGCTTTGCCAGAGCGCGGGCCACCAAAAAATTTAATTCAAACCGTACTCGTAATGGTCTTGTTGCGGAAGTTGCGAATACCAGGATGAAGATAATAAATCAAGCACTCACTGACCTATTATTAACGTCCGTGAAATTTTAATGGGCCAGGAGAACTGTAAGTATGCGTAAAACTGTTTTTTTCAAAATTTTCCACTGCATATAAGATACCTACCTACCAGGATTTTTAGTCCTTCTCCGTGGGATTTGAGATTTAAAAATTCGCGAAAGTATAATATACTGAACGATCTGCGAAAAATATTTGCATGGGTATCATAAAGCAGTGTGTCGGGCATATAAAAAGTATTATACATTGCTGTAATAAACAACATGGTATCCCTCTGGATTCTGGAATTAATGGAGTGTGATTCTGAGAGTCACAGCACTTACGCCCCATTGGGTAACTGATGTATCCTCCCTAAGGTAGTCGCCCGAAGTATTACTTCAATCGCCCAATTCTTTTGAAAAACGTGGTGATTGGTGAAGACATCCAAGGCGAGTTCCTCCACTACGGCCATGGAATGCCAATGCTCTCATAATATGGATTGTCTCATTGGAGCTGGAGATAACTGAACAATAACAAAGTAGATGATCAACTGTCCCTCTTCCTGTTCACACCCCCTGCAAAGGGGTACTTCACTTAGCCTCATGTTGCCTAAATGCGTCCGTAGCTGACAGTGTCCAGTTACAAGTAATACGTCATGTCTTTGTCATATCTTTGCGATGTTCTCGCTGGGGTATTGTACAAATTCCCTAGCAACCGACATCTAGTTATTTAATCTCACACTTTCCTGAATTTCTCGTAGGCGTTTTCTTCACCTAGATCACTACTCGTCGTCATCATTTATATCACTGCTGCATATGGCTGACCAAAATACCGCCCTTTGAGCCAAATTGTCAGCTATATTGCCTTAGCACTGTGCATGGCCTTTCACCCAGTTTAGTTCGCAGTTGGTCGTATCCACCAGTGCTTGATGGCATTCCCATACTGACCCCGACCCTACGTTTTACGTTTTAGGCTCATTATCGATTGTTTTCTGTCTGTCTTTACTAATTTACCTGTAATGTTATTTCGGATAATTACTTTTGTAGCTATGGTTAACCCTGTCAGTTCTGTTTGTAATGCATTGATGCGACCATACAGGTCACTTAGTTTGAATATCCAGACGTCTTGAGTAAATACCGGATGGTATCTCTCAGATGCAATTTATTTTTTATTTTATGTGTGATAGGTATTCTACATTTGTAATTTTATTTATATTTTCAATTAGTGACAATCCAACTTTTAAGAATGAACTACCGAGTGCCGACGACACCAATGATATTTGACAATTATTTTTATAATTGTGGCTCTTACATCTGTTAATGCAGACACGTCATTTTCGATATATACATAAATAAGTTGTGAGAGCAAACCATATGCGACTCAACGAAAAATCTGTCGAACGGATATTAGTTATCCAATATAAAAGTAAAGGAAATGTGAGAGGTTGAAGGGATTGAAGGAGGCCAATTATTCAAAATAGGTTGAATTAAATTTGTGAGAAGAGTAAACAGGAGTATGTGTGGCCAATACTATGATGGTCTTGGTGGTGATGGTGTTATTTATGTCCTGCAGATGAGCAGGGGATGGGTGTTCCATTTTCATGAGAATTAAAGCCGTTCATGTTACATTAATGACGTTTTATAATTTTTTTTAAACGGAATAAATCAAATATCACTTTAAAAAGACTATACTCTCATTTTTACTGCTATTTCCGTTTCCAGCACAATGATTTTTACCTATATGACATGGGTCATTAAAGTTACAAGTATCATATAAGTCTTAAAGGTCATAGAGTCAAAAGGTCAGATGGGTCATAGAGGTCATATATGCCATACAAACCATAAAGGTCATATTAAATGTTATAAAGTTTATATTAGCCACATACGTCAAAAAGTAAAAAGGTCAGATGGGTAATGAAGGTCATACGAGTCATACAAATTAAAAAGTTCATACTTGTAGATAATAAAGGTCATATACGTCAAATTAGTGATATTAGTCATAAAAGTCACATAGGTCGGAATGGCCATAAAATTCATGAAGGTCATGAAGATGTGGAAATAGTGATTTCTTAGTCATTTTTTTTATTAGAAAGGTAGTATTTCTAAAATGATGGTCGTGTAAGGAATCCAGTTAATACACAAATATAGAATTATTTGATTGGCAAGGACTCATGCAAGGTCAAATCGTTATCTAAACTTCTAAACGAATTCACGGAAAGACAACGTCCGAAATAAAACGTTTAACATTTGCATTTCTAAATTAATTTGCCCCGCAATGTCTCTGGAATTTATAGCGCGTGTTCGACGGAAATATTAGCATATTTTTTGACAAAAACTCCACGAATATTTAGTGGCGGATCAGGAGGCCGCATTATGCAAACACGCGACAGGTATTTATTATACCAGTCAGTATTTTTTGATCGAGCGCGATATAGAATTCGCGTTGGCGTTCGCGTACGTCTTCTTTCTATTAGCTCGTGACGGAAAAACCTGAAAATTTTTTTAATGTGGTAGATTTTTTTACCATGGCGACTTCGCATCAAGTCGCGATTTATTTAAATGGAGTTGTTTTTTTCCTGACTAATGGGTTACATTACGAATTACATAGTACTTCTTACTCGAAGACCTGTAACTTGAAGCTATGAACTAAAGCAGTTTTCCTAACACATATTTGTAATTATTCACAACTATAATGAAACGATCGCTATTTAAAAAGAAACGGACACTTTTCACACCGAGACTGTCTCTATTCTGCCGTGTCTTAAGTGATAAAAATACCAATTTGAATAAAAACCGCAACATTCATTATAAATTAAGAAATTTTTTTTGAAATTCTCATATAAGATGTACTTCAATATAACAAATAAATGTTTACAAATTTTTACAAACAAACTGTTCATTTACTACTTTTACATTTTTATAGGAAACATTATTTACGATGCCCAAAATTCGATAAATTCAAAATTATCGTCAATTAAGCGATTTTGAACGTGGCCGGATTGTTTGTATGAGGGGGCCGGACAACCACGTAGACCGTAACCTGACAACTGTTTTAAGATGTTGGGTCAGATGATCTGAAGGTGTTCGTGAGGTGACGAACAGGACGTCCTAGAAGGACTACAGATCGTGAAGGACGTCATCTGAGAATGTTGGCGGTAAGAGACAGATTTTCTACAATACATGCTGTGGGAAATTTTTGGAGGTACATTTTAGAACGAAGAGTGTCTATGGCGTTCATATATCGACGCACTTCTATGGACTTCTATGGACTTCGTTCTTACAGACCGTTTCTATGCCTATACCTCACTCCAATTCATTGTGCTTGCAGGCTGGAATGGTGTAATGAACGAATGCACTGGGCTTGGAATGGAGTGGAATTATGTTGTCCTTAGCGAATCCCGATTCTGTTTGTGGGCTTATGACGGACGCAGAAGGATGTGTCGTTTCCGCGAGGAATGCAGGAATTCACAACTACCTATTGAAAGCTACATAGTGGTCTTACACGTGGAGTGATGGTTTGGGGCGAAATATGTTTTAGTAGAAAGTTTAATTTACCTTCGGGACAATTTGAATGCAGCCAGCTACATAGCCGAAGTTCTAGAACCTGTTGCAGTGCCATATTTTCGGGGGTTGGTTGAACCATTTTTACAACCATCAACTTAGGTACATGTTCTTCCATGGCCTGCATGTTTCCCCGATCTTTCACCGATTGAGCAGGTGCTTGGTATGATATACCGCAAGGCGATATTGAAAATTTAATGCAGTGTCCCTCACTGAGTAAATAAATGCATAATATCACGCTGGTGCAACTCATTACTGAATATTTTTTAACTGTTTATTTGTATTGGAAAACTTAATGATTTCTTTGTTATATAGTAGTACATCGTAAGTAGCTATTAGTCGGTGTTTTAACGTTTTTATTCAAATTAGTATAGTCGTTCTAATTTTAATTGAAAATGATAAATACGCCTGGGGAACAAAAAAAGCGATGCAACTTTATGATTCCATGGGCGTGCATATATCTTTTTATAAATTCGAAAATTGTGAAATATTTTTTTTCATTCAAATCAATATAGGAGATTAAAATTAGGCTGCATACAAAACTCTTAATATTTGTAATATAATTTGCTGTAAATAATGCTCATTTAGCCAGACAATCTCAAAAATTGTCTGTGTTAATAAACCTAGCTGAAATACACGTCACTGGCGTCTTAAACAAGTTGAGCGCCTAAAGTCGTAAATCATTTTAACGACGTCGTAAAAATTTTATGGCACAATGGACCGAAGAAGTATTAGCAATGTATTATAACATACAAAGTAGTCTAATAATCTCGTTGACCGGTGTTATCGCCAGTCGTTTTACTCTGTGCGGCCAGCCGCCTGAGCCGCCGTTGCCGGCTCTTCAAAATTTTCTTAAGTATAGTAATATACATAAAGTTGATTTATAAAGTGAATTTATAATTAGTTTTTCCAGCAATTTTTAAATTTTAAACTTTATTTTAATGCTAACTAATAAATGTATATCTATGTATATTTTTTTTAAATATTTCCAAACTAGCTTTCTAAGAACGTCACGAACTAACAGTTTACTGAATTATGAAGTATACTTGTATAGTGAGCTTAGCAATTTTAGAAAATATATCTGACAACCTTGCTTTTTTTCTACCTATTTTCAATTTAGAATGGAAATAGAGTACATTTTTTACTAAGGTTAGTTAAACCTTTTTTTTTATATAGGTACATCAAATATATGCTCATAATATTTAAACCGTGTAATCCGTAAACTTCTCTTCATTGTTATTTTCCTTTGAGATTTTTTAAACAATTAATATTTTTGTGTGTAAACCAAAGTAGTGCTAGTGTTTAAGATTTTATCACTCGCAGGTTAAAGAGAACCCATGTACGTATATAATTTATAACTCAGTGGCCCCATGGTCTTGTTAATTTCACTGTATTCGATTAAATTAAGCAGATAAATGTATGCTCATATTGAAGGCGAGGTATTTTACATAAAAGACGCGCACTTAATGGTGCGTCTATAAATACGTATATTTTTTTTAATTAATAAAACTACTGCTAATGGCCTCAGCATTTATGCATCCTAAAAATGAGAAATAAAATGCTTCACTGCTCACGACTGTTCAGGGTTGCCAATGTTTCGACTGTAGAACTCAAAGAGCTTTTGTCTATGATTGCTTAAAAATGTATTTAGAACTTTTTGAACTGAATTTTTCGGACGACATGCATTTTGTTACAGGTTGATTTATGATTTAATTTTTTGGTATGTCTGTCTGTATGTAATTTTTTTCGACATTTGGTCAGGTTATTACATTGCGGTGTGTTCATGTCAGATTGTTAGTTTAATGTGAGCTTATAGAAGAACCAGCGTGACCTTTTCACAAAGAAATTCACTTCGCTTGTCCAAAGCCATTAAATTACTGCCATATCTTCCTGCATGAGCTGTAACTAAGAACACTATCATCATATATATATGCCCCTCTCATTGGCCTTGATCATGATCGAGTGATAATTGTTGTATCTAATTTGAAATATTAATTCAATATTTTTATGTGTATAATTCATCACTGGTTAAACATCTCATCCTCTTTTTTTTTTGTAGCTGTTAACTCGGACATTATTGATATATGTTTTCATTAGGTTGTTATCCATCCTTTACTGTCCTTTGCTATGAGAAAAGAACACAAATCACTTGGTAACAAAAATATAATCGGAATATGTTTCTAAGCTCCTAGCTTCATCCCTTTGAAAAACCCAATACCTTATCAGTTTATTACTATTTGTTCTTTAATTATGGTGAAAAAATAGATAAATTGTCTATTGTATTGTCTATTCTATTCAAAGTTAGCAAGAGATAGCCGAACAGAACGTTGACGTGTTGAACTTAAAACATCACTCTCTACTTGTCTTCTCATATTTGTTTCTTTTTGAAGATTTCGTGGTTATCATTTCCGAAATCCACGGCCTGTAGTATGTTTTGTCCCAATTTTAAGTCTCAAATTTCATCATCTCATTCATTTTGCTAATATCACTACTTGTTAAACTAAGGAATAGTGGGAATAGGAAACCAATAACTTCTTAAATTGATGAAAAACTGGTTGATATTGCAAAATCATGACATAAAAAAAGATTGTCAATTTAATTTTACGGAATTGACTCAATAAATGGAGAGCCAGAGATGGATCCAGAAGACACTCAGCATTGGAAAGGTATAAGATAGTGCGAGAGAGTAGGTTCTAAAATTGGAAGAACTAGAGCAAATTCATGAAGCAGTAATGTTTCTGTGGATAAAGTCAGACAGTTACTATTAGAAAAAAATGCTATAATTAGAAACAGGTATACTTTATTCGAATTTTCAACTCAGATTTGCTAGTTTCATTTGAGATCTGTTGCGTAAGTTGGCAACCCTGACTGAGGCGATTATTCGAGAAGAATTATCGCGGATTCGATAATTAAAAGCTGTCCCCTGCAAATGGGATGCGCGTATAGGTTTTTCAGCGGCACCCGATCTCGTACTAATGAAATTGTCAGTCAAGGCGTTGATTTTATCGGGTCCGCCAGTTCTTATTAAGCCGTAGCCTTTTTTTTTATTATCTGCGACAGTATGTAAAAGTGAAACAGCGCACGTAACGGTCTTTAAGTATATGCCGAATATATGCGGAGTCACCGTTCTTGTACCTCTCAGGATACAACTAATTCAATTAGTTTTAAGGTGATTAATAAGTTTTCGACACGATAAAGCCGTTTGCAAGATCTATGGTCCATAAAACTATTTCGTTAATTGTAATTAATTCAAAGTAGTTTTTTGTTTTCAGAAATTAGGTTAACTTGCATGTAAAATTGTTTTCTCAACAGCTTGTATCGTACAAAAGAAATCAAAACTACCAAAAAAGGCACGAAAAAAATACCGCTCCTTACACAAGACCTTCCCACTTATTCGTATTAGCCGAAACTTCTTCTTCTTTTTCTTCTTCATTATATTCTTCATCATATTCAGGACAAGGTACTTTGTATCTATTTTACAAGTAAGCAGACTTGTTGGGAAGAGAAAGGGTGGAAAATGAACCACATGATCGTCGTCCTCGAACCTCCATCACGGAAGAGAACATATGTGCAGTACGTGAGCCTTTGGGGGTGACCGTCGCCTTGACACTTGAAGAAATTGCTGAATCAATGGGAATCAGTCATGGAAGTGTTCATTCAAAAATCCACGACAAACTTGATCTCAGGACGGTCAGCTGAGCTCCATGGGTTCCTCGATTTCTCACCCTCAATAAAAAAAGTGTGCGTTTTGAGGTTCGTCGTTAATCGCATAGCACTTGTGATGAATCATGGGTTCACCACTATACATCAGAATCCAAACAAGCGAGTATGGAGTGGCAACAAAAAGGAGAAAGAGCTCCAGTGAAGGCGAAAACAGGGCTTTTGACTGTTTTTTGGGATAGGAAAGGTATTGTTTTCGTTAACTTGCTCCATGAACGCCGAACAATCAATGCAGAATATTATTGCCAACTTTTGGATAGGAACAAAGCTGCCTATCGCACCAAAAGGCGTCGTTCTCCCAGGAACGTCGTTCTTCTCCATGACAACGCCAGGCCACACACTGCAGCCATAACTTAGGCCAAGCTAGAGAAATCGCACTGGGAGCAACTTGAACATCCTCCTTACAGTCCAGACTTATTTCCATGCGACTACGATTTGTTTGGACCGCTAAAAAAAGTTCTGGGAGGCTTGAAAATGATGAAGTTCGTGCACAACTGGCCGCTGTTACTTTTTATGACGACGGAATCAAAAATTGTGACTGTCGATTCGGTGGGAAAAATGTGTTTCGGTTGAAGGAGACTATATAGAAAAATAAAATGTTAGTTTTTAAATTTTATGTCTTAACAGAGATTTAATTTTGGAAAATTTCGTATTTTATTTGACTTGCCCTCGTAGATAGCATGACTGGTGTATAACTATTACAAATATCTTGTTAATTTTAGTAAAATATGCAAATTCACAGAAAACCTCTTGAATCAAAATTGGAAGTTTGTTAGGATTATAGTAAGACTGATTATTACTAGTGACTATTTAGCCGACGGACACTGTCGGCTAAATAGACACATGAGTCTAAACGTCTGGCAGAGGTGACAACATGTAGTTTCTACCTGGAAGAAGACCAAACTTCAGTTCTCGTACTGTCATTGTGAAGGATTAACACTTAGGTTTCAAATTATAGGGAAGGAAAAGCCAAAGGCTAATAGCTATGAAAAAGAGGTTAGCTCATATTGAGGCTGTGGAGTCTAATAAAAAACTAAGCTGAACAAAGTACAATGATACCTTCAAGACAATACTAAAACAATATCCCTATAAGAGGTCGCTGTGGCTAATAGGACTATTTCCAACTCCTGAGTTATAATTTAATATAATCTACTTATATTATTATAATTATTCATCTTGGTAGCAGGACAATTCATATATTACTTCAGCAATTTATTTATTTCAGTTACTTTCTGGTAACTGAAGTGTTCTGAATATTAACAGAACGTTATAATGAATGTTCTGGTAAAATGAATAACAAAAAAAAGTCATTTTTTCATTAATGGTTGTATTGATGTTTTATACGATTCTTAACAAGTTATTTGCTATCGTAGAGTAAAAAATAAAACAGGTAAGGTGTCAAACGGCTCTTAAAGTTTGTATTTGCTGCCTGTTGAAAATATAACTTCTATTTACAAAACACTCATTGTGTACGTTTTGCTTGTAAACAAACCCCGCCTGATTATAACAAATGAAACGCATGTTCTACCCATCGCAGGGGATTAATCAACCCCGATAGAAATCGAAGGGAACACAATGACGTCCGTCTATGCCATTGCAACCCCTTACTTCCAATTAAACTGACCTACCCCTTTGTTGTAGGACCCTGGCGCGAGATCGCTTTTCTGAAAATCTAATCGTGATATTCGTGATCGAAGTTATTTGTAGAACGATCGAATGTTTGATTTCGATCTATTGTCCTAAATCTAGATGTTGTGTCTGTTAGGTTTTCGGGTGATGTTAGTATTAGTAGGTAGAAATTCTATAAATTCATTTTAAGAGACTCGATCAAACTTTACTCACTTTACAGAAAAAAAATAAATAAAGAAGTTGTGTGGCTCCAAATATTTTTCAGTTAAACAAACAGTCAATGTGTTAAACTGAAAGTACTACTACCTGAAAAAAAAACTCTTTTAAGTCTTTTACCACTTGAAAAAAAAACAAAATGTAGTATTAATTGCTCTATCATATAGTTAGATACATCAGATATTCACACAATCAGTATTTTTCCTCAAGCGTCCTTTCCAAACATAATAATTGTTTATAATGGTACATTTTCGGTTATGTTCAAACTACTATTCGGTTATGTTCAAACTACTAGTTTACTATTTGTTGAATGACAGGGCCGTATTTAGATTAGTTTACGACAGTGTCGAATGAAAAAATTACAAAAAACACCAAAAAAAGCTCAAATTATTTATAATTATGTTCTTACCATTGGTACAAACCTTTGAGTAATATAAATTGTTTTTGGTGGACAGACACTTTTTCAAGAGTTTACAAAAAAAATAGATTACAAACAAAGAGCATCACACATAAATTAAAAGTAATTGCTTCCGATGGATACCATACACACTGTGGTTTATGCCACCTACGTAAATTTTTTCTCAGGCCGACACTTACAGTATATCATATCATTGCGTATTCCATATCCAGTATCATCCGTATCCAGTATATTCGTATTGGATACGGATTAAATTTGGAATACCATGGACAATTTTACGCAATTTATCAGAAAATGGTATTGTGTCCTTGTATTTTAGTCATATATTTACAGTACGAGAGTTGACCGCTTTTCTGTCCTCATGATAAAGAGCCATCCAAAAAAAAAAAAAACAACGTCATCAAGGGTGTGAACAAAAGAGATGAAAATATCGGTTATGTCGAAGCTAGAACTTTGTTGTCAAACTTTTGACAAAAGGCTGTCACAATTGTAATATAAATAATAGCTGTCACATAACGTAACAGCTTTGATAGTTAAATAAGGTTATACATTTAAGATACAATAGAAATACGTCTTTTTTTTGCTCGGACAACTTTCCCTCGGCCAAAGGTCCCTCATTTATTCCGGCTGCAAGTACCCGAAATATTTCTTCTAAAATATTCAAAAATTTGTCATCACAGTCTTATATTCTATAATATGGTGAAGCAACTATTAATTATTTATCAAATGAGGCACCATCGTAAAGAAAACGATTCAAGAAATGGTTAAAAGATGGGTTGCGCTTAATATAACATCCGGTGGAATGATTTCTGTCCTTATAATATTATACAAAGTCATATGTCGAAATTAAAGATCGTGTATATATGTGTTTAACCAAAGAGCACTTTAACACCCCGTTACAATGAAATATTTGTTTACTTACCTCAGATTTTTTACACTTTTTCTGCCGTCATTCGGACAAAAAAGTTAGGAGGAATGAAAATTATCTCACCCAGCCGTGCAGCGGCCGGCCCGGCAGTGTCCTTTCTGTAGCAAATAGCGAATTTTTTCGGGAAAATTGGAAGAAACATACGATTTTTTTTAATATGCAAGAAATGCAAGAAATATGCAAGAACGCAGTTACATCGCATTTCTCAAACGGATCAACGGACCCACTTAAGAGGTCGTCGAAACACCCGTTCGCGCTCTACTGGCAGAGTTCTAATGGTTTTGACATGATTCTTGATTTTTTGCCTGACACAACGTTGGAACGTCTCGTCCGACTTATTCCTTATAAATGTAGAAATTATTCTGAAAATACACGAATATTTAGGATACTTGCGGCTGGAATAAATGAGGCACCTTTGGTTCTTTGGTTAAACATATACACGATCCTTATTTCAAGACGTATCGTATTCTATTATATTATGAAGAGTAATCATGCGGTCGGATCTTGGACTGCTACAATCAGATGAATATGCATGTCACGAAAATGCAAACAACCGTAGGTAGCCCATGAACACAAACTTGAAACAAAAATCCTAAACTTAGCGAACGACTTTAATTAAATGAACGGGTTCGCATTACTGACGCCTTTGTACATTACTGGATATGACGATCTCCGATACAGTTGGAAATTCGGCGTTTATTACTCGACTTTTATTTAAACATTGTAGGTGCGGCCCTGTATTGCAAGAAAAGGTTAAAAGCCCACTTCAAACGTACGGAACAACCGTACCACACAGTAATACGGTAATTAATATCGTCGTTTAAAAACACATCAACGGTAACGAAATCGTTGCATAATACCGGAGTGCCGGTTCGTACCACCGAACTGGACGCAGGATGATAAATAGACGGTGCGCTTAACGTCTTATAAACGTTGCCTAATACGCGTCTTAAGGGATTCCAGCATCAATTGATGCCAAAACGACGCGAATGCCTTTTGGCTCGCTGCGAACGGCCGGACCCGCTCGGAATACTGATTCGACTAATTGGTCCTTGAACATCCTATACCGGGTGTTAAGACGGTTTTTTGCATAACGCTGTTTTTGTAAATTCGTGAAAAAATTGTTTCAAATTATGCGGCGCAAAGTAAAATGTTTCTAATCATACAGTGATATATTTCTTATGATCGGTACATAAATTCGTTAATTTAACCCATTAACGCCCAAACAGACACAATGTTTCGTCCTTTTTGGAGCGTCAATCTCGAAGGGAAATTAATGAATTCACTCAATAAAAACCACTTATCCTAATGTTTTAGGATGTGATCTTTCGATTTCTGGCGTCAGAATTGTGATTAATTGCTCTAGAAAAAAATATGGCTGACTTTATGGAGAAAAGTTCTGAAAATTTGGGGATTCATTTTTTTATATATTTTTTTTTTTAGTCCAAAAAGTACTCTAACCTACTCCGGTTTGTGGGGGAGGTGGAGGCAATAGTTGGAGTTGATGACAGGATTTTTTTGCCGACCTCAACTGACTCTAATCTTTTCAAAATGGCGGACATTGCATAAAATCTCATAAAATATGAATTTTTCTCTAGTATTAACGAGAAAATAATGTTATTGTGAGTTTTCTTGGCCCACAGTCATTTTCCTCAATCAAAACAATACCACAGAATATATTTGACTAAATTTTCAATGATGGCGGATTCAAAATGGCGACCGGATTCCTCAAGAAATGGCGCGTTTTTCATTGTAAAAAGTAAATAGGAGTTTGTAATTATACTTTTCCTATGTCATTTCATATTTTGCGTTATTCCTGGTGAAAAAAGTCTGAAATCCAAGATGGCGGATTCAATATGGCGGACATCATTCTTGAAAATTCAAAATTTGAAAACGGGAAAATTACAGACATATTTTACGTAGAATTCTGATGGAAAAAGTCCTCTCAATCTTTTCCATAAAAATGCGTTCTATTTGAGTAAACCATTATTTGTCATTCTAACCTCAAAACGAGTTTTTTCCGGTGTTGAAGTTCACATGATGAAATCATGAGAATTATATATTATGCACTTAGAGATGTAGGCGCATTGAAGAATTTTTTTTTCGGAACTTCGCATATAAATAGAAAATATATATTTTGAATTCGGGCGCATTGACGAATTTTTTTTTCCGGAACTTCCTCGCATATTTATTCAAAGAATAGTACGTAGAACGTACTTTCTGGTGGGTGTGAGAAAAAAATCGTATATGCACCACGAGGAACAAGTAGGCTGTACTTCCGGTGAGTAGTTTGCGCCCGAGCATCCCTAAGTGCATAATATATAATTCTCATGATGAAATCTCAACACCGGAAAAAAACTCGTTTTGAGGTTAGAATGACAAATAATTTTTTTATTCAGATAGAACGCATTTTTATGAAAAAGATTTGAGATGAAAGACATTTTTCATCAGAATTCTACGTAAAATATGACCGTGAAATATGAATTCCGTTTTTTCAAATTTTGAATTTTCAAGAATGATGTCCGCCATATTGAATCCGCCATCTTGGATTTCAGACCTTTTTCACCAGGAATAACTCAAAATGTTACTAAAACATGAAATGACATAGGAAAAGTATAATTACAAACTCATATTTATTTTTATAACGAAAAACGCGCCATTTCTTCAGAAATCCGGCCGCCATTTTGACTTCGCCATCATTGAAAATTGAAAATTTAGTCAAATATATTATGTAGTATTGTTTTGATTGAGGAAAATTACTGTGGATCAAGAAAAACTTCATTCAAGAAGAAATTCATATTTCATGATATTTTATGCAATATCCGCCATATTGAAAAGATTAGAGTCAGTTGAGGTCGGCCAAAAAAAATCATATCATCAACTCCAACTATTGCCTCCACCTCCCTCCACAAACCGGAGTAGGTTAGAGTACTTTGGACTAAAAAAAAATATATATAAAAAAAAAGAATCCCCAAATTTTCAGTACTTTTTCTCCATAAAGTCAGCCATATTTTTTGCGATTTTATGAGGACGAAAAATTGTGTCTGTTTGGGCGTTAATGGGTTAAATGGAACATCCTGTGTGTTTGTGCATTTTTAGATACTCTACTTATATTTTAGATAAACATTTTAACGGCACGATGGTACCTAAACCCACCGTTTTGAGGATATCCAAATTTAATTTCGTATTCAACAGTACAAGTTAATATAGAGCATTCCGTTTGAAAAAAAAAACTCTTAGTTATTGCTCAGATTGTCAGGTGTAGATTCAAGTATTTGTGACATCTAATAATGTACAACACTTTTCCAGTGCAAAAATGATGAGCTATTTGTGGAAAAACGAAGTTTTCTAAACCTCAAATCTCTAATGTTTGTAGTTTAGGTGCTATTTAGAAATATTTAGAGCAGACATCCAAATTTATGTCATATTGGAAGGAACGCAAGCTAGAGACCAACCAAAAACTGAACAGAAGAACAAACTATGATGCAGATGCTGCAAAGCATGATGACAAAAATGGAATTAGAAGTATTCCTAACATGCCAAAATATAGACATATGTCTAGTCTCAGAGACACACATGACTAGTCAATCATACCTAAAAATTAAAGGATATAAAACCTATCAAACATATCACCCTGCCAATCAAGCAAGTGGCGGCAGTGCTGTACTTATAAAAGATAATATAAATCACCACGAAGAGCACCATCTACAAAGTGCGGAAATACAACTTACCGTAATAGGGATTAAATCTGTGAAGCAGAACTTAAGAGTTGGAGCAATTTATTGCCCACCAAGATACAATCTCAAACAACAAGAATACAAAAACATTTTTAACACATGGGCAACAGGTTCATTATGAGAGGTGACCTTAATTCAAAACACGTGGACTGGAGTTCTAGGCTAACAACAACCAAAGGCAAAAGAACTTCGGGAAGCAATCAGAGAAATGGGATGTAATTTCCACTCATCTGGTAAGCCAACATACTGGCCCACAGATATCAATAAAATACCAGACCTCTTGGACTTCTATATCTCGAAACGAGTTTCCTCAAATTTCAAGTGGAGGAGAATTTTTATATAAATTCAGATCACTCGGCAGTTATCCTAACATTAAGCGAAACAATCATCAAAAAAGAAAAGAGACCAATTTTGACCAATAGAACAACAGATTGGACAAGTTTTGCCATAGAACTCAACAATAAAATAGATCTAAATATCAACTAAAAAACAAAAAATCAACTAGAAGCTGAAACCGAGAAGTTTATTAGTAACATTCAAAAGGCAGCATGTAGTAACACAAAACAAATCACTCACAGAAGAGCTGGAAATAACTACCCTAGAGACATTAGAGAATTCGTCAAAGAGAAAAGACAGGCAAGAAGAAAATGGCAGCAAACGAGAGATCCAGCCGATAAAAACATATTAAACAATAAAACTCAACAGCTAAAAAGAGAAATATTAAAAATAAAAGAAAACTCTCTCAATAGCTTCCTAACAGGGTTAGCAGCTAATGAAGAGACAGACTACTCGTTGTGGAAGGCAACAAAAAAAGATCAGAAGGCCAATCGCCCACACCCCACCAATAAGGAAGGGAAATGGAGCGTGGGTATGAGACGATAAACAAAAAGCTGAAGTATTTGCTGAACACCTAGAAGCTATGTTTAGCCCGAACGACTTCGAACCTAATGAAATATTGGAAGAAACGATTAACTTTGAAACAAAAGACATTAAGTTAGTTACTCCGGAAGTATTTAGAAGTTAGATACCAAGGAAGTATCAAACGAAATTCAAACAAACCTAAACCCAAAAAAGGCCCCTGGATTTAACTTCGTTACGGGAGAAATCCTGAAGAAACTTCCCAGAAAAGGTATAGTTATGCTGACATACCTATTTAATGCATCATTCAGACTAAAACATGTACCTAGCGGTTGGAAAGTCGCAGAAGTAATTATGCTACCGAAACCAGGTAAACCACCAAATGACGTTGTCATATAGACCAATAACGTTACTCCCAACAATTTCAAAGCTATATGAGAAGTTACTCTTGAGAAGACTAAAACCATTAATTGAAGAAAGGAACCTTATACCAAACTATCAGTTCGTTTGTAAATGAATGTAGTCTTAATCACTATAAGACACGCTAATGTTGGAGATAATCGTTACATCGGTGTAAGTCACTGAACTTTTACAAACTGCAAATATAATAACGTATTTTTTTTCTATCGTTTTCAATTACTTGAATTGAGTAGTGGGCGTAATTTTTGTTTCTTTATGTCCAAGTCGATGATAAATCAGAGATGAATCTGATGCTTATTATTTGCAGTATTATCTGAATAACGTTGCAGAAACAATAACTGCGCAGCTTGATATAAATTAAACATCATCATCGCAAATCATCTCGCACACCAGCTACCAGCATCGCACAAACGCATTTTTTGTGGTTACTGATGTTTCATCTCAGTTTAAATATACCCTTTCCTGAGTTTAACATACTACAGGGCGAGCAAGTAAAGAATTATTTACTAGAAATTAAAAACTAAAAACACTAGTTAAAAGAATCTAGCAAAAAAAACGAAAATATAATAGGTAAATTAAGGTACATTCGATTTTATCCGAATTATTCCAATCGTATGTTGGATGTTTGCAGCAGAAGATATTTTGAAAGCTTTTGCGTTTGAATCAAGGCTACATTATAAGTTTAAAACATGCGCACTTTGACCGAATATCGCATTGTGAGTAGATTAAGTGGCATTAGCAGTGTTTCGCCTTAATTTCAAATAATGCTTAATAACTGTTAAAATTTCAATATTTCAGTTATGTACTAGGTGTGTAAATGAAGTAATGAGACTGGCAACGTAGCGTCCGATCCAGCAACGCTGCAGAGACGGGACTTAAAAGGGCCCTAGGTTAACATGTAATGCACCTTCAGTAGAAGTTTTGACTTAAGTCATTTGTTTGTTCTTTGTGACTGTCGTCGTAAACTGGTTTTTCTAGTGCGTTTTAAAAATGAATGACGGGTGAGGTTTTTCAGTGGTTTAAGGCATTCTCAAAAGAAAGAGAGTCGATTGAAGAAGAATCACGCAGCGGAAGGCCTTCATCTTCAAGAACCGATGAAAATGTCGATGGAATACGGGATTTTGTGGGTTTAGATCGTCGGTTGACGACAAGAATGATCGGGAAAGAGTTAAATTTGAATCACGCCACTGTTCATCAGATTTTGACTAACGAATTGGAGATGAGAAAAATCTGCGCAAATATGGTTCCAAAAAACCTTTCGCAAGAACAAAAGGACATCAGGAGAGAAATTTGTCTTGACTTTTGGAATCGATTGAAGATGATCCCCATTTTATGGAACGTGTCATTACTGGTAATGAGACTTGGGTGTTTGAGTACGACGAGGAAACCAAATGCCAAAGCATGGTATGACACACTTCAAACTCCAAGACCCAAAAAAGCAAGAATGAGCAAGTCGAAGATCAAATGCATGCTGATTTGCTTTGTTGATAGCCAGGGAATTGTCCAGAAAGAGTTGTGCCTCCAGGCCAAACAGTAAATCAACACTTTTACAGAGAGGTTCTTGAAAAACTTCGAAAAAGTGTCATGCGTGTGAGACCAAACATCAAGAACAACTGACAAACATTTTTCTCTTCCCAAGATTGAAAAATCACCTCAAGAGACGTGATTTTGGGACCATAGAAAATATTCAAAGTATATGCTACTCCAGTATATGAGTTCCAGCACTGATATGAGGAATGGAACACCCGTCTCAAAGAAGTTATTTTGAAGGAGACAATACTGAATTGTAATTCTATTTGAATAAAAAAAAATAAAAAAAGCAGATTCATTACTTAATTTACACACTTTGTATGTATTTTGCTTACTTTCCTAACTTCATATTGTAAGAAAAGAAACTTTATACAACAGAGAATATGCTGTAAACTTTATTCTTACATTATGATTTGTCAAATAGTTCAGTTCCTTAAACGAATTATCTATCGCATCATTTATTTATCGTCCCGTACATTTTAATAGCGTGAATGTTTTAATTATATGTAATACAGTAAGATTAGAACTTGTTTATATTCAGTTTATACTATTTTGTGACAACATTTCTGTTTTAAATAATAAATATTTCCAATCCTAAAATGTACCTCTGACCAGCCTTCTCATTGAATTTGTGGAAAGCATATTCAAACTATCAAAGTCGGAGATCAAACGTACACGCATAACAAATGATCGACAACCATCGGTCAAGATTTTATAGAAGCCCACGACGTGTTATCTAAAAGATCACCAATTGAAACAAGCATTTTCTCACTCGATCAACCAATCATTATACCTAATACCGCAGAGCCGACAGCCGCATAAGAAGCAACCGGCATATTATCACTTTCAGGAGTTGTCGATATAGCACTCCAACTAATTTAACTATTCAGACGTACGTAATCCATTAGCTACTATTGTCACTCCATCACCGTGTAACTTAGGGCATCTCCGATTATAATAGATCGTTGAATTACCGCGTGGAGCGGCGCTACAAGACGAAATACTTAGAATGCGCCGCTGATAGACAGTGGCTGTAGAGTAAGATGCATGTGTCATTGATAATGTCAACCAAACGGGTCTTTGACAAAGACAATAGAAGTCGAAACATTGACAATTTTCTCATACTTTCTATGCACATAAAACCATGCATTCATAAAAACATCTATCATTTCCACGTCACAAATATATTCGGGTCCTGAGATCATACCATTATGAAACCTCTGGATTCTGAAAGCGTGGGAGAGCGGCCTTGAGAAGGCCGTAGCACTTAGGACTTGTGCTTCCTCCCTTGGAAGTTCAACCCATCTAAGCCGTCAGCAATCCTAATGCATTAAAAAAAGGTAACATTGTTTAAGGTGATCTGCCTTATATTTACCAAGGATGGCCAATTTTCACACAGTATGGATTCTCTTGGTGATGAGATAGCAGAGCCGTCACACAGTACATGTCATACGATCTGTTCTTCTTAATGATAACATCTCTATAGCGGTATTTCGTTTGGGTTCAAGTTGTGGAGGTGTTTTCTTAGCTGACAATATCCAGTGGGAATGGCTGTTACAAAACGAAGATACTTCCTGGTCATCTCCAGATATACCGTTACCGCCTCTTTGCTGGGGTATCTTAAAGCTTCCTAGCAAGTTGTCAGCTGCCTGTTTGATCTCATAGTTCACTAAATTTTACATGAATATATTCTTTCATTCGTTGAATTCTTGCTGTGCCAGGTAGTGGATTATGACTTCAGCTGGATGTCTTCCCTTCCAATCAGCTTTCTTGTTGCCTCTGTATTACATATGACCTTTTGTCCAACAAACAGAAATGTTGTTTGTTGGTGAGAGTGCTTGCTGAGATCGTTTTACGTGTCGTTATTTTGTAGTTGTATAAGGCTTGTAGCGATTGTCTACTGCCTGTATATAATCTGCGGATAATCTCAGCGGTAATGGTTATTCCTGCAATCTTGGTTTGTGCTGAAATATTTATCCATGGCCCATATAAATTGAAGATGCAGATTTTTTTACTATATTCCACAGCCTACTCCTTCTTTCCTCTTTGAATCATCTGTGAAGATTTTAGAAGCAAACATATTTTATTACTATTCTATCATGTAACAAATTTTGTTCTTGACATACTAATGGTACTCCACATCCCTATTTTCAATACGATGTAATGGCGAACAAATCTCGATGTACAAGAGTCCATGGTAAATTAACGTTTTATAAGACCACAGCGCAAAATGAGCAGCACGATAATTATAATTGTTGTTATATAAAAAACAAAACTCGTATCTGTGCTCAAAATCTTCTAACAGATAACTCTATGCACCTTCAATGTCACTCGTATCCCACGCTAGCATTCGTGAACAGCGAGATGAGTATTTATTTTGTTTGTCGGAGCAGCCAGCCTCTACTTGTCCAGTAGTCTATGATTAATAATATGCCCACAATGTAGAAGAAATGCATAGTATTAAAGACGTAAAGGTAGGTTAGTTTTTAGATTACATGCAGGCTTACGTTGCACTTCATCAGATGAAACTATGAATAATTGATAGGTGATGGCTGAGGGCACGGACGATCAACAATCTGGAACAGGAATATCGCTTCGGACCGGCTATTCATCATCGTTATGTGAAGGTGATAAAAGTGCACGTTGGTACTCCCACGCCAAAAAATTGTAATTAAATGGTAAATATTAATTAGTGTATTAATAATAATATAATGTATAATGTATTCATTAAAATCCTGTAAAAAGAACATGAAACGTCAGTTCAAACAGGACAATTAGAATAACTCGAGTACATTTTGTATATGTTCATACATAAATTATACACATAAATGCATTTATTTTTATATCATTATTAAAATAATATATAATTAAATTATTAAAAATTAAGAAATTATTTAAGGTCTTAAAAACATTGCCTTACAAGAAATGCTCTAAGATCCTTTTTAAATTTATATTCACAACTATTATAAAAAAAATACATCTGGTAATTTACTATAAATAGTACTGCATATACTTGTACTCGTATCCGGTGTATTTTTTTTGACAACGAGTGATAATTTTTTTATATAGATATCATTATTGTTTCTGGTATTGTAATTGCGGATATTATTAAAACAGTAAATTTATGAGTTTTTTTTTTGTAAATAAAATTGCTTCATATATTAGTATAGAAGGTATAATAGCTTGTTTTATAAAATGAGATCGGAAATTTCTAAAGGACAACTTAAAGATTAACCTTATTAACCTTTTTGGAAAACAGACTCTATTAAGTTCTGTGGACTTACCCCAGTAAACAATAAAATATCTAATATGTGAATAGGCAAGAGTATAGTAAATATTATGAAGATATTTTTCATCCACAAAATTTCTTAAGTTTACGATATGATAAACTTATTTTTTTATAACTTTATTGACATGTTCAATATTATATTACATACAGAGTCCATGTTTTTTGAAAGATGTGGTAGCGGAAATTAGCATAATTATCTAAAACGTGTTAATTATGATACACAGTGGAGGCATCTGTAGAAAGAAAATTATAATAATTTTAAAATGGCATAGTCTATATTTTCAAGTGGGTCACACTGTTTATTAAGTTCTAACTTACATTCGTTATTTTTAATAACTAATACAAATATTTAAAAGCGGTACCTATATACGTAACTGCTGTTTTTTAACTAACTGTAACTTCATATTCCTCGAATATAAGACTGACAGATAGGAAACTGACCGTTAATTTGGAAACAACAATATTTAAATTAGTTTATATCAATTCGAGCCTCAATGAGACCATCTGTCAGTCTGGCGTTTTTATTAATAGGAAGAATATTTTTAATAGGAACGTTTATACTAGATGTAAGTGGGCTTTTTTTGACACAATGGGCATATAAGTACCACTTCCGGTTATGCCAGTAATGAGACAAACTACAAATCTGTAAATGGCACATCCTGTAAATTATGGTATATAATATTATTCAACACAGCACAGTAAAATATTTGATAATTCGATTAAAGACGGAGTTATAAAAAAACTGTTACTAAAAATTTTTGTATCACAATAATTGTCGTAGTAGGCTTTAGAAATGAAAATACAGCTCATTTTTGATATTTTGTTCTCGAATGTGAAGTAATTAATGCTAGTAAGGGATGTTATGTAAGAGTTCCTGGAGGTTTTGTAAATCAACTATGTTGACACACATGAAAAGAAAAATATTTTCAAGAAAAAATGAACACATATTTTGAAAAAGATAGTATACTCTGTACTTGTGCTCTTTTGCCTTTTCAATAAATTTTATTATTATTAATCGAGTACTGTTCCAGGAAATCGTAGAAGAAAATATAAAAAAAATATTTTTGAGTGGCTTGTATAGCTGTTACTATATTTAATAGTAACCCATGTTCTTTTCTTACACTATTGAAATATACTTACACTTTTAGTTATAAATTAGTATAAATATGTGAATGTTTTGGAAAAGTAATTTTTTTATAAGAAAAAAATATCTATACCAATCTGAAAGTTATAAACATTTCCATGGTCAAGAAAAAAATAGGTGGTCTCATTTAAAGGAATATAATAACAGCTACACAAAAAATTACTCAAAAATGTATACTTTTTTTACAATTTCACGGTACAATATTGGATTAAATCAAATTTGAAAAATAAAATTTTAGAATGAGCCACATTTTGATTTACAAAGCCTAATTTTATGTTTTTTTGTTACAAAAAAAATTTCAGTAACTAAAATATATGACAAATTGCAAATTTGTCATCAACACACTAAATATTGAGGAAATACGAATTTAATCTTTTCCTTTGTTAGGAATATACAGCAGTTTTTAGTGCGCATTTTGTCTACAGAATAGTTGTTTCATAAAAAAAGTTAAAATGTAGTAGGTAGGTTACTTGTACCTTTTTTTTAACTTTTTTAAAATATTGCCGAATCAACAGGAAGCTCATAATAAATTTCTGGGCGTCGATTAACTTCCTTATTAAATGGTACCAGTTATAAATTTTACTGATTTGGAACAGTTTTGAGTTGAAAACATGTGTCATAGCACAGACGTTTTCTAGACATTTGATGTTTTTTTGTTTTAATTGACAGATTAAAGTTTGGAAAAACCGTCATAATCTTTTTTGAGCACTAGGCATTCCATTTTTGACATGGCATAAAAACGTAAGATGTACTCCGCAATTGAAATAAATTCGAAAATGCAATTGTGTTAGTGTTCAATTTATTAAGTGTTCAATAAAATTATACCTTAGTGTTCAATTTATTGTCTTACATTTTGCCAATTTCAAAACGAGATAACATATGTAGTTCTATTGGAACACCCTGCATTTTTTTCAGTACGTGTTGTCCAACTTTTAGTTTTCTTTTTCCTCATATTCACATTATATAGGTTAAAGTAGCAAATTTCAGAAATATTTTCAATTTTCTTCGGTGTTTAAGGATTTTTCTCAACTATCATCAAACTAGCCGTGAATTAAAAACAACAATAATTCTCTATTTCAGATAATTCTCTACAGCAGATAATTATCTATTTTAGAAAAGTCCCTGGTTTACTTTTAGCGACAAAAAGTACGCAATAAATAATATAATTTATAGTGGCTATGAAATTTTTATTTGTGATGTAGTTCACGGTCTCGACTTTTGCATATTACAACAGGAGTTACGGGGCTCAATTCAGTGAGCTTTTCCACTTAAAGAGTACTGTAATACACTATGTCCGCGCGAGCTATAACATATAATTCGCTAATGTTCGACGTAGCTTGCGCTCGCTTTTCGATTTTCAGAAAACATTTTTTTAAACTCCGAAACACCATCATCACGGGATAATTTTTATGAAAGCGTAAAATAGCCGACCGATGAATGAATTACGCATTCGTTCTCCTTCCATTATTCTTTTTTTCCACGTACGGAAGACCGACGCGGACTCTTTGGCTGACAATAATGCCTATAATAGGACAATAGCTCACGGTTTAATGGCTAATATTAATGATCGAGTCGTTAGTAACGCGGAGATCGAACACAAATGATGTTTTACGTTTAATTCCTCGTGTCCTGAACAGACAAAAGGGTTTCGTATAATAATATTTATAAATTAGCTGGGCATTAGAAATGTGTACGCTTAATCGATTTTTTTTCTATTGTGACGTACCCGTTTGAATGGGCTATAACTTAATAAATAACTATAATCTGGTATGATTTTTTCTTACCGTGCATTGTGAATAAAACGTGTAGAAAATGCTTCCCTACGGTTGCCGACAATGCTGCAACTAATGAAGTAATATGCTTGTTAAGTGAAAAACCGCTGCCTAAGGAATCACCACTTCCACATCTGATTTGTCCATATTTCAGATTAAATATAAATCTCTATAAACACTAGGTTATATTCTCAAAAAAGTGATATCTGGTCTTTCATGACCTACGAGGTGTGTAAATTAGTAAAAAAAAGTAAAGAGACTGATTTTTGTAAATATTTGTATATTTTTTGAATTACAGTTCAGTATAGTCTCCTTCAAAATAACTTCCTTGGGAAGCCAAACAGCGCTGGAGACGGTTCTTCCATTCCTCATTGCAGTGCTGGAACTCATATGCTGGAATAGTCTTCAGCTGGTCCGTTACAGCCGTTTGAATGTTTTTTCCCAAAATGACCCTTTTTGACCCTTATTAAATACATATATTTAAAATGGGTAATAAAGATCATAATCTCTATGAGCGATATGACGTTGGTGACTTTTAAGACATAAATGACCTTCATAAAATACATACCATATGCATGCCTTGATCTTAGCAGATAGCAAGCAGGTCAGTAGAAGGAATTATGGATAGCGATAATTTGATTGGATAGAGACTTCCGTGACGTAATGTCTCGAAACCAGTCATTGGAGACGAATATGTTCAGCATACCCACATCCCATGACAATTGGTTCACTCACTCAATTTTATAAATTCGTTAACATTTAACGCGGAGCTAGATTATAATCTTTCTGACCCACATGACTTGTACTACAAATAGATCTGGAAGTAAACACGAGAGCAGATACTTTATAATGTGAAATTTTAATGCTGCTTTATTATATTTTATTCTAATTACACCTGTATCCCCTGGGGGGTGGGGGCGAAGCAGAGTAGTTACTCACCAGGGTTATGCTTACTCGCAGGCCTACAGTTATGAGATTATGGGGGTTGTGTGGGTATGAGAGCCCGCTAACCAAGAGATACTTATATAGATTTGGTACTGCATACCTAATATCCATGTTTCCTCAAAGTTTTGTGGGTTATACATACTCGTAGACCCGGGTTATGGAGTTAGGGGTTTTTATGGACATGAAGTTATTTAAATTTGAGTTCATTTGCTCACAAATTTTCAAGATACGCGGTTTTTAGTGCTCATGTCTACAGATCTCCAGCGTGTGGGGTTATCGGGTTTCAGTTTGTGGGGTTATATAATCTAAATATATCCTTTCTCAGATTTTCATCCTGAGGGGTTACAAGGTTAGAGGTTTGTCACATAATGCACACTGTGTACTATGGCATTTTGTAGACGTTTTTTTCATAAAACCAGAAGCGATATCATTAAACCAAAACTAAGATTCGTGTTTAGAAGATCCACTTGAATCGGAAAATCGTATTCTCACCACTCGTTCAACCAAATTTTTTTTGTGGGCCGTGCATTAATTTTTTGAATAGTTCGATTACGGGTGCAAGGGAACTGCCCCTTCTTCACACACGAATTACTTTTATCAGTGTAGATAGTCGAGCAAGGCGCACTGATAATAATAAAAGCCCATAAAATACGGACGCCTGCCAATATTTAAAACGTGTGAAGCACTCGGACATAAAAGTAAAACGTAAAATAAATCCCAACAATAAATGACGTAAGGGCAATAATAGTCGGCATAATATCGGGACAACTCTATATAAACAAAGATTTTATTGCCTCTCATTTTACGGTCTTGACTTCCTCGTAATTTCTTGAACTTGTAAATTTTATTCGTGTGCAATCTAAATAGGACACCTACGCCCAGTTTGTTAAAATCTTATACGGAGTGTGCCTTAAATAACAGTAGTTACAAATTATTAGATATTGCAAAAAATATAATTTCCTTACTACATCAATTTATTGTTACTGCAAATTTTCTTGATTCGTGCTAATTTTTGAATAACTTTCTTGTGGTGCTTCTGGTTCTTGGCCGGTTACCGTTTTTAAAGTTTTTATTTTATTCCCAATGCTTTCCTCGAAATATCTCTCAGCCATACTGGTTAATTACCATCCTCCATATCTTTGAGAGCCTGCATATCAGTCTCACTATCAGCAAGCATAGTCAGCAGTCATTCTTCCCAAACAATGGCCAGTGTATCTGAGAGCAACCGGCAGTTTTAAATTATATTCTACATTTTTTGCCGAATTTTGCAAAACTGTGGATAACCACTGGGTGTGCACGCGACTATGCAGTGCATTTTCCGTGAGTATAAAACAAGAAAAATACCTCGTCGAAGAGTGATAATGTTTATAATCATTGTACGCTGATACTACTGACGTTTTTTCTTTGTTTTGGTATCGTGTAAAGTTTATAACCAACATTGTGCCGGTGTCTTCTGTATTATATACTGTTAAACTATATGATTTTCCTCATTTCCATGCACCATTAACCCCAAAATACTCGTACGTACTCGTATAAGTAGAGGTACTTAAGGTACATAAGGTACGTCTCTCATTAATAACATATCGTCTGGAGCCTTGTTCAAGAACTGCGTTTTAGAAAGACAACTAGCTGTTTATATTACGAAATATCCACATGTTCATTATCATTCATTTGTATTATACTTATCAGCTTATATTTAGTATGCACATCATGAACTGGATTCCTTAAAGACGTGTGTCTAAAATAAGAAAGAAATTAAAAAAAAACAGTTTTAATATACTACCTTTTCATAAAACTAAGGTATTATGTTTCTATCAAGTTTTTGAATTTAATTGGCGTTTCTCCATTTACAAAACATATAATCTTTCTCTTTTCTTGGATTTTATAGGAAGAAAACTTGAAGAAACTTCTTGGGCAACATTTAAAGCTACATACAGTAACTCATAACATGTTTATGTGTTAATAAACTAAGATGATACCTATTATACTTTTTTAAACTTATTAATCCACAACAGCATGTTACAAAAATTGTAGAAATTAAATATTTATTAACAATACAAAATATGAGCAGTCCCCATATGCACGCACCCAGAAGAATTTTCAAAAATTAATTATTTACCAATAATACCACCGGTTCTAATATTATAAGTTAGACCACCAGGTTTACTATTCCACATCTGTAGTCATATTCCGAAAGATTTTTGGCATACGTGAGCATATATTTAATTATTTCCACATTCATGTAGTGGAGTGGAGGTACTTAGGAATTGACTACTTAGGTTTTAACTTTTAAGTTTTAACTAAAACTGTGTCTGTGTCTGTTAACATTTTTTTTTGTGTACACAATAACTCAAAAATGCGTTAAGATATCACCTTAAAATGTGGAACATTTGAGGTCTGAAGCTAATTAGATTTTGGGCTTAATTGGTTAAGGGGTACTCCTTTTAATGTGGGTACTATATTTTTGCCTTTTATGGGATCATTGGGGTCATGGAATCGTTGGGGTCATCGGATAATTGGGAGGTACGGGGATCATTCACTGATATCAATGACATCATTGGGCTCAATGGGATAATTGGGATCATATGTTATAATTTTAAAGTAGAAAAATTCCAATATCACATTATTGCGTCTCTACTCCGATTTTACTTCCACATCCACGTAAGGAGTCCATTGGGTCGTTGAGGTTTATGGGGTTAGTGGTGTCAGTGGAGTCATGGAAGTTAATGGGTCGAGGTCATCGAATCATTGGGGTCTATGGGATCATCGGGGGTAAATGGGATCATTCAGTGGTATCAATGGAATCGTTGAGATCATGGGACCAACAATTTTGAAATAGTAAAATACGATACTATTGTGTTTAAAACAATAAATTATGTACCTACATGCAACTACATGAATATCACGTAGTTAACTGAAAAATTGCGTACATTTTATTTATAGTTATTCAGATAAATAATGAAAGTACAAAATAAAGTAAAAAAACTATTTTTTAAAAAGATTTAGTCCGATTAAATGTGGAAAAATTAGACGTGAAAGTACTGATTCTTTAGGTAGGGATTTTTTTTCGTGGATATCAAAGTCGAATTTCCAGTTTGAGCCGCCACATCATTTAAATGCAAAATTTACGCGTATCAGACGTCTTTATGGTAATAATCCGAAATGCTGGGGCCGTGTCAGCACCACGGTAATGCACCAATTCTCGGCAATGGCAACCTTAACGAGTAAAACTTCTTAATAAATTGGCGTACACCGAAGTGCATGCTGGATTCGGACTATCCAAAGAGACCCCCAAATGAAGTTACGTGAAATTAGCGGGCTGATCTTCGACACCGCTCGGCAAGGACCGCATTTTATTCCTTAATAAGATTAAATTCCAATTGGAGGTAATGTCATTCTTGCCTATATCTCTCGAGTCTTATCGACGTAATAGTGGAGTTACATTAAGCTTGAAGCATTAATCGATGCGAGAGCAGAATTAAGAAATGATCATGTATATTTATACGATTTTAAATGTTGTATTAACATTTAGATTTAATCGATTTTCTTTAATGTCGCATCTTCTCGAGCCATCTTGGGTATCGTGAAAATATATGTGACTGATCGGCAGCTTATGAAGTGGCACTTTATAAACTTTTTTTATGCAAAAAATAAGTTTATATGTAATAATTCAAAGAAGTTCAATATATCGATCTTCCAAGAAGTTCTTGAATGTCCTTGAGAGTTATTACTTTTTAATCTTAAAACAGTTTTAATCTTCTCCCGAAGAGAACTTAGTTGGCAAGACGTGCGTCGAGAAAAGTATAGTAGTTCGGGGTTTCGTGGAAAACGTCCAGTTTTTTGTTTCTACTCTGAAGGTTCCACTACCCATTCCAGGATTTATTTATTATACTTGAGCCGATGAATTGATATAGTAATAATGTGAACACAATAGGCGATAGTGAACATACTTAATTTTAAAATTTGTCATGGTATAAAATAGTCTAGCAAAATAGCGAACCTATTTCCCGTAAGCATTTTTATTACTATATCTGTTCACCGTCCCAAGTTTTTTGACGAAGGTTTTTTTCAGTGGAAATTTCAACGTATGAAAGAAAACAAAACCAGTCATTTTTGTACCCTGCGGTTCCAAAATAATATTTCGGAAACCCTGCATTTTTTTTACTTTAAATCATCTAAATGTAGAAAGTTGTGTCACTTCAAAATACTTTTTTTCGTTTGTAATTAAAAAAATTAAATAATATCATTAATTAGAAAATAAAATTTCAAATATTTATAAACCATTAATTAACAGTCTAAATTAAAGTCTAATTAAAGTTTTTGAATGAAGAACGTTCCTAAAACCACAATTTTTTCCATGTCAAACTATACAATATATATTGTATATGATACTAAAGTATACTGAAGGTTGTAAACACGCATCAAAATTTTGATTTCAGTGCCTAGCGCTATAAGGATCTATTCTATTTAATGAACACCTAATATTATTCATTAGCGACTTCTTTTTTCAGTTACCTAATTAAACAAAAAATCATGCTTAACAATACTATTATACTACTATATTGGGTGATTCTTTAGGTGACGCTGCTATTTTTAATTTCCTGATAAATAGGATTTTTGAATTGGATATAAGACATAAATCTGCATTTACTGACGTATTCGTCATCTTTGCCCCTTCCAGTTTACCTGGAAATGGCACCAACTTCCGATTTAATTCCACCGAATTTTTAATGCCTTGTGCGTTTTGTTTTCATTTGTTTTGATTTAAAATGCAATTTTAAGCACAAGAATACTCCATTTGTAATTTTTTTTATGCACATATTTACACAAATCAGCAATATTTTGTTTTCAAAGCCACCTAATGTCGGTACATTAATCGAACCCTATTTTTATATTAATATTTCCACAAACAGGTGTTTTATTCCATTTTCCTTGACAATTCGTAAACATATGAGTCATATCAAATTATTGATAACAAAAATTTAAAGTTGTGAGTGGTCTCCGGAAAACTACAGGGACGATCATTGGCCATCAGACCCTTGGGTTAGAGCATCCAACCTCATCAGATGGAGAGGACAGAAATGTCTCGGTCACCATCACAGACCACTGTTACCATCACATACCACTGTTACTAACAGTGTGATGAGGTGATACCGGCACGCGATGTGTGGCGGGAAAATACAAGACATCTAACCAGTGCCAGCTGGGTCACTTGCTATGCAGATGGGTCGGTTTCGCAGAAAGGATCAGGATGTGGAATCTGGATAAGTACGCTCAGCACTGGTCAACACAATTTATCAAACATGCCACAATATTCCAGAACGAAATTTACGCGTTTTAAACGTATACATCTACACGTATGCTGAATCATGTCAGTGACAGACATCGACACTATTAACTTTGAAGTCATGGAGGGTTGATTCGAGGATTGTCTGGGAATGCTGTCATATACGAGTACTGCAATAAATAGCCATATGCAATCAAAAGGTTGTACTTTCCTGAGCTCCTGGTCTAGTGGCACCAAGGGCAATGAGAGGACTCATGCATTGATAATGAAACTCAAAAAAAAGGGGGACGGATTTTCTTGGGCTGGAGTCGGCTCTTCCGATTCATAAGAGTCGCTATAAAACATTTCGCAAAGAGTGGACAAAATTGTGCCACCAACAAGAGTGGCGAATGCAAAGTGGGTTCCGTCAGTCAGGACGATTCAAAATGTAGCACCGAACTGCTAAGATTTTGTTGTAAGAATTTTAAAATTACCGTGGGACTCTTCACTGGACACTGCCCCATGAATAGGCGTCTGAAAATCATCGGCGTCACAGCCAACATGTAAAATGTGCGAAGAGAGGGGATGCCCCTTCCACATTCTTTGTCTCTGCCCGACTGTGGTAGGTGTGAGATCTACTTACAGAAAATCCAGATATCTGGAACCTAGTGAAATTCAGATGGTCTCGGTAAATAGCATTATGTTCATCTTTGTTTGAAAAACCTTATGAGCCAGAGAATGCCTTCTTAATAATAGAAATACTCTAAATATCTAAAAAAATGTTTTTCGCAGTTTTCAGACGTTTCATTTGATCATATATGATCAAAAAAAAAATGCCGATACTGGTATTGTATCATATACGATCAAATAGAATAACTTTCTTAATTTTCATTAATTTGAACCAAACTTGATATAAAACAGTTTTTGGAGGCACTGGATCCATATCTGGCATCAGAATTATAAAATTCCATATGGCGGACTAAATATGGCGTCTTTAACGTCCTAGAGCGACGCAGAAATTTTTATTTTTTTGAATCTGGACCGGAAATTGCTTTGATAAAGATTTTTTCTAGGTTGCTGATCACATATTTTGGAGTTGTTAAATCTGAAATCAATTTTTTTAAATTTCAAGATGGCCAATCTAAAATGGAGGTTGAAAATTCAAATATCTTCGAAATTAGAAAAAACTGCATGTAGTGGATTTTTCAGATCGCTACGAGTCTGGGATCAAATTTGTGAAAACTCAAATTGGCAGATTTAATATGGCGGACTGCGAAACTGAAAAGCTATGTAGGAATTTATGAGGTCACTGATAACAAATCTGAAAACAGATTTTAAAAGAACTCGAAATTTCACCCCAACCCCTATTTTTCACCCCAACCCCTTCGGATGCGGCAGATCAAACAAATAACTCTTGCAATCGAATTACAGACACAAAAAAAACCTTGTTGTTCGACATTTTGTGACAAAAGGTGTATTATTGTTTTTAGAATAGCGTTTTAAATCAGAACATGTCAAAATCAATTGGACGTGCCGTTAAAAATTCAGAAATTAGCGTCATTTTCAGTTAAACCGGAAGTGACTGATATATGACAACTGCCAGCAAATATGCAGCTTTGTGTAGGTACGGCTCCATAGTCCAGTGCATTTAGGAATTGACCCAAAAATTTCGGATACATTTTCTCTTTTGTTGCTCATTCGAAAAGGTCTTCGATGGAGACCTTAACCCTGAATTTGCGCATTGTCCAAATTGGTCCGCCGCCATCTTGAATTCTTTTTTTTAAACTGCTCATATCTCGCGTTCTAATAATCCCACAACAATCGTTCCAGTGCCATTAGGCTCTCAGGATTTACTCTTTAATTGTGTATCTATCAAGCAAAACTCTCCAATGCACTGGAAAACCGTTATTAGCGTCCAAAGTTAAAAGTTCTTTGCCAAAAGTCCTTGCGCCCGGTTTTTCCACGCGCAGCTCTTTTCCAGTGCATCTGAGCCCCCACCGACAGTTTACTATTTAAACTAGACTAGAGTCGGAAAAAACCCTGAAAATATGATCTCGATTTACCCGGATCAGACCCCCCCCCCCCGTTTTAGAGGATGCTGAACACGATGCCGGTGGCAGAATGTCTCTTTGGGATTGCGCAACCCCCCAAAACGACCAAAAACCACTCCCCTACATCATTTCCTTGTAAAAAATGGCTTTTCCCCCATTTTCTAAGATGCTGAGCACGGTAGAACTCAAAGATGAGTTCTACCAATCCCTCCACAGGTCAAAAACTTACCTCCGGAAGGAGGGTTTTTTTATTTCTTTTTTATATCAGCGACAAAACGTCTGTCCCCCCGTTTTCGAGGATGCTGAACACGACGGTGGTGGATTTTTTTTTCATCAATAAATCAATAAATAAATCACCCCTTTCGGGGGTGAGTTTTGGCTGGTGGTGGGAGTCGCAAGGTATATTGAACACCACCACCGTCGTGTTCAGCATTCTCGAAAAACGGGGGGGCAGACGTTTTGTCGCTGATATAAAAAGAAATAAAAAACCACTCCTTCCGGAGGTAAGTTTTGACCTGTGGAGGGATTGGTAAGAGTCGGAACTCATCTTCAACACCACGACCGTGCTCAGCATCTTAGAAAATGGGGGAAAAGCCATTTTTTACAAGGAAATGATGTAGGGGAGTGGTTTTTGGTCGTTTTGGGGGGGGTTGCGCAAACCCGAGGGGTACACTCGATCCGGGTAAATCGAGATCATATTTTCAGGGTTTTTTCCGACTCACAAACGCCACTATATTAGAGGCTTCAAAATAGCAGGATAATAAACAGCGCAACTTTGTGCTTGGATTGGTGGGCGAACGGGATGATTTTTTTTAAATATTGGAAATTGAGCCTAGTTTAAATAGTAAACTGTCGGTGGGGGTCTCAGATGCACTGGAAAAGAGCTGCGCGCGGAAAAACCGACTGCAAGAACTTTTGGCAAAGAACTTTTAACTTTGGACGCTAATAACGTTTTTACAGTGCATTGGGAGTTTTACTTGATAGAGACCCAATTAAAGAGTAAATCCTGACGAGTCCAACGACATCAGAACAATTGCTGTGGGATTATTAGAACGCGAGATATGAGCAGTTGAAAAAAAAAACAGAATCCAAGATGGCGGCGGACGGGGCAATTTGGACAATGCGCAAATTCAGGGTTAAGGTCTCCATCGTAGACCCTTTCGAATGAGTAACAAAAGAGAAAATGTATCCGAAATTTTTGGGTCACACCTACGATATAAAATATTCCTAAATGCACTGGACTATCATATCTAATTCTAAAATTTCACCATTTTATTTTTGAAAACAAGGAAGTTATAAGGGCGACATCACCCAGTGTAATTCTAATTTGCTTTTAACATTGAATGTGTTTTGCCTGTTTTATTGTATTTGTATTAGGGTTTACCCACCCTTTCAATATTTTTATAAAGTAGCTAACTGTATGTTTTGAAAATAGTTAAAACGTAACTACATAGATTACCACAATATGGATTGCTGTTGAAAACGTGAATAATAATATAACGATAATATGTTGTCGGCCAATTTCCTTTATTCTCAGCGAGGGTTGAGCGGAAAAAATTAAAACAAAGATTCCGACTCACACTGCCGACTGACCTTTTTTGTTTTAGCGCCTACTCGATTTAGTATAGAATATAGAATTTAATTATTCCATCAAAAAATAATTTTTCTGGAACCTACAGTGTAATTTGGGAGCCTTTGTGAAGGGAGGTTGCCGCGACGCAGGTTGAATCGAGTTTCCGGAATAAAATGGTGGGAATAAAATAAATACGTGCTACTTGCCCCTTCAGTCACTTCGGAATTAGGTATATAAAATAATATGGAAGATTTGTTCTAACAACATTGATGGATATAATGATTGTTCAAAGTTTTTTTTGTGAATAAAATTTTACATTATAATGCTTCTTTAGAAACAAGATACTAATGGCACGAGATGGGGTCACACTGAGGTCATGCAAGTCAATTAAAATATCGTTTTTGCTTCCTCCCACTCACACAGGTTTTTTTTGTCCTGGGGGAAAACGCAGGTGAATCTGTCTATATAATTTTGCAAACGTTAGAAGTGTTTTTTTTTTAAGTGATTTACTGCTGATTTATTAAATGTGTACATATGTATATAACTTGCCTTTTTAGGAAATATAAGCTTCTTTTATCATTTCTCTAATAGCAGAAGTGACAAAATAACTGAATTTATTTTAGTTTAGCAAAGTTTAGTTTCGCCATTTTTTTATTCAAGATGAGTATTAATCAAAATAATAGTAATAAATAAAACCGTAAAAAAAATGTTTGTGGGTGTTAATTTTGGCTGAATATTTTGTTGCATAATGCATATATATATATATATATATATATATATATATATATATATATACATATAACTTATTTGTGGGGAGCAAAACAGAAGAATGGCATGGTAAGGGATAGTGTTCCACAACAATACAACGCACTCAAAAACTGGCACAAGAAAGTTACAAAACGACGACGCACATACATATTGTGCGTTTAATGTAAGACGGGAATTTAAAGTGACAGGACAGGTTTTCAGTTTCAATACAAATTCTTTTAATTTTGCAGCTCTATGTACCAGTAATATTTAATGACATATAACACGAAATAATTGCTGTATTTTATACTAATTATTTAAAATATTCTATATAAAAGAAAATATTTAAATAACAACGCAATGTAATCAATCTTACCAAGTCCAACACTGCACAGCAACACACAGCGGCTGGTATTGCGATGTCAATGTGGACTGGACGGCGAACTATTCGTCGCCTTGTTGACAACAGTTTGGCGCAAAGACAACGTGGATACCTCTCGTTGGTCGAATACGTGACGTGAACTGAGACGTTACATTCATCACAGAAATATAGTGCCTCAATATACTCATACTAGCCGCACCAAATTCACTTTCACCTCGAGTTATCACAGTGGGCCTAGACATAGAGAGAATGCAGTGATGCAGAATGCAGTATTTTTATTTTTTTATTTTATAAGCACTTAGTAGCTTATTATAAGCAACAAGTGAAGAAATTGAATAATCACGGCATACCTACCAGTCATTAGTACAGCATAATTTAATTAAAAATCAATTACAAATTATAATACTTGTGTGCCAAAACGTAGGGCCGACACTATAAAACTCTATGATAATTAAAGTATAGACCGTATTTTTCAGCGCCTTGTTTATTATGTACGCGTGTATTTCTTGCCCCTGCATACGTATGCCACTGACCGTCCAATGCTGGATAACTAAATGCAATGGAAGAGCTAAATAGTTAAATGCAATGTACCATGCGTGACAGCAAACTTTCCGTACCCTACTTATTACCATGTTAATAACTGTACTCCTATTTATACTAGTTTCTTAGTCAGGTAATGAAGTTTTCTCTTCTGACTGTACGATATATTTAGTAGATATATTATGTGTACAAGTGCCTCATACTCTAACTTTGTTTACAGTTTTCGCTCTTTGTCTGTCGTCTGCGAATATCACGGTTGATGTGAATTTGGTCGAGCTGTACAAGAGTCAGTAACAAAGATATTAAAGGTCATTCCTTATTATTTTTCGCGCTGAATTCCCATCTAACAATTGCTCTATCACGTCGAGATGTCCTAACCTAAAAGTGTCGAAAATTTCGTATTTGGATATTTTCAAGATTATCCAACTCCGTAAGAATTTTTTCTAATTAAACACTACCTATAATTTGTAATACTACTCTTCCCCATCAAAATTCATTTTGAATCATTGGAAAATCTTTTTCACCTTTAGGAATTCGTACCCTGAATCTGACAAATCGAGCAAGCTTGACATATAGAGACATAAAAAAAAACTGGTCGTTTTCGACGAAACACCGAACTACTACACTTTCTCGACGCGCGTTTCGCCAACCAAGTTGGCATCTTCAGGAGAAGATTAAAACTGTTTCTACGCCGAAGGTTCCAGTAGCCACTCCAGGATATACAGACAGTATTTTAAAGACAGCATCAATTTTCAAAAAAAAGTTTGGTAAGATATACCTACTTGAGATCACTGAGTTTTGAACATTGAGTTCAATACGGCAATTTTTTTCCGCCATATTGAATCTGCCATTTTGAAAATCTGATGACCGATTCGTAATCAATACCTCAATAACCGCTATATACCAATTTTTATATAAAATCTATGGCTAGAAAAATTCGTGCTTCAAAGTGTTAATATGTTAAAAAATTGCGGGATTTGTTAGATTCAGCGCTCGATTTACCAGAGGCGATTTTATCCCTTTTAGGTTAGAATATCTCAAAAATCTAATGTTATGGAGCAACATTGAGGTTATATTACGATACAGCGTAAAAAACTACGTAAATGACTTCTATTGTATTTGTTGCTATCGAAACCCCATACTTTGTAGTTCCCCTGTAAATTAGCAAATTGTTAGCTGTTTCTTAAGGTCTTTTGGAGCACGTTATATAACTCTGAATTAGTATCTAGATTTATTCAATACTATAATAGATATATTGAACAATACAATAATAGATATATTGCGAATTTAAAATAATAAAATATATAATGTTTCACTAATTAGATGGAAATAATCGTTTAAATTGGAGAAAAAAAGTAATGAAGGAAATTTTAAGAAGAAAATTAACAAAGAGGCTGTTTTTATGTGGAATGCTTGATATTTCATCATATATCGGTCTATAATTTTAGATTGAGATATTATGTAGGTAAGTTTAACTGCATCCCCTTCATTGATATAATATATCGTTTTACTTTATCATAAAAATTAAAAGGTAACGGTACATATTTCATTTGAACGTCTTCCGCACAGTGATTAAAGCAAGCGGCAACAGCTTCATAAAAACGAGATTCCTCTATATACCCGCTAATGACCACTTATCGCGTTTCCCAAAATCACAGATGAACTGCCGCAGATCATCATTACTGGGCATTAATCAAACTAATTATTGTAGGGCAAACAGAATTATTATCGCTGCTACCGCCGCAATATACCTACCCCCTTTGCCTATAAACACAAAATTAATAGTCGAAGTAATTATTTCCTATAAAGTGGTGGTGAGCTTTTGGGCCGGAATTTTTTTCTCACCTACCCTTTATAATTAGGTAAATGATAGCACGCCCTTGCTAATAATGGTTCAAAGTTTGGATGCCGACAGCCTTTCGGTCTTCAGCCCTTCACAAGAGCAATATTTAATTAGCCTTGAAATTCGGTTTCGGAAGAAAGCTTTGTGGATTTTACCGATAATGTGAGGAATTCGCTCTGTTCCAGTCAAGAAACGAGTGAAACGGTAGCCACGGGTGGAGAGATGAAGGCAAAATATCCGTGATATTAAATTGATTATAATTTTTTAGTGTATTAAGGGGTTATACCTAGTCACTTGGGTAAAAAAATCGATTTCTGGATTTTTACATTTTTCTTCAGTGTGATGTCTTAAAGAATATTTTCTGTAAGTTTCATAATACTCAGCTTAAAATACACAGAGTTTTGTCACTTTGAAGTGTGCTCTCGGGTCGTTCCATCCTTACTCTAAATAAAAATGGGAGGTGGGACAACAAATAAGCATTTAGGATGCTATTGTTAAGTGTCCGTAAAATCCTTCGTTAACGAACTACTAACTTTATACCAACTCGTATACGGGATTGGAATTTCTACATCTTTAAACGGCAAATCGTTTCTGCGCGTATGCTCCTACCCTAAATACTTTTGTTTGGCTGTCCGTGTTGAATCGTTGGCCAGTTACAACTGTGTAACATTAGCCGCAACTGTTAACCGAATCTTTCAGCTGTTAATCTACTATCCCAAAGATAACGTGTTCCATACCCTGTATATGAAGAACATGTATATCAAATTTCATCAAAATCGTTTCTGTAGTTTTCGAGATATCTTGTTCACCACGGAGCTCTTTAAAGAAGTGCTGAAGAAGTGAAGAACCTGCTGGCCTACGCCATAGCGTAGTTGGGAAATCCAGAACTGACTTTTAGGAAATTAAAACAAAATAAATAAGAACGAAAAGCCAAGCTTATGAATAATAGGATATTGACACAAGTGGCAGACAAAAATAACACAGGAACACAAAAAAAATAATTTTTTTTGACTATGGATAAGAACATAGTTTTTCGCTGTATTTTTTGACGCTGAATACAAATCCGGTGTCCGTTTAACCGTAGCACATCAGGATCAAGGTCATTACAAGGTCACTTCGCGACATAAAGGCTTAAAAGAGAATAAACCCATATATCTTTATATTTGTGGGGTCGCTGAATCCAAATTCGGTGTCCGTCCAGCACTGAGTCCAAAAACGGGCAGCAATCATTCTATATGCACGCACATGTATACAATCACGCACACATGCACTTACATACGCACGCAAGTACACACTCACGCATACACGCTTTTATACACACGCGTGCATTAGCGCACACATGCAAAAGTGTGTGTCTGGTTGAAGGAGTCTAAACACGTTTATTCAATGATTCACTCACTGATTTTCAGTAAGATGATACTATGTAGTTAGACGTTAGACGATATTCAGTAAGGTGGCTACGAGAATTGGTATCAACTCATCTAATGTATATGGATACACCGACTTAGATATCTTTTACCTTAACAAATAATAGCAATACATTCACGAAACCGAAAATCCTTAACCACATTTCCCTAATACAGCCTAATGTACATAATGAAAATGAGACCATTTACGGTCTTCTATCATGGGTTTCAGATTTGGATTCAGCAAATTTAAAAACATAAAGATACAAACTTTTGCCTCATTAATGGGTTTTTTAGTGATTTGACCTTAGAGTGTTTATTTCGCGATTTGACCATGAAATGACCTTGATCCTGACGTGCTACGGTTAAACGGACACCGGATTTGGATTCAGCGTCAAAAAATACAGGGAAAAACTATGTTCTTATCCATAGTCAAACAAAAATATTTTTTTTGTGGGCCTGTGTAATTAATACTATAATAGTAACGGAATTCAAAGAACATGTGACACCTCACTTAAAATACAGTAGAACAGAGAAATGTTGTGTAGTCCAGCATGTAGCGCAAATGCTCTTGATAGTAGAAACTTATATGGAGATCAATCACAGGATAGACATTAGACGACTTTTGGTGTTATATTCCAGTAGTAGTAACTTTTACAAATTTAGCAGCAGTATTGCCAAAGGAACATAGTATTGGTGCATTCTACATCTTATTTATACGTATGCCAATCTTGAAAATAAATAATTATTGTCATTATAGCCGCGTGTTATTTATATTCCTGTGAAAAGTAATTTACATTCATTTGCAAGCTATTAAAGGTAATATAAACAAATCATCTGCAGTAACTGTTTCGAAGAACCAGTGCGGGCAAAAAATCTCATTCATACATTTGTGCAGACGGTTAGGAATGTACTAATACAACTTTTACTTTTGCGATAGAAAAAGTGGATGTTCTGTTACTTTTTTTCGTATCTACTGCTGTCAATAACGATAGTTACAGTTATTAACTTTTACTTTTGTTAATCATAAAATGTAGCTGTAGTATATGGACGACTCTAATTTCCAGCTTTATAGTACGAGAAAAAAAACTTGAAACATGTTATTGCAATTAAATTTTTCATCCTGCAGGTCTTGTTTATTTTGCATTTGATTATCTGGCATGAATCGTTTTGGACCAATTAAAACTGTTTGTCAGATGTTTATACTTTATGAAGCAAATGACTTTGAACATTTTCTTTATTTAGTTTTTGCTGACCTGAGAAGTTTTCTACTAACTCGAAAATGAAAATATTTTGTATTCCTAATGTCTGAATAATCGTTTTTTTTTTTATGTGATTGCTCTCTATGGGATCGTTGTTGTTGAGACCGGAAGTTGTTTGGTTGATTATCTTATACAGTGAGGGCGTAAAATCGCGCATAAATTCAATAAACATTAAGGATTTTTTTAGGAAAACGCTTGGACACGTCAATAAAATTTTTAATTTGATTTTTTTTATTAACAGCTGTCAACGATATGACGTCGTCGATATTTTTTTAATGGCATGGCAACATGTGACTTGTGATACATCATTTGGAAGCTCTTATTTGACACAGTATGCTTCTAAATTTTGGCGCGATTCTATCAAGCCATTATAAAAAAGGCGGTCGATCAAATGTTACAATTCGATAAAAAACGAAGGAAAGTTTATTTAAAAAATCACTCTGACACAAGAGGTTCTACAGCTATTTGACATAATACACTCTCAACAGTTATCCAGAAGTCCAGAAATTGATAATAAATAATATAAAGCGTATTCTTAATTATTTAAATTAAGGGGGTCCTCTAGTTTCTCGAGTCGAAAAAATCGAATTTTTTTTTTCATAAATCACATCTACAACATGTGTAGAAAATGTGTGCCAAAGGATTATTCGATATTCGAAGTGGTTAACAAGTTACGGCCCTGGAAAGGAGCAGGTATACGGAGCACGCGCAACGCTGCTCCGCAAAGCCGAGCGGCGCTGACCATTATATTGATATCCCATTATATTGAATCGCGAAAAGGGAAGACGGAGCAGCTCTGCGTGACTTCCAAGAAGAAGAGGAAGGCCTACTATATGGTCCAGGCATTGACGGTGAGATGAAATTTTTATTATAAATCACATGCGCGAACTTTGAAACGCGTTTTTCTCGAAACACTATTTTTCAAAACGGTGACCACGATATTTCAGAAACTACTGCACCGATCTTGTTCAAATTTATACAACATCTTTAATATGTTATAAGCCAGCGATTGAATTATCATGATTATCATGATTGCTTCGATAGTTTTTTTTCTACGAGCGAGAAACTTAAAAATATTAAATAAAAGTGTATAAAAAAATTAATTTTTGTAATTTAGAATTAATTCTAGTTTAATCGCTAGTCTTAAATATGAAGATTAAAATGCCGTTTGGTTTTTTGATTTCAGATAAGCAAAACAGCCGCAATTTTGGTCACCGTCAAGCACCTCCTTCACTTGATGTCTTCCTGTCGGCCACTATAACTTTGATTCTATTTTATATTTTGTCTTCAAAAAAATTTGTAAAGCCCACTTAAATGTTAATAAAGAATATGTAAAAACAATGAGATTTATTATTTTGATGGTTTGCCCGTAAAAAATTATTGAAAAAGCCGTAAAAAAAACAACCGAGAAACTAGAGGACCCCCTTAAATTAATTATTTCAATTAATATTTAAATGAAGTATTTCCGGATCGATGGATTGGGCGAAAAGGTCAATTCGAGTTTCCTCCTAGGTCGCTTAACCTAACCCCCATGGATTTCTTTTTATGGGGTAATTGAAAACATAGCGTGTATGTAAATAAGTCTTCTCGTATAAATGACTTAAAAATAGAACAAGATACGAAATTCACAAAATAATCGCTGAAATTATACGTACCTAACATGGTTGAAGAATTTGAATCGCTTCTTGGTTACTGTCAAGAAGTCAACGGGCACAGTTTGAACATTTATTAGATCAGAATAGGTAATTTTAATGTGTGAGTATTTATTAGATCAGAATAGGTAATTTTATTTTAATACAGGTTCTGTTTTTAATAAATAGGTTAAATATAAATATTTCATTATGCGCTTTATATTATTTATTTTCAATTTCTGGAATTCTGCATAACTGTTGAGAGTGTTTTATGTCTAGCCGAGCAGATAGCTGTAGAACCTCTCGTGTCCGAATGATTTTTTAAATAAACTCCTTCGGTTTTTATCGAATTTTAACTTTTGAACGGTCGCCATTTTAAAACGGCTTGATAGAATTGCGCCAACATACAGAAGCATACTGCGTGAAATAAGAACTTTCAGTTTATGTATTACAAGCCATTATGTTGTCGTTTAAAAAAAATATCGGTGACGTCATATCTTTTACAGCTGTCAATAAAAAAAACAAATGAAGCAGATTTGTCAAAATGAAATTATTATAAGGTTTTTTTTTAAAAAAACGTTGTTAACATTAGTAACACCTGTATAACACTGGATTACTCACTGTGTGTTAACATTAGATAATAAATTTTAAATATTTTAAACATTTCTAACATTTCTTCTGTTTGATATTACCAGTTGAATTAATGTGTTAAATATATCTACAAGACATTTTTTGCATTATGTTTTATAGACGGAAACACTAGTTTTAAAATAAGTCATAAATTAATTTGAACTAACCCGCTAGCAAGTTGCAAACTTGAGAGCACAAAAAATGTCATTCAGAAAGAGTGATGACAAGTAATTTATTATAACTTCTCAATTCGTTGTAAAAAAGCTACTGTAGAAATTCCATTTATTTTTCTTATACAGAGACCTCTTATGATGCCGACTTTTTAGTGATCCAAACCTAGTGAAGCAATAATTTACATAACATAAGATGTCGCTTGTAAAGTAGGTATCATCGTCTTGAATATAATTTATCTAGGTTAGCTTAAATAATTTTCTTTCAGCTTTGCTCATCGTGTTTACACAATTCCTTACAAAAACCAGTTTTATTTTCATTCAATAAATGATGAATTTTGTGACTTCCAGACCTTTGTGAAAATTGTCATTAGAAAATTAAAAAGTCACTCATAAACTAAAACACTCGCTAGATATCGCTAGCTATCACTCAGTTCGCTTCAAGTCATCCATACGAACAGCTGAGTTCAAAAACATTTGCGAATAAAATACCAAAAATAAGTAAAATACACCTGTTTTCTTTTACGCAAATTTTAATGGAAATATCTCCTGTTCCACAAAAAGTTATCGAAGCACGCACAGTAATTAAGCAAGTTGGCACACTCCTGACATCAAAAGAACACATTCAAATGAGGAAATGTAAACAATATATGAAAAATGCCAAAATGCCAAATTTGCTAAGAAGAACGTAAATAAAGAAAACAAGACTGAGAAAAACAAAAAACAGCAGTGAGAAGTGCCCCACGAAAGAGAAAATCCTTAAGAATGATATCTGACAGTAGCAGCGATGACGAACAGACAGTTTTATATCATGCATTATATGAAGATGGTGAATGGAGAGAAGGTGGCTGTATGGGTTGTTGAGAGAACTATTTCGAAACACGTCATCTCGAAGACTGGTTTCAGTGTATTATTTGCTAACTTTGGGTGCATGAAAATTGCACTGAATTCGACATGTGTTCAAAATGTAGACAACGGAAAAAACGAACTGAAACTCTCCAAAAAATGCACGGTGAAAATGAAGAAGCACTGAATTCAACATGTGTTCAAAATGTAGACAACGGAAAAAACGAACTGAAACTCTCCAAAAAATGCACGGTGAAAATGAAGAAGGAATATAGTACTGGCAAAATTTCCCGCACTACCAAGGCCATCTCTCCCGGACGCTTTGAGAGATGACCAGTTGTGATTTTTATATTTTATTGTTTTTAAGGTTGTTCCTATTAAATTAGAGTGATTATATATTTGTTACTGAACCTGTAGTATAGCATTCAAAGTTTAATTAAAAATAATAATTACAGTCTACATATAATATATGTAGTTTTATTTTAGCTGGACCTTGAAAAAATTATGGTCACTACCCCGTATTTACTCTAAGTAAAAGAAATGTTAAATTGCCATTATTAAAATCTTTCAAAATTGTATTATACACCTCTTTATTTCGGTTGCGCAAAAGGGTAAAGTCCAGAAAAAAACTATCAATAAAAGTATAACCTTAAAGGCAAGCCTCTAATAAAATTACTGAATAAGTTATGCTAATGATACATTTACAACGCGAGCTAGCCAGCCCGTATTACCAAATTTTGTTCTTAATGTCCTTTACCAAGCCATTCAAGTACTATAATTTTCAGCGCGGTTTTATTTTAGAGAAAATGTTGCAAGGCTACGACTACCAATTTTTCCGTAATTTCAGACGTCTGTGGCAGTAAATTATGGTGTAAAGTACATCGGAATTCTTGACACTTCCAGCTATAATAAGCAGTCTAAATCATTGTTCCTTTATATTACTAATGCGTATCAGATTCAGTACACCTACTGTGCTATTCATATATATAAATAGCAATGATCCCAATCATGATTGATGTTTTTTTCGTATTTACGGGAACGATGGGAGCTTGTTTCTTCACAGGATAGTTATAAAAAAACTATACAAATAATAATATGAATAATTGGGTAGCGTTGAATAATGTTTTTCATATTTACGTGTATATACTGGTTGAACCTTGGAGTGTACCTGTGAGATATCTTATTAACTGTGGGAATACAAATGTGATACATGTACGACATGTTAGATTCCCTCAAAACCTTTATCACTATAGTAATTGTTAAAGCGAGTTGTCCTGTAGATAGTTCTTTGTTTTTGTCTTGTTACATTTGTTACATATGTATATATTTTAGATGGAACTGCCAATGTCTGTAACTTACTACCTTATATGACAGTAATAACAACATTAATTAAACCCTGAAGAAGGAAAAATAAATCTCCGAAACGTTGACAAAAATCAAGTAGTTATTTATTCCCAGACCTAAAATCCAACAAACCAAAAAATAATATCTTATTAAACTGCACAGAATTAAATGAATCAAATAAGGAAATACATACATATATGTAATTTCATCTTTTAGGTTGATCTTTTGGATTTGATTGCGATTCTTCAATTCCTTAAAAAAATGTTGGAAATACAAAAAGTTAAGAATAAAAAGTTAGGAATAATTAAAAGTCGTTGAAAATACATTGAGACGTCAAATTTTGTGTCCATTGCCAGAACTAACCTTTGTACCACAGCTCTTGCTCATGCAAGTATTATAATCAAGGAAATACAAACTATTGATACATTCATGGAGCAAGAATACTTGAACAAAAAATAATTTTTGAGATACAGACATGTAACTAAGTTACAAAAATTGGGAAGAGTAAACAACGGTTATTCGAAGTTCTATGTAAAACCTTAATTTTTAAAAAATGCTTCCTCGAGTAAACATATACCGTGTGTCCTCGGATGGGGTACCGCACGCTTGTAAACTTTTATTCTTCATTTTTCAAAAAAAAAAAAACATTATTTTTGACAATTTTTGCTTATTCTGAGATGCTATGGACAGTTGTTAAATTTGTGATAAAATGTACCTAGTGTTCAAAGAAATTCCTTTTTTTTAATTTTTATGTTTTCCAACTGAGTTAAGATAAATACATCTGTTATGAGTAATGAAGACAATTTATGAAAAGCGATTCAACATTTATTTACATTTATTAAAAACAAGCAGTGTTTTCTCATAAAACTCAGAAAACAAATTAGCCAAAAAATTGTGCCCTCTATTTGTGTAAAATGTTCGAATTTAGACATTCCTTCAGCATGTAAACAACTTTGTTAAGTAATTTTTTTTTACAAAAATAAAATACATTAAACAAAATTAAAGGCACTTGACTTAAGAGAAATTTTACATTTTTCAATTTGTCGAACGTCCTATACATTTTATCAAGTTTGACTATTGCCCATGGTATCTCAGGATAAGCAAAACTTATGTCCCTAATGACGATTTTTCGAAAAATGTAGAATAAGGAGATTTACACGAGTGCGGTACCCCACCTGGGGACACACGGTATATTGAAATTTGTATTTTTAGAAAAGGCGTCAAACTGTAAGTAATTTTTATAATTTTTATTTTACTTTTAGTGTTTATATCTTTTGCATTATATTGACACAAAATTGTGACAAACTGATAGTACTAAAAAATACCTACTCTCTTAATTCTGAATATCCAAACAATCTGGATATTTATCATTTGTGTTTTCAATTTGTACAATTTTCTGTACAGATATATACTTCATAATCTAATAAACTTTCTTGGGAAAAATTGAAAACAAGTATCTGTTATTTCCTCAATATACTCGTACCTAATAGTAATGACTAATGACATTGTGAATTCTGCATTCCCCCTCAAATGACCATTCATTACCATATAAGTTTTGCCATAAAACTGTGCACACAAAAAAACAGATGTATGTGATCTTTATTTAAATTGATTTGATACCTCCAAGTAAATACAATAGTATTTGATGGTGCATCTAATGGTTGACTGCATTCCTTGAAGTTACCTCCATAATCATATGAAATATTTTTTTTCGGGTGGTCATAGTTTTCTTCATTTTCTTTCGTGTCTAAGTCTTATGTCGTTCACATTATTTGGCAGTTCCTTATTTTACCTACTTGGTCTTTAACCCCACAAGAAAAAGTCACAGTGAGTTAAATCGGATGGCTGGCCCAGTCACCTGATTTGACCCCCTCTCTGACTTTTTCTTATTGGGTTACGTTAAACACCAGGTATGTACACAAATGTGAAAAGCTTTAGACGTGAATTACTGATGTAATGAGTATAATAAAGTGTTTGTGAATATAAAGATATCTTTATTGTAAAAAAACCCTAAAGTTAGTTTAAAAAATCCGAGTCGATTTATTTCTGACGTAGTATCTGCCATTGTTTTTTGGTCCCATACTTTCTAATCACCCTGCATAAAGGCATTATTCTAGATTTTTGTCAGATACTGTATGTTTTCAAAGTATGAACTATGAAGTAACTAGTATGAAGTAATTTACATCTACTGCAACGATAGATAAGTTGTACTGAACTGTACATGTGTGAATATAAAGATCTCTTTTATACTAAAAACGACCCTAAAGCTAGTTTAAAAAATCCGAGTCGGTTTATTTCTGACGTACTATCTGCCATTGTTTTTTGGTCCCAAACTTTCTAATTACCCTGCATAAAGGCATAATTCTAGATTTTTGTCAGATACTGTATGTTTTCAAAGTATGAACTATGAAGTAACTAGTATGAAGTAATTTACATCTACTGCAACGATAGATAAGTTGTAGTGAACTATACATCATCTATTTTCAACTGTTTCTTGGCGTAAACCATTTAATGACGCGTTAAATATAGAGGTCAACACACACAACGTTCCTGTAGCTCCAGGGTACCGAACAGTTATAAAATTGGACGTTTACCAACCTCAGATTACGGAAGGTTATTATTTTCAAGACAGCAAAAGGAACCACTAATTTAATTATTATAAATTCCCCATTTCCAAATGCCTTTAACATATATACAACACCTACGTGAGGTAATTGCAATAATTGGACGGTGGGATACCAGTACAGGCGCTGCTGCTTCGCACAGAGTTCGAACGCATAGCATTGATAGGTGGTGATGTATGGGCCCCATTAATCAGGAGAAAATTACGCCAGGGCACGTGATCGTCCACAGAGTGATCTACCAGTATGGCCTCGGTAATTACGGGAATACCGATGCGCAGCGAATATAGCTGCACGTCAATCTGATTTTTTTTTTGTGGAAGGAGCATCTTGTAACGATTTGATTTAATATCTCTAAGTAGATAAGAGTTCTGATGGAGGCTGCTATCACGAGAATCACGTATCTACTATATTGGACGTGATCCTCACACAAAGACATAGTAGCTTATAAGGTTACATTTTGCCACAGCTTTCAAATTATCTAAGTTATATGCATGGATAATATGGTTGGATACTTATGAATATTGTTTATCACATTTAATACCCAACAAGAGCTTTAAACGAAAAGTCAAAGCTGTCAATTTAAATCTAATTAACTTTTTGCGATACTCATACTACTTTCACTTTCATTTGGCAAAGTGGAAGTATATTATCCATGATGATTGTTTTTAATTCTTATTGGTTAAATGTGGTTATTTTAATTCTTATTGGTTAAATAAATTAAATTCTTATTGGTTAAATATAAGAGATTTTAATTTTAAGCGAAAAAATAAATTTGCAGATATAAAGATTTTTAGCTTAATAGGGTAGGGGATTGTGGAGCTGTATAAAAATCTTTTACTCTTCTCTGCCTCTCCGCGAGGGAAGTGGGAAGTTAAATAGAATGAAATACTAAATTAAAAGTATATATAAACATATGTGTAGCAAACTACATTTTGAATGTTTTTTCTTTTTGGCTGATGGTGTGTTTGTTGTAAACATGGGGATGGGCGATTGTTTCGTTATATCTTAAATATAAATATAGGTTATATGGAATATGGATATTAGAAAAGTATATGGGTTCTAAAAGGTATATCTACAAAGTTCGTGTCAAGTTGGGTGAATGTTTGTAATAAAACAAAGAAGAAAAAATTAGTGGTGGTGATTTTGGTTATGAAGGATGTAAAAATGAGTGATAAAGGTGTTGGTAGAAGTAAATGTATAAATATAATTGGTATACAGGTATGGGTAAAGGATTGGTCATTAGTTCATAAGGGCAATAAAAAAAGGGTCTGAGGTATGGGCATAAAGGTATTTCTTATTTATTAGAATATATTTATGAGGAAAATGGATGTGATAGTCATTCCTTAGCCAGCCGTTTCTTTAGTAAATGCAGTTTTGTTATTTTTTGTAAATTTCTGGAAAACTAAATGGACTTAGGTAATATACGCTTATATATAATACATATGTATATCCAGATGAGTTGGATAAATCAAAAATACCTGACATTCAACTCCAACTCTTCAAGTTTACGAAAATTTAAAATTGAAAACATAAGATTTTTAAAAAAGTTTAAAAATATGAGTAGATAATTTAGCACATTTTGTATTTGTACAGATTACGAGTAGTATACATTTTAAATATTAATTGTTCCTAAGAACATGTTAGTTTTAGATTTTTCTATGACTTAGCTTTTTAATATAATAATTTTTCTATTAAAATTACACTTAGAGAGAGTTTTGATGACATCTGTTATATTTCGTACTAATTGAATTTTAGATTTTACTGCGCTCGTTCAAAATGCGCTATTTGGTCTTGATTTATTTTCATCCAGACAACCGTGTTTATAAAGTGTTATCAAATCATTCAGATCAAACAACCTTGACAGAAATCACGTTTAATGCAAGAACATGTCTCTCGTATTAATAGACTTCACATTGTACAGTAAATACATATGTGGGTATTCTTTTTATTGAACGGCGTGATAGACACTATGAATTCTGATTTTGTTTTTAAGAAGCAATTTTAATTGTACAATTATTTTTGGCTTACAGTGTATTAAATACAATGTGTACATACTTCATATGTTTTTTTTTCATACAAGTCTACTTTGAACACGGTACGAGTATTAAAAAAATTACGGTATTGAACAGCGAAACTTGGTTAAAAAAAGAGAAAGCTAGCGTAATCTTGAATTAGATGAATATGGAGAAGCTGCTAAAATTATATTAGATTTGAACACGTATATGATGATGACGACAATGAGATGTCAGAAAAAGTATTCTATAATGAGTTAACGAGAGAATGTATATTATTTTAGCACTTTTTACTCGGCAAAAGCGTTTATTGTTGAAATACAATTGATTTGATCAAGTTGATTACATCAACTATTAACTTAAAATCACACTCTAAATATCGCTACTAAATATCGTGGTCTAAATATCACCCGATATAGCACTTTGATCTTCACTGGACTACGTTCAAATTCAAGCTGACTCCCTGGGGCTCGCCGTCGTGCTTATATACACCATCCGAATTCTCCGGAACAATCCTCCAGCTTTCCCCCGAATCGTCGAGAATCTCTGTACTGCTTTCGCTCCTTCTAGTATTTTCTCGGACGTTATCTTGTTGGCCTCAATGACGTTGATTGTAATAATCTCGTATAGGCAACTAACAATACGCCGACGCCTTGCAGGCAGAATATGTCACATTATGAAAAATTGTGAATTGCATTGTTGGGTGTGAGAAATAAAGAATAATTAATAAATAAATAGAAACAATAGTCATTTTCCTAACGGATTTTTTCCTTAAAACGTTTTAATATAGTTTTACTAGTAAGTAAAGTTTATTTTTATATATTTTTTTATATATATATATATATAATGTATTTACGTAAGGCAATAGAGAAAGATAAATATTCAAAAGAAATGGATGTAAATATAGCCAATAAATTGTGAGTGAAAGATTCTGAGAAAAGGGCAACATTGGATGTTTATTTGTTACTCCCTTTGAGGACAAAAACGTATCTAGAACGTGAGATTACAATTTAATTAGATTATAATTAAATATATAAATAAAAACAATTTTGCATTCTTCTACTGGATGTTTTCCTTAAAATATTTTAATTTTACTAATAAGTTAAATGTATAGAAATAATGTTTTATTATGTAACGCAACAGAGAAACAACTGGTCCAAAAATACTTCGAGCCAATTTGTCAGCTTCTTTATCGCTTTTACACTGTCCATGACTTTCACTCAACTCACAGATATGCTGTTAGAGTTGGTTGCATCCACCAGTGCTTGATGAAATTTACAGATTACTGTTCAGTTGCGGGTAGATGTTTATTGACGTACCTGTAATGTTCTTACTAATTCGTTTTGCAGCTATGGTTAACTCCATCAGTTGTGTTTATAACTCAATGGCATGACCATTCATATTCCACTTAGTGTGAACTCCTACGCGTCTTGAGTAACTCCGCAGCCTGTGCCATTCTTTATTTTCAATTTATCAGTGAAGATGAATCTATGACTTAAGGATTGCCAGCATTGGTATGAGTTGAATAGGGTGTGTCAAAGACAAAGCAAGGGGAGATGGTGTCCGCACTAGCCTGCAGTAGATTCATGTCCTCATATACTGCGCTATGTCAATATATACCGACTTCATGCGAGACATTGTTGTCACAGTCACCTCACCCACCACGCAAGTGGCGACAGACAATAGCATAATCACCTTCATAGTACTTATTGGTGTTGTTCTCATAGCCCTAGTAATACTTAAACAATAATTATCTGTCTAGTCATTGAAAAATAGCGTACGGTACGAGTATCATTAATTAATCATCATTGATAATATATCTCTACTGTACAGGGTGATTCACTATGAATATCCCCACCTGTAACCTGGCTATTTCTAGATCAATTCGAAAATTCAAAAAATCGTTAAAGTAGGTAAATATTGACCTATATAGAAGATGGATCCATAGAAGTCATGACCTCCTCTTTGATTTTTTAATGGATTTATGTGAAAACAAGTTTAAACAGAAATAAGGTTTATTGATATTGTATAATGTTCATACATTATATTCCTTCAATTCATAATTGAAGGAAAGTCATCGAGGTAATTAACAATATCTTGGAAAAAGTGTCCAGAAGTATTGACAATTGTCGTTTTTTTTTTGTTCTTTTTTTATTACATCCTTTTTGTTTTGCTGATATCTTATTGTTTCAATGCCTACTTAACCTTTTGTGCTGCTTCTGAAAAACTGAATATTTTTAGTAATATCAGTAAAACTATAGGAGACAGATATATGACACCTCATGCCATTGAAACGAGAAAAACATGAGGATTCCGATTTTCAGTTACATACAGGGTGTTTCAATTAAAAGAAATAAGTAAAACCTTATAATTCATTTGTTTCGAAGATCACACGCTTTTTTATTATGACGTAAAACAATTTGTGAGAAAGTAATTACTACTGTTTTTTTTAACTCTCGAATCAAGGGTGGGGGGGTTAATATTAATAGTGAATCATGCTATACCTAAATAATAAAAATATTTCTATTTCGAGAGTTCAGTATATTCTAAAAATATGTCCAATACCATTCCTGGTGTTTTAGGATCTTATATATTTTATCCTAAAGCGTTTTCAATCCTTAAATATGATAGATTGACAAATTGTAATATATTTAATATAGATCAAATTTAATACAAGCTACATTTTCTGGAACAGAAGTCAAAATAATTATTCCATCGTACTCCACTAAGTTTTCGCTCATTGGGTACGGCAGGATGTATTATAAAATTTGCGAATATTTCAGAATTCAGCGACCTACCGGCCGACCTTCGCTACGCCAACCCGGCATACATAATTAAAATAAATTCACTTAAATTGCTAGCGATCCCGGCCAAGAAAGTGATTATCGCTCGCGATCACGCAGTAGAGATCTACTTACTTACCGCGGCCCCGCTGAGTTGTTGAACCACATTTCTGGTATTATTAATTGCGCGAAGATGTTGACTAATTCGCCTTTTATTGTGTACAAAAGGGGAACTAAAGCAGAGTAATACGAGTTACTTGTATGAAAAATACCGGTCGAATCTAACTTATGACTTTCCTTCGAGATGCTTTTATGCGCCGAATTCCGAAATATTTATCAGGAGTCGGGTTCCGTACGTGTGCTGTAACGCAGGGATGGACTTGTAATCCGTTATGTTATTGACGGAAGACGACGTGTGACAGATCAAAAAGACAGGAGTAAAAATGTGTTAAGGGGGGCTTGATACCTTTGCGGCCGTTTTTCATGGTTTTTTTTTTTGATAATTTATTTTGAGCGAACGAAGAGAGGTAGAGGGATGGGGTTTTCTGTAAGTGAAAGTACTCCTGTTAATGTACAAAATTATATTTCATTTCACACACTTTAAGCGTGTCAAAAAAAATAGTAAAAATGCGAATATTAAAAAAAACGTCCGTTAACGACAACAAAATATTGTTAGCTTTAAAAAAGAAAAAGAAAAGGAGAATCGGTTGATTAGAGACCGAGTAATCGTGGGAACCGACTTTGAAAGTGCGGTTTCGAGAAAAACGCGTTTAAAGTTTTTGTAACATGTTTACACTGCGATAAAAATTTGTTCTCAATACTTACATAAAATCATCTATTCCGGGACCATAAAACGGATCTTCCTCATAAAGGTTCGGGTAAAGGTTCGGTTGACAAAAGAACGCTCACACCTACCCGCTCTCACGGAACCGGTTTCGCGCCGTCCCAGCGCCGCTCGGACGGCGCGTCGTAAATACGTCATAACTCCGTCAATTTTTCGAATTTCACTTTGCCGCTTCTTACACTAATTCTTGAAGCTTTTATCTAACAAAATATATATAAAAAAAATTGTTTTTTTTTAAGCCAAAAAGGTATCAGGCCCCCTTAATAATGTATGTACATACCTATTGCTTGTGTCATTCAGAAACACCGACTGTCTTCATTGCTTGAGCGTACGTGCCACGACCAGTAAATAGTCTTTCTGCATTTATTCTCGTTAAACGTGAGCGATTTGACCTGTATATATGGTTGTAAAAGGGAAAATGATCGTTCCACATCTACTGAAGTTAAAGTGCAAATTCAAAATAGTTAACGTGGACAGAGGCCAGCAGACCACTCACACCACAGACACATTATTTTCACAAATTTCTCATAGTGGTTTGTATTACTAACAGTTTTTTGTTGTCACTAACATCAGTACATTATTATTTTTTACTTCTACAGAGGACAATACACGCGTTACTACTATTTCTATACTTTTAACCGCTGTTTGCAGAACCCATTTGTTAGCTATCAATATCGGGGGCATTAACAACCTTGTTACCGCAAAATCTGTTGTTTCGTCCACTGCCAGCCACAGAAATTTATTACGTCTTCTTTGATATTTCCCATGACATGTTGATATGTCATCGGTAAATATGTTTTACGCAATGTATGGCTATTACATACATTGCATATATGTATATTTGGCAAAGAAACGTCTAAAGCAAATTTAATGTTGTCAACCACAATTCACGCAAGGCTACATGCGCAAAGCATTGTGCACAAATGAAGCCAAAAATGGATATTCGAATCTAAATGTCTTTTACACTCTTGGCGACCACGAAATACATAATATATCGACGATTGCAATGAATACATAAAATCTGTGATCCGTCTATTGTAAAATCCTTGTAAATTTGAATCATCTTTTTAAACCTATTCACAAATGGTAACGACTCTGCCATTATTGCAGAAATCCACTACACGAATTCACGAGTGACTAACTCGTGACAAAAAACTGTTTTCAATGCGGTGGTTGACCCGTTTACACTGCCGGCAGGTAGAAAAGAGAATAGCTCGCCGTCTTACGCAGAATGTATATTTCGGCATCCCGGGTTACCGTGAAGACTTCGTTTGGGATAACATTTCACGCACGGACAGTGGCGTGGGTATATCGATGCAAGAAATATGCGCTTAACACTAGAACCGCCGGACTTTGCTACCTACCTAGAACCGCCAAGTGGACAAAAATGTCCCTTGTCATAGAACTGGCGATTTGGTAAAAAAAAGGTCAGATAAAATGGTATTATTTAGACACATGAGAGTTAATTACTCAAAAAACTTTATTACTAGTTAAACAATTGTTTACAACTAATTCAATAAATCGAAAAAAATAAATGAAAAAGGCTATGTAAAGCAATACAGTCTTGGACAAACCAACTTTGAAGAAACTACAGGTCTTCTCTAGATACATCGGCCTTGTAAGATACGCAAGTGTACGTTACGTGACCAGTACACTTTTTGCACACTGATTTCTTACATGTTACACAGTTGTAAGCACTTTTTTCCTTGTTACAAGTTACGCGAACTTGGCATTTTCGACGGGATTGACTGATTTCAGATGGATCATCGTGATCAGCTGCATAACTCTTTCTATCAATGATTTCTCTGGTAAGTTCCTCTCCTAAGGTGAGAAGGAAATCTCGCCTTGATATCTTCATTTTCGTTACTTCTTTATACAACACCCAACTATTAATTCCTGCCAAGTGCCTTGATGCACTTTTCACAGAATACTTGCGAGCCATGGCGTCAACAATGTGTACCCCAGACTTTGTTTTGTTATAAAACGTGACACTTTCGGGTTTAGACTTGCGCTCAATGCCTATTTGCACGTCAGGATGTAGCAAACTCATCATAACTACATTTTTGTTTGTCTTTCCCTGATACACAGTGAGAGTTATGTCATTGTTTTTTATGTTTTTTAAAATCGTAGAATCGTAAAGATTCTCGCGAGCTTTCTTCACGCAGTGGGAAACTTCTCTTCTAGCCTTGTTGATAGTGCTAACTAAGATAGTTTTCTTTGATACAAGGTACGTAGCTAGGCTTAGCATTGACGTAAAGTAATTATCACATGTAACGTTTCTCCCCTTGTTTAAGTACGGTTGTAGTAAAGTTTCTTTACTACAAAGTCACAAAGTTTCTTTACTACATAGTCACATCATCGTGACGCTGCTCATCTTTTCCAAGGTAAGGAAAAGCATTGATCAAGTATTTAGTTTCATTGTCAACGGCCATCCAAAATTTTTGGCCGTACTTATCTGGTTTTGAGGCCATAAACTGATTGTGAGTGAAACGGCATCGAGTTGAGATGGGCGTGGTGAACGCATAGTTTTGCTGTATGGGACAAAAATATCTCCTTGGCGGTTCTAGTATAATCCACATTTTTTTTTCTAAAATTCGTGACAGAGCGGGTATTTTTTTACGTGTTAAGTACAGGGCGTAAAATAAATAAAAGTCACTGAGATTTAGAGTGGTCTGACAAAAAATATAGAATGTGCAAAACATTTAATTTTACGAGGGGACAAAAAAGGCACCTTGGCGGTTCTTGTGTTAAAAAATACGGGTTTTACATTAATTATCATAGAGTTGTATAGTGCCGGCTCTGCGTGACAGCATACTTTCCCGGACTTTAATCAGGAGTTTTTAATATTTTGTGCAATACGGTCCGTACTGGCCTTTTAAGCCTTTTAAATCCTTTTTGCAATACAGGGCCGACCCCACAACGTTAAAATAAATTAAATAGGTCTGAAATTAGTCTTAATTAGCATTAATAATAATAATAATAATAATAATAAAGGTCTTTATTAGAGAAACATATAATAAAAATTGCATACATGCCATGTTTCACTTCAGGGCGAGGTTCAGTATGCCACCAAAGTGACTAACTGTTCTTATACCTAACCCTTTGTTAAAGAAAAAGAAAAAAAAATTACTGCTATTACATATTATGTTATTAATATGTTTTGTTTATCAGTATATATATCTATACGCATATATACATATATACATACATGCACACACACAATATACATACATACATACATATAAATACATACGTATAACATGAACATCGTTGATGTCGACTGTCTATGTTTGCTCAGCATACAGTATACTAAAAAAATGTTTTTTAAAACCTTGCTTGTTATCGATATTAACAATATTTTGTGGTATGTTATTTAATACATTCGCTATGTTGTAAGAGAAGGAACGTTTGTATAACTCAGTGAAATGACGGGGAATTGTAATTTTATTCTTGAATCGGATGTTTATGTTATGGACGTCAGTACGAAATTTTATTTTGGAGTAAAGATATTTAGGAGTTTCTGTTTTAGTAATATTGAGAAAGAGGCTAGCAGAATGCAAATTTCTTCGGTTAACCATATTTAGCCATTTGATTTCCTTAAGTTTATGAGATATGGGATTATATTTTTTAATACCAAAAATCAAACGAAGACAGGAATTTTGCAACTTTTGAATTCGACCTATATCGACTTGTGTTAGACAAGGTCCATAGACCACATCGCAGTGGTTTAATTGAGAAAGGACTAACGATTCACATAGTGTTGTTTTGATATCTTTAGTTAAAACCAACCTATTTTGATATATCACCCTCAGACTAAGATAAGCTTTTTGTAAACACTTATTTACATGTTTTGTAAACCTCAGATCTTGATCCATTAATAAACCCAAATTTTTATATTCATTGTAATACGGGAGTGTTTCATTTTGAATAAGAAAAGAATCTTTATATTTTCTAACAAACTCTGTAGATTCATGCCTACGACCGAACACCATCATACCCGACTTACTTGAATTTAAGTGCAAGCAGTGATTTGTGGAATAATTATATAAATTCAGTAAATCGTAATTTATTGCTTTAACTGCTTGTTCGCTTTCTTCTACATCAAAAGACATATATATTTGCGTATCATCCGCATAATAATGTTGATTACAAGAAAGGAATACCGAGGGAAAATTAGACGTATAAATAGTAAAAAGAACTGGCCCTAAAATTGAACCTTGTGGGACCCCTGCTATAACCTCTCCAGATCGCGATATCAGACCACTGTAGTAAACCCTTTGAGATCTCCCTTTTAAATAGTCGGAAATAAGCTTATTCGAATTTGGTGCAAGTCCACTAAACTCCAGTATAGATTAGCATTAGAATAATCTGAAAGCAGCAAGGTTCCGAATTCTGAATGAACTAACGAGTACCAACGACACTGCCGATATTAAACAATTTTATTGTTAAGGGCGTCTTTTTTTCCCGTGTATCGTGGATCCTCACTCGGAAAGTCGCTCATGGAGGCTTCTGGGCCTATGTGAGCAACCCCACGGTTATAGGTCATATGACCTCGCCTAGGTCCACCCCCTTGATAAAAGACGAAATGATATTAAACGAGACTGAATTTTACTAGATTCCAGATATCTGGAGTTTAGGTTTGTTGCTCAAACACCAGACAGGTATGAGTCATCTGCATGGAGCAGTGTCCGGTGGAGATCCTTACAGGAGGAGAATTGGAACCTTTGGGGTTGAAACTAATTCACACTTGAACACTGTGCGAGAGGGATCTAGTGGACTGTATTCGAAATAAGGCACTTACGTTTTCTTCCGTAGGCCGCGATCTCCCAAGGTCTATATGCACGTGGGTGCTTTCCTTCCGATGCACTTATGCCGGCCGGCGTCACTGATGTGCACTGCAGTTGGGATAACCCAAAATAGTCACTGATGCACTGTGCAAGTAGATGCACTAAAATATCTGATGCGTTGTTAACGTAGGAGAGAGCAAAAAGTCGCGTGTCTTGTCTTCGAGAGAGTTGAGTTAAAATTCATACTTGACACTGCTGTCCTGTGCCTTTTTGGAGCGGGAGAGTGGGGAAAAAATGACAGTGTATGAGTAATGTTGGTTGCATACACTTGAGGAGTAAAATTAATTAAAATATTGAATAAAGACGGAACATACCGCTCACCTAAAATGTTACTAACATTTTACCGGAGAAAGGAGAGAGGGAGAGAGGAGTTAAGGAGAAAAAGGTAGGAGAGATGAGAAGTTTAATTGGAGGGTAAAGGACAGACCTTGGAGACAGGTCTTTTGAGATTGCCCCGCGCTGTGCGCACCGTGACCACGCGTGTAACATTATCGCGACCAGGGTGAACACATTCAACTCGACCAATGTGCCAAGTTTGAGGTGGTGACAATTCATCCTTTAAGAGAACGAGGGTGCCTATTTCAATTGGCACTGAGGAATCTAGCCACTTGCTTCGTTGCAAGAGCGTGTGTAAATATTCCCGATGCCAGCGACGCCAAAAGTCCTGGTGCATACGGAGGAGGAGCTGCCAACGATTAAGACGTCCAAGGGTTATTTCTGTGACGTCATCATCGGGGGAGAGAATTGAGAGGATTAAGAGTCAGAAAATGACCTGGAGTGAGTACTGAGAGATCTCTTGGGTCCGAACTCATTGGGCAGAGAGGGCGAGAGTTGAGAACTGCCTCGATTTGAGTAAGAACTGTGTTGAGCTCTTCATATGTGAGAATTTGTGTGCCAACGACTCGAGTCAAATGATGTTTGACGGACTTGACACCTGCTTCGAACAAACCACCAAAGTTTGGAGAGGCAGGGGGATTGAAATGCCAAGATATGTGTTCATGCTCTGATGTGGAGTTTTTCATGAGAGAAGCCAGCTGTTTGGCAGCACCAACGAAGTTAGTTCCACAGTCTGAGAAAATGTCCGTACACGTACCACGGCGAGAAGTAAAACGACGAAAGGCAGCTAGAAAGGCTTCCCGTAGACAAGGATGAGACTAATTCGAGGTGTATACATTTAGTGGCCATACAAACAAATACACATATCCAAGCCTTTTGGGACTTAACACCACGATGCTTTCCTAGAGTAATAAAGAAAGGGCCTGCAAAGTCAACACCTACTTTGGAGAATGGTTTTATTTGAGAGATTCTAGCAGCAGGGAGGTCACCCATGAGTGGTTGATGAGAAATTGGCCTTGCACGAAAGCACGTGTGACAACGAGAGATTACTCTACGGATAGCTCGTTTTGCGCCTAAAATCCAATATCGCTGAGATAGCAAATACTGAAGAGTTTGAGCTCCGGGGTGAAGAAAGACCTTATGAGTGTGATCTATTATGATATCCACGAGTCTGTGTTTGCTTGGCAAAAGACAAGGATGTCTTTGGGAGAAAGAGAGATAAGAGTTACTTAAGCGACCGCCCACCCTGAGAACTCCTGATTTATCCAAAAATGGAGTTAACTTCTTAAAAGTCCTTTGGAGTGGTCGCTGAGATTTGAGGCGATAAATTTCTGTCGAGAATTCCTCTTCTTGTACATTTTTGATAAGAAGGGTTAACGAATTTTCTAATTCTGAACGAGATAAATAACCAGACTGCTTGGCCTGAGCGTGTTTGAGATTGTGAAGAAATCTTAGAATGTAAGCCAAGATTGGTTGAATTTTAGAGAGTGAAGAGTATTTTTCAATTAGTTCAGAAAGAGTGTTTTTTGAAGGGGTTTGATTCTCTACACTGAGGAGAGTGACATGATGTTTTTCTTCATCAGTCTCTGGAATATCAGAGAGAGTTGGCCAATATTCTGACGACATAGAGAGCCATCGAGGTCCGGAAAACCAGAGAGAGTTTGAGATTAGAGCAGATGGCAATAGTCCACGGGAGGCGGGATCGGCAGGATTATCCTGCGAGCTAATATGTCGCCAAATTGAGGAAGGGACGTTCTCATGAATCTTAGTGACCCGATTACATACGAACGTACCCCATCGGTGAGGTGAGGAATTAATCCAAGCGAGAGTTATAGTCGAGTCTGACCATGCATAAACTTTAGAGATGGTTATATGATCTTCGAAAAGTGACAGTACAAAGTTCATCAGTTCGGAGAGAAGTAGAGCTGAACAGAGTTCAAGTCTGGGAATTGATATGGATTTCAGTGGAGCAACCTTAGATTTTGCACAAATAAAGTTGACCTGAATTTTACCAGAGGGTAGAGTAGAGCGCAGATAAATAACCGCTGAGTATCCCTAGAGCTGGCATCACAAAACCCGTGTAATTCTAGAGCAATGTAACTTTCGGGAATAATGTGACGAGGAATATGAATGTCCTGGATAGCAGAAAGTTCCTGTTTGAATTGAGTCCAAATGTCAAAAATGTCATCAGACGGGGGAGAGTCCCAATCAGTGTTTCTGGCCCAGAGCTGTTGAATTATGAACTTCAAATATAGAGTGAGAGGGGTCAAGAAACCTAATGGATCGAATATTCGAGCGAGGTCCGATAACATTGATCTTTTTGTACAGATTTTCTGGAGAGGCGTGATTTTAAAAATGAAACTGTCTGAGGAGGGAGACCATTGAAGACCTAATATTTTAACTGTCGAATCAGTTTCTGAGTCTAATGCGAATGGTAAACTGCTAGATGGCAAGTGAGTGAGTAAACCTGGGTGATTACTAGCCCATTTACGTAATTCAAAACATCCTTTATTGAGAAGTGATATGAGCTCTTGTTGAACTTCAAGAGCAGAGTTCAAAGAGTTGCTGCCAGATAATACATCATCGACGTATACATCGGTTTCAAGAATTTTTGAAACGATAGGAAACTCATTTTTAAATTCCTTCGCGAGTTGTAACAAAGTTCTAATAGCAAGAAAAGGAGAGCAATTCATACCATACGTGACCGTATTGAGAACAAAGGTTTGAACTGGATCATCTTTTGAGAAACGCCATAATATCTTTTGATAAGAGCGATCTTCCTCGCGAACTAAAATCTGCCTAAACATCTGTTTAATATCTGCGGTGAATACCACAGCATGGAGACGAAATCTGAGTAGGATTGAGTTCAGATCTTGTTGAAGTTTGGGTCCAGGAAGGAGAGTATCATTGAGTGAATAATTATTCATGTCCTTTGCACTAGCGTCGAAAACTACTCTCAGCTTAGTGGTTGAGCTGTCCGGTTTAAAGACGCAGTGATGGGGAATATAATAAGAGAGCAAGTCTGAAGAAATTTCCTTACATGGAGACATATGACCTGACAACAGATAGTCCATCATAAATTCAGAATACTGAGAGAGAAGGTTTGGTTGGTTATAGAGACGACGTTCGAGTGAGTTAAGTCTTCGTAAAGCTAGGTCACGAGTACCTTGGAATGTTGGAAGATCCTTTCGGAAAGGAAGAGCTATTACAAAACGACCAGATTCCAAATGAGAAACGGTACTGGAATAATGATTTTCAGCGAGATTATCCTCGGGTGTCAATTTTTGAGAGCGAGGAACTTGCTCCAAATCCCAAAATTTAGTTACTAACCTTTCCAAAGAAAGATCAGCGTGAGAGAGAAAAGTGTTAGAGACGATGGTAGTAGGAGGTTTCTCCATTTTACCTGTAACCATCCATCCGAAGATTGTGTCAATGGCTACTAAACCATTCGAAAGGTTAAGGGTAGCACCTTTTTAGAATATGACCAAAAGTGTCAGCACCTAATAGCATATCTATAGGGCCAGAGATATTAAATTTAGGATCTGCCAAAGAGAGATTTGAGAAATTCGATAATATGGTATCTTCGAGAGAGACAGAGGGCATATTCGAACAAATCCTAGAGAGAACAATAAAATCCAACTCAAATGTTGGAGAGGTGTCATGACAAGGTCTAATACTAGAGGAGACGATTTGAGAAGAGTGAGCACTAGTCTGACCTATGCCACAGACTGAGATATTAGACGAGCGTCTAGCTAACCCCAGTTTATTTGCACAACGAGAAGAGATATAGTTAGAGTCGCTAGCACTATCAATAAGCGCTCTAACTGGTGTAAATTGTCCGTGTCCATTCAAAACACCAACCACGGCAGTAGACAACAACACGAGAGAATTATCGTGCGATAATAGAGTGTTAGATGTAGAGAGCGAATCATGAGGTGAGTGAGTCAAGGACGTCGAAGATGACGCTTGAGATTGAGTCGAGTGAGTGTTAGGCTGAGAAGTACTTGGAGACGAGTTATTGTTCGGAGCATTTGAGGAAAAATGTAACAATGTGTTATGTTTCTTGGAGCACTTCCTGCACACTCCACGAGAGAGACAATTTTCAACAGAGTGTTTATGTCCTAAGCAGTTTGTACACCACTTATTCGTTTTCGCACAAGAAAATCTTTCTTGAGGAGATTTCATAAGAAAATTGGGGCAATGATAGATCGAATGGTCAGCTTTACAAAGCGGACACGACATTTGAGTGTTAGTGGTGAGAGAAGTAGAGGTAACTGATCTGCTTGTAGAGTATTGCCTGGGTTTTGACTCCGACTTTGATAAATCAGCTGCTTTCAAGTTAAAATTCCTAGATAAGGCAACTTTACTCTGAGCGTCGCACTGTTTATCCAGAAAGTCTAGTAAGATTTCAAAAGAATCTTCCGTATTTGAAGATATGTCATGAGAAAGTTCGAAACGTGTAGCAGTTGATTTATCCAAGCGATCAAATAACATGTTAAATAAAATAAAGTCCCACTGCTTGACTGGAAACTTCATATTTTTTAAAATAGAGACATTTTCACGAAAGGCATCCACAAGAAAGCGAAGAGCCCCAGGACCTTCGGAGCCGCCGAGTTTTTTGTATTTTCTATAGCATGCCAATGAGCTGTAGCTATAATAAGAGGATTGTCATACCTCTTGACAAGTGCATTGTATGCAACTAAATAATTAGCGCTATTAAGCGGAGTGGCCCTTGTCAAATTAAAAGGTTCACCTTTAAGGCACTGTAGCAAATAATTGAATTTTTCAATATTTGATAGAGAGTCATTTTCATGAATGAGAGAGCGGAAACTATCTATAAAAGTTTGCCACTGAGAAACATCGCCATTAAATTGCGGTAAACCAATTTTAGGGGAGTTTTACATTTTGTTTTACACCTACAGATTTAGAAGAAGTATCTAAAGTATCTTTACTGTCACCAAAAAGTTGTTTGAAAACAGCCTGTACATGAAAATAGTGAGAATTAAATTCTGTTTGTACTTTATATTCCTCCTCTAAATCACCGTCTTCCATGGTAGAAACGATATTCAAAATATTGGTGTGCTGCTTATCAAAGCCTGCTTTAATTTCACTTAAAACAGCGAACCTACATTTAAAATTATCATGTAGAGATTTATCTGTGAGCGCACTATCTGCAATTTGTCTAAGTTCTTTTTATGTTAACAATGTGAGTTTGCCTAAACGCATTGGCTTGCTTTAATTTAGACATTGTGAGAGAATAAAGAAATATTTAATCTTAAAAAAGAGAAATGTCAACACTTAGTATGTATTCAAAATTAAACTAAGCGCGAGAGTAACTTTATTAAAAAAAATAACAAAGTATTATTGAGAGAGAAATCAATTTGAATCGTCAAATAATAAAGACCGTAAAGTTAAGCCTTTATTTTTGAGAGAGCGAGTGTAAAATTTACAAGTATAAATAAACACGGATAAATAAGACAACGCGAGAGCAAAAAACGCTAGCAGTACGCACAGCGTGAGACAAAAAACAATAACACCGTCAGCCTAGCGGTCACCTGACACATGCGGCTAGAGATAAGGAAGGAATGTACCGAGAATTGGCGGTAAAATATCAATAAAATAATAGATGATAGGCGTCTATTATTAAGTATATTTAATGAGATAATTATAAAAATGCACCAACAGATCAAGGGAAATCCGGGAGAAGGTACCAAAAAAATATGTGCGAGAGGGATCTAGTGGACTGTATTCGAAATAAGGCACTTACGTTTTCTTCCGTAGGCCGCGATCTCCCAAGGTCTATATGCACGTGGGTGCTTTCCTTCCGATGCACTTATGCCGGCCGGCGTCACTGATGTGCACTGCAGTTGGGATAACCCAAAATAGTCACTGATGCACTGTGCAAGTAGATGCACTAAAATATCTGATGCGTTGTTAACGTAGGAGAGAGCAAAAAGTCGCGTGTCTTGTCTTCGAGAGAGTTGAGTTAAAATTCATACTTGACACTGCTGTCCTGTGCCTTTTTGGAGCGGGAGAGTGGGGAAAAAATGACAGTGTATGAGTAATGTTGGTTGCATACACTTGAGGAGTAAAATTAATTAAAATATTGAATAAAGACGGAACAAACACAGTCCACCACCGAAACACTTTTTTTGTACTCAACTCACGTTTCGCCAATCATGATTTCAGGAGATGATTAATTTTTTACAAAATCTAATAATATCGTTGACTACAAAAAAGTGTTTCGATGTTAAGTGGTGAAAAGTGCTCATGTGCAAATTAAGATCCTTACGACAAATTCGGTGCTGCGTTTCGAATCAGGGCCCTGACTGAATTAACCACCCATTACACATTAGTTTTTTTATGTATACTACGCATATATATAGCAAAACTGTAGATATTTGGGGTATCAAATTATCATATCAAACGAAGCTATTTAACCTTTATTTTAGTCAAAAAGTTAATAGTACCTAACCAAAATACAGGGCTTCAAATTTATAATTTTGTTTTTGTGCTCGTATCTTTGAGGCAATGAATTTTTTATCAATAATAATGGCACATATGTGTCAATATCTAAAGTGTCGCATTTTGAGCATATACAGGTTGTCCCATTATTAAGGGGCCACAGCGAAACTACATATTCTTTAGATAAAAATATTATGATTTAATGAAACTTAAACTTTAAACCTTAAAACTTAAAAGTTTTTGGTAACCAAAATACAGAATCAAAGTTACAATTTTATTTTCCGTAAATAACTTTTTTAAAAAGCAATTTTTGTCACAAATTTTGATGACGGGGGTTTTTTTTACACCTTAAAATATACGTTTTTATTGAAAATGTCGATTTTCCCGTCATGTATTGAAAAAAAAAGGTATACTCTTTAAATGTTGCTCCAAATGACCGTTTTAGAGCTATTTGCATTTAGTGTTCAGTGCAAAAAGCAAAGTTTTTTTTGTTGAAAAAGAAAATACCAGAGTAAGAAAATTCTCGAAAATGATCCACTCAATGGGTTTCCAACAGTATTAGATCTATACAAAAGATATTAAAACATTTAAAATTATAGTCAAAATTAATGTTTAAAGAGTGGCGTAAAATTTAGGAGGGCTAAAGATGTTACGTACTCATATCCTACGCCACTGCCAAAAGTAAATTAATTAGTATTTCTGGTGTAAGTTTTTTGCGCGTCAGAATAAATATTCTGACCAGCTTTTATGTATTCGCAGAGGGCGCCCTCTACAATTTACATCAAAATGATTGTCAAATTAAAATTCCTTTCCTCAAAAGACGCACAAAGTGAGTATATATATAGTGTTTGGTCATCAGACTAACATATCAAAAAGTCTTCGAAGAATAAAGTTGTTTTACGGCCATCTAAAATAGACCGAAAATCATAAAATAGAAAATAGCGACCGAAAGGACAATGGTAAAAATAACCGTTTTTTAACGCATCTGGGGCACGAACGAAACCCTACATAAATGATTGTTTATGATTAGTAGAAGTCAATAATATTCATAGAAAACCCTAAAAGTCCGGGGAAAACTAGTGCGCTATCTATAGAGTACATCATCTCAATCGACTGCTAGTCTAGAAGACAGTTACAGCAAAAATAAAAAGTTTTTTAAACCCAAATACCAGACCATATACCTTTTTTGGTTTTTTGGGCCGCTGAATCCAAATCTGAGATTCGTTTAGCTCTGTCACCTCAAGCTTTTTTTGAAGCTCATTTGAAGGTTATATCAGGCTCATATTATGTAATTATAAGGTCGAATATAGTAAACATGTTCCAATAACTTGTTCTATATGTTTTCGGGGTCACCCGATCTGAATCCGAAGTCCATTTGATCACACTGTTAAGGTTCAAGGTCCTTCCAAAGTCAAAAGAGGGTCATTGGGTTATAGTAAGATAAAATAATAAAAATACACCTAACTATGCGAGGATCATTTAGCCACAAAAAGTTTTTCCCAGAACGCACCACGAGGAGGCGATCCTCTTTAGCGTTCCTTACATTTTTTTTGTTTTTTATCGTTTTTATGTTTTTTGGGTTCTTATTTTTTTATGTTTTTTTGGTTTTTTATCGTTTGTTATATTTTTTTTGTTTTTTTATTTTTTAGTTTTTTTAGATTTCTTTTCGTATTTTATAAAGTATTTTTATAGGTTTTTTTTTTAGTATTTCATTTATTTTTTTGTTTTTAAAATTCTACTAAAATTGTTATGCTGATGATGATGATGTATGGTAATACCAATATTTCATTATTCATAATCGCTTTCAATTTCGCTCTCATTCTCATCATCGTTTTCAAAATCAAAAACTTGTGAATGATCTGGAGCACGAGGAATCTCGTTCAGATTTATTGCGTATCCAAAATACCACAATATCAGCAATACGTGCGAACAGCAACCTAGTGTTCTTTTACCTACCTTACATCCGCAAGTATGCCCAATAATAGTGTTTTCTTTTTTCTTGCTGAGACACATTTTTGACAATTTTGAGGCACTTTTTGTGGCTAAATGATTCTCGCATAGTCTGTTTAGGCGAATGACCTTAAAACTCAATAGTATAATCAAATGAACCTCCGATTTAAACTTATAGAACAAGTGTCAGGAACATAGACATAATTATGTCTATGGTTAGGAACGTGCAGCGTTTTATTCTTAATTTGACCTTATAGTAACCCTAGAATGACTCTCGATTGACCTTGGAATGACCTTGAACCTCAACAGTGTGATCAAATGGACTTCGGATTCAGATCGGGTGACCCCGAAAACATATAGAACAAGTTATTGGAACATGTTTACTATATTCGACCTTATAATTACATAATATGAGCCTGATATAACCTTCAAATGAGCTTCAAAAAAAATATTGAGGTGACAGGGCTAAACAAATCTCAGATTTGGATGAATTAATGAATGAATACGAAAAATGGGCGGGAAGGCCCATGCACTTAGGCCGCCTGACGGGCCCATTGTGCACCCACATTCCATGAGTGTTCACCCAGGTATGCCGACCTCTGTAGCAAAGGCGCATATTTTCCTGGAGTGAATACTCTCAACATCCTCTGGGTTCAGAACACAGCTCCCAAAGTGCCGTTCTTGACCTTTCTTTCTGACCCTTGCAATTGCAGGATGTGAGATGCAGTCTCCTCATCCTCCATGCACCATCCACACTCAGGATCATCTATGACCCTTATCATGTGGAGGTGCCTTTTAAGGTGACAGTGGCCTGTAAGGAGTCCTGTCACCGTTCTAATGTCTCTTCGGTTCATACCTAGGAGACTCAGATTTGGATTCAGCGTCCCAGAAACCAAAAAAGGTATATGGTCTGTGATTTGGGTTTAAAAACTTTTTTATTTTTGTTGTAACTGTCTTGTAGACTAGCAGTCGATTGAGATGATGTACTATATAGATAGCGCACTAGTTTTCCCCGGACTTTTAGGGTTTTCTATGAATATTATTGACTTCTACTAATCATAAACAATCATTTCTGTAGGGTTTCGTTCGTGCCCAAGATGCGTTAAAAAATGGCTATTTTTACCTTTGTCCTTTCATTTTGTTTATTAATCTCGAACGATTTTTGCTATAAAAAGAATGTTTCAAACAAACAATGTTCTCTATAACATTTTAAATAATATCTTTGATAAAGCTGACCGTTAACTAGAAATTAGGATTTTTCTACTGAAAAAAGTAGACGCTGAAGTAATAGTGGAGGGGGAGCAGGTTCTTTACTCACCAACACAGGTACTAAGAGGTTCCGTATCCATCCCAAAATAGTAGTGCCTATCTTATTAACTTTCCACTGTTGAACCTGTGGAAAGACACGGTACGAGTGCTGAGTTGCTGCATCACTATTTTTAGTTGGAGGTAACGACTCTAGATTATCTCTAAAACTAGCACAATGTCACAATGATGTGCTAACAAAACTACGCTGTCCACCAATGTGTTCACTGTTATTTTTTGTTTGAACGGAAGTACGGTCCTGTTCTGCAACAAATAGTTAGTACACTGAAATCCGCACATATCGCAAGGCATTTTTACGGTCGAGTAATAATGTTAATTCTTCACTATCCGCAGTAAAATTTAAATAATCTGGAGCGTTTTCGTGAAATCTGCATACTCGGCATGAAGCATTCAGCCCCCGGGCCAGTGATTACTCGCTTTGATACTTCTTGTGCAAACAGCTATGTCTTATTAGCATTATTTTACTTTATAATTACCGATACGGACCGACAGATGAAAAATCGCGGAGTAATATCAGATTTGCGTTTTGCATCAGGCCTTTAGATATCTACATTTAACTTGAGGTAGTTCTAAGATGATTCGCGAATGCAAATAAATTGACGCAACAGTTATACGTGACCGTTATATAATTTTCTTATCAAAACCGCGCTAGCGTTCCTCACGGGGAAAATGTCGCTGCAAATATAATAGGTTTGTTTTAACAGCATTAGAAAACTATCACCAACGGTCAGGTGTATGCGCGTTAGTGTTTTAGATGTTAAAACAATTTGGTGTTTTATCAGTTTTTCCAATCCATTCCAAATCGCTTGCAAACTATCAGAATAGTTTGCTGTTAGTGACCAAATTACATAGGTCTACAATTTTTTTTTGTTATAGAGACTTGACCCTACTATTCTTTAGTAAAATTATCTGCTGAAGCAGAAAATGAAAAAAGAAAAATGTTTTATGGTGAGGGTTCCTCCCCACACACCTCAATTCCCCTCAGAAATTAAAAAAAAAAATGCAAACTGGGCTCAAAAGCTACCTATTTTTAGCAAAATTTTCCGCCGAAGCCGAAAATGAAAAAAGAAAAAATATCGTGTTCGTTTCCTCAAATTCCTCCCAAAAATTAAAATAATGCAAACTAAGCTTCAAACCTATCTTCAGTAATCTTCAGTAAAATTTTCCGCTGAAGCCTAAATACGAAAAAACAAAGCCATGGATAGACAAACTAAAAAGTAAACGTGCAGCAGGCACACTTGAACTGACGCACATAGATGCAAACTTAAACGCGCAAATTCAAAATTAAACTTAGATAGTCAGACTAAAACTAAACATGAACCTATGGTTACCAGCCCATAGGTGAAACTTGGTCCCTCCAAGAGAATATAATTTGAAAATTTGGAACGACCATAAAGATCAATTAATGTTCAATTGAAGCTCAAGCCCCGAGACCACGACAAGACGTTCACTACTTCAGGGATAACGCCTATGTTAGGTCTTTGAAAAAGATCATATCATGGAATAGATTGAAATGTGAATGGCAGAAAATGAGATGAGAAGAATAGTTTCGCCTGTATAAGATTCAGTTTGGATTTGCCATTCCGAGCATAAAATTGAGTTTCACTGTCCGATTGTTTGAAGCCCAATTTGGATTTTTTTATTTTAGAAGGACGTGTTGGGAAACCCACATGGTATTTTTTTTTCATTTTAGGCTTCAGCGAATAATTTTGCTAAATATAGGTAGGTTTTGAGCACAGTTTGCCTGTTATTAATTTTTAGGTGGAATTGGGTTGTGTGGGAGGAATCCACACGATAATTTTTTTTCATTTTCAGCTTCAGTGGTAAATTATACTAAAAATGGGTTTTGAACCCAGTTTGCATTGCTTCAATTTTTGGGGGTAATTGGGGTGTGTGGGGAAGAACCCACACGACAATTTTTTTAATTGTCGGCATCAGGAAAATTTTACTAAAGATAGGTTTTGAGCCCAATTTGCATTTTTTAATTTTTGGGGGAATTGGGGTGTATGTGGGGGCAACCCACACTATAAATATTTCTTCTGTTTTCATTTTCGGTTCCAGCGGAAAATGTTACCAAAGAATACTAGGGTCAGGTCTCTGTAACAACATTTTTTTTTGTATACCTGTGAATATTTGTCAGACATGCGCACGAAAATAACTTTAAATGAATAATTTTTGTCTTGGGTTCTGTTCGAATCACAAAAATAGAGACCGCGAATCAGGTATTCATTTCAGGTCAGGATTCCACAAATAAGGAATGATTAAGGAATGATTCCTGGATCAATTTTAAGTCATAAAGTTGATATAAACGTATGTCCTGAAGTGTTTGGTTTTCGAAATACAGGGTGCTAAAGCTTTACTGAAAAACTTTAACATCCTGTATCTCGAAAAACACTTTTATAACATTCGGTGGCGGATGGTAGAATTTGAAATTCTCGTGTTTTGGTAAGGAACCCTGAGTTTTGCATTAACAGATACGGTGTTCCAATAAAAAAAGTATGTTTATGCCACTATCATATGACACTGTCGCTCTATTGTTCTTTTAAAATCACCATTAAATTGAGTACAAAAATCTACAATACTTCGATGATTTAACCGAAATCGTATTTCTTATATTATATTCTTATAGTCGTAACAAAGTTACCGACTTAAGTTTAACCAGGATGTATTTTATTTCTCACAATTATTACAAGTATCAAGTGAATATAAAATATTTTTATTTCTATGCTTTTTGCGGTATGATTTTATATAAGTTACAACTATTATAAAATATCAAAAACGAAATGATGGTAAATAAAAGGTTAAATTCTAAAACACAATTATTTGAACTTAATTATCTAATCTGAACTAGTTTTATAAATAAATAATCGAGACATCTTAAAATATCAGCAAAAGAAATTTATTTTGACCTAAAAAAAGTTTTCTGGTCAATAGTTAATGTTGTAGAGCAGTAGAGTAATTCGGGGGTGGCAAGGGGTGGCAGTTTTGTCAACCAGTATTGTCCAACCCAGTATTTTGCCACCCCAGAACTTTGAAATAAAATTATAAATAATTTACAAATACGAGTAATTGTAAAATAATATTTTACAAGGACGGCACTTTCTTGATTCATTATTAATCAAAGTTTGTTTAGCGCAACTTGGAACATGTATATTATACATAATGTTAAACAGAAATAGTGGATATATCACTGCACAGTAATCGCTGACAAGTACGGATTTATAGCAGCCCAGTTGCTGAGAAGGGGCAAAAATCCCTCCAAAATTGGGGAAGGGAGTAAAGTTCTATTTGAATATGTAGAGCAGTATTACAAAGTTTCAATCCTTTGGCCAGTTACTGACATCCTAAACCAAGAGACCATACTTCAAGAAAATAACCTAGATGTACTCAACCATTTAAGTTCTAGGTGAAACTGTTGTAGATATAGAAAGTGTAAGGTATGTGTGCAAATGTTACACTTTGGATAGTGAATTTGTCTGAACTGAGATGTTTTTACAATATGGAAGAGTCAAAAATAAAAATATCCAAGAAATAGCTGACATTTTTGTTGAGAAGTCTTTGACAATTGTGTTCCCTCTACTTTTTGAATTTTACAGTCTGTTTTTTTACAATTTTAATGAAGGCAGCATCCTGTGACAGGTTTTTTCTTGCTTGCGGTGGCTGAAAACATACTCAGGAATACGATCGGCCAAGAGAGGTTGTCCTCGTTAGTTATCGAAAGGAGTATTAATATAGACATGGTTTCCAAAGTAATTGATGACTTTAATTCAAGTCAAAAGAGAATACATCATTTTGTATAAATATAACTTGTGATGATGGCATTGAGTAAGTTGAATAAAGCTCTGCTTTTTGTATGATTTTTTGCTTCATTTTTACTTACATGATAAAGGAGCGGGCGAACACTCAATCAATTAAACATAGGCCTACTCTTGAATTGTGTGTAAATTATATCTACTTTACAAATTGATTGGCTATTATTTAAAGTAATTATACAGTAAGTAAACAATGAATCTTTTGGGGTAAATAGAGAATGAGCAATTATTTTGTGGTAAAACAGTATGTAAAAGCTTACTAATTAACTGTAATGTAGGAATCTATAGTAATTAGTGGGAGAGGTAAATGTTTCCAAAAAAATAATTTTCAGTTAGTCGACGTTTCAATATAATTCTAGTTTCTTCCAAAATAAACAGGATTACCATTTCCGTAAAAATAATTTAATTTATCATTTTTTTTTGTTATATCAATTGTTTCCATATCCACCCAATTAAAAATATGAAATACGCCTTGTTTGTCTGATTTTAGAGTTGAGTATGAGTAGGGGGACCCTAATTAAAAAATATAAATACATGTAAGCATGAGTAAAAAACAATAAAATGTATAAAAGTTGCTTTTTTTATTTTCAGAAGGAAAAATAATTAAAAACATATCAATTTTTACTGTATATTAAAATGTTTGTGAAAATGTTCTCTATAAATGTTATACCAGATTTTCCCATCAACCCCATCTTCTCAACAGCTCCTCCTATGGAACTCAGCGGCCGATGGTATCTCCCTCATTTTAATTACGACAATTTGTAAAACTTCTCCTATTAGTCCTCGTAAACACTTATCTCGCCGCTACAAATTATGCATTATCGTTTAAAAATAACTCTTATTATATTCGTGAGGTCTCGCTCAGTGGTAAATTGGAGCGCTACTCTTCTGACAGGGTTTTATCAATGCCCACTTTATGGGCTGGCGTTTGCGCTATCTCGCTAGCATTATTTCACGTCTGACGTTTCGAAAATTGAGTTTGTCAATAATTTGTAGTAACCAGCTACGTGAAGATAAAGCCGGACGTTTATTTATTGACCGCGCGGCGGAACAATCGAAAAATAATTGTATTAACTCAGGAGATTTCTTTATTATCTGATAAATGGGGCCGTACCATTAAGTGGAGCTGTGTCTTTCTAAGTCCGGTAAAGTAGAATATTCGTTACGAAGATATCGTAAGAACAAAAAAAAAAACGCCCTCAAAGTATGCCGTGGAAACGCTCCCGCATTTCATGAATACTCTTAGAATTGTCAAGTACCGAAGTTTTTATTATTAAGAAAATTAAACATGGTAATCACAACAGAACAAAATCTTTCGTGAGCGAAATTTGCTTTAGAAATGGTAGAAGGGTTGGTAGCCTGTGGGATCATAATTCGACATGGGACACTTTTCAGGATTTTCAAACAGAATATCCACAGATAGTCACGGATTTCGACCAGTTTCGCCAAGTTCTGACTAGATATGTGGTTTTGTTTAGAGAAAAAAGAAGTGTGACTAGAAAGGAAGGCAGTATGAGCCCTAAGTTAAGTATGCAATATTAAGTTTAAGTACTCAATATTAATATTGAGTGGTACTTTATTATATTAGTAGGTATGAGTAAAAGTAAACATGATAATATAATACGGATGAAATTTCGTTCTCGACACATCAATAGCAAGACATGTCAATGTTTTATTGAATACAAGCCAAATATGAACAACTATAAGGGCATAAAGAGATACACCTGTGATTGTGCTAATGGAAATAGGACTATAGGTTGTTTCTCACATGTAGCATCAATAATTTATTATTTGTCACAGCTTACGAATCGAAAATCATCAAGCTCGCTGAAATATTAACACATATATTTGGTGTTACAAATATTACTACAACTATAGAAGAAAATAGTGACGAAGATTAAATTATTTCAATATTTTTATATAGAAAATAAAAAATATTCATTCAAATATTTTATGAAAAATGCTGTTTTTATTTTAATTTAAGTGACTTTTATTGGATTAGCTACAATATACTATGTACCCGCTTACATAGATTTTTTTTTTAATATGATCCACCCATCGCATATCTATGTAATTATTACGTATTATAGTTGGATACGTACTGATTATACGTGTTTGTTTTGGTCGGGGTACCTAAAGAAATCGCCACTAAAAACCACCCCTATTTTTTTCAATATTTTTTTTGCAGCCTTATAATTATTTGGAAAGTTATAAAAAAAATATGTAATGTAAAACTAATTAGGAGCTTTCATGTAGCTCTGGTTTCACTCAAATATCTATCATAGTTTCATAGAAAAATAATTTTGAAGTTAGGGGTTTCAACCCCCATTTTCCAAAAACGAATGAAGTTTGATAATTGGCCACAAATTATTGTCAACAACTAGCAATATAATAAAGGCACCAATGTCAACAAAGACGCCAGTGCAGATTTCATATGGAAACCCGGTGAGACCCTTTGAAGAAGTGATGCAAATAGTAAATGGACCTATGGAACTTGCAATATAATCCCGAAATGTGACCTGCAAATGCACGCTTATCATCTAAGCTCAGTCCAAGAATTATTACCAAACCAGTCGCAGCTAATGAAATTTTTAAAGTGGTTTATAGGTAATAACGAAAATATACCATAATAGTGAAAGCGTCTTTCTCAAAAAAAACAATTTTGTTGACGAGGCGTACTTTTACCTCTCTGGTTATGTTAATTCTCAACAAATGAGAATATGGAGCTTTGAAAATCAATTTTCATTTTCATTTTTTTCAAAAAGTTGGCAAGTTGGAAAGTTTGGAAAGTTGGAAAGTTTCAGAAGCTTTTTAAGAATGTTGGTGCGTGGGCGGCCATATCGGAAAGTACTTTTTGTAACGAAATATTAGAAAATGCTGTAAATGCAATAGACGATGAAGAAAGACGATAAGAATACTCAACAGGACGGCGCACCAATTCACTTTTCGATGAATTTTACTCTTGCCTTTAACTGAAGCCTATTATGCTGCAAACTGTACCTAAGTGTTTCACTTACATTTATGTAACAATAGACTACTTATTTTTTCGTGTACAATATCATCATATTTATTTTAACAAAAATTAATATGCATCCACAAAACTGCTCAGAGTAACTGTGAATTCACACGATCAATTTGTTCTGGTATTTTATTAATTTGACTTTATCGCATCTTCCTTACTGCCAAATTTATAATTAGGCATGCAGTCTTATCCGAGGTCTGATTTCAACGTCATATATCAAATAAATAATAAAGTACACTTACACATACTTCAGTGAATACGAACAGTGAAACTTTTATTGCAAAAAACATTGTTCAGTAAGCCAAATAAAAACAGAGACAAAGTAAAAATAACATTCCATATTTTTAATTAATTTGGTTATTAATTTGGTTATTAATTTGGCTTTTAATTTGGTTATTTTGTAAATGTCACGTAAGCAGTCACTTTTTGTTGAACTGTGTTTAACCACACATCCTTACTCGTGTAATGTCTAAATAATTGCATATAATTAATTCACTTTCTATTTATACAGTGGATCCTTAAGTACTGAAATTATATCAAGTCATTATGTAAAACAGATTCGAATTACCATTGTCGAAATGGATGCCTTACATACATACATATGTATAGTAGGTATAAAGCGGTATGCCCTAGAACACAAATATTCTTTCAAAATACAGATAATATAAAGTTACATTTGTTAAGGGCGCGGGTCCTTTAAATATTTAAATAAGCTCTAGTCATACACAGAAACTATAACTGCGACTCAACACTGGTGACCTTGAAAGGTTCTACGTCCGAAAAATCCCCGGGTTTGGGGGGAAACCAAAAAAAAACTTTTTCCCAAAAGGGCCCCCTTTTGGTTTTTTAATTTTTTTCCCCCCCCCCCCCCCTTTTTTTTTTTTTTTTTTTTTTTTTTTTTTTTTTTTTTTCTTCTCCCCCCCCCCCTTTTTTTTTTTTTTTTTTGAAAAAAAAAAAAAAAAACCCCCCCAACCCCCTTTTAAAAAAAAAATTTTTTTTTTTTTTTATTTAAATTAACACCCTCCCTTCTATTAAATTTCCCCCCATAAGATGCTTGCCTTTTTTTTTTTTTTTTTTTGTGCTCGCCCCCCAAGGCCACCATAACCGAAAAGCTTAGACATGACCGCTATTTCCATCTCTCTCATTCATAGCCAGAGTTGATGTTTTTTTTGGATGTCTATATTATACTGAAAATATGATAATTGCTAGCTAAAAATGATGATGTCCAAAAGTACCTACCTATCAAATAAATAATTCGAAAATACCTTTCGAGACTAAAATTTATTTTAAGTACTTAGATGTCGCCAGAGAAATTAAACATACAATATTTTTCTAACAAGCTTTACCCTGTGTGGTAATGAATTAGTAATTTATATTGGTAGGTAATTTGAATTTAATTTCACGTGGAAATTAATGAAAAAAGTGAAACAGTAGAGTCAAATATTGAAAAATATGTTTTTCCAAAACATCTTTTTTCTTAAATAAAATCTTTTCAATTTTAAATTACATATTTAAATTTGTTTAAAAAATCTGTTAAAATTAAAATATAAAATAATCGGCATTAATTTATCCTGTTATTTATCTAAGAGACATTATTATACAAGAGGAGAATTTGAACCTTCGGCGTAGAAACTAATTCACACTTGAACAGTGTTCACCATTTAACACTGAAACACTTTTTTCTATTGAACGCGCTTTGCCAACATTAAGAGAGATTAAAACGCGTGGACTTATGTAGTTTTAATGTTAGATCATAAATTGGCATCATCTCCTGATGATGCCAAACATGGTTGGCGAAACGCGCGTTGAGAAGAAAAACGTGTGTTTTGGTGTTAAGTGGTAAAAAAAGTTTTCAATTGTGAATAAAAAGTATTTATTGATGCATTTTTATCACTTACTTTTTTTAAAATCTACCATCTAGGTTTTGTGGCTATCGAAGCACAAAAAAATAATCGTTTTTTAGCAATTATATCTATAATCTTCTTAAACAAAAAATAGAGAAGGTTAACCGTTTCTTAATATTTCCCCAGCCTAATAATCTCTAATCGCTTTCCGACCCCTTCAGATAATAATTGTATAATCAATTTTAATCTAGATAAAATATGTGAAAGCAAGAAACAAAGCGGCAATTTGAGAAGCTTTACAGTATGAAAATCCTATTATATTTCCCAATTTCGACACCTCACAGGGCAGCTATTTCCGTATATCGAGAGACTCGTAATCTTCGATCTATTTCAAAAGGTGTTAAACGTTTCCAATTTAACAATCAGAATCAGGCCTAATCTCAACGGTGGTCTTATATTGGCAAAGTAGATATCTTGCGACGAGATCACGAAAACTAATGTATAAATTACGGTTGGAATTAGGTAAAATTGGCTTAGTGATTTACACTTTACACGGAACGAACCCTCAATCTCAATCATCATAGGTTTTGAGTTTATCAGATTTATGTAGGATAAAAAGTCACGCACAAGAGGTAAAAAAAACCGTATTGGCTAATTTACGCACAATTTTACATTATACGCGTTATACAGGGTGTCTCAAAATAAAGTTAAAATTCGATATCTCCGTTATTGAAAATATGTGAACGTGAACAAAAAAAAAACAGCAAATGTCACTAAAAACTATGTTAAATTCCATCTCAAAATATGCGTTGCGTTTTCCAGTTATTAAGTACTCACCTCAAAATATTTTTAATGGCACCCTTAGTAAACACCCAAATTTACTCTCTACTTCGTTTTCGGTACAGTGATATAACACACTTAGTATTTAAAACCCATTGATAAATATCATTATGTTTCTAATTCTTATAAATAAATACATAGGAAAGCAATGACGAATATACAATTTTTTCAAGAGACAGGTGCCAATTTCTCCAAAAGGAAGTCCAACTAACAGACAATGGGCTTAAAAAATAATTGTTCTGTGCAATTGCCGCGACAAATGACGTTTGGTACTTACATATCTTAGCAACGTACGCAGCCGCCATTATACTTTTTATTGCATATATCCTGCCCTTTCATGTTAATTCATTTCTGACAAGGAGTTATTGATTAATTGAAAAGCAATCTCGCAGCAGCAACCTGTTCTTAATATTAAAATGAGAAGGGCATCACAATGATCAGTACTGCAGTTATATTTTGCACTGTGAAAACGACAGGTTTAAGGAAGTGTGTACATATTTTATACAAGTGAACCATTAAAATAAAACAGAAAACTAAGGGATGGAAAACAAAAGGGCATTACTTTGTTAAAAAAAGTCTCAGGTCAAAAAAGCGCTGATATTTCACATTTCCGGTTTAGTTAATTAAGTTTTTTTTTGCATTTATTCACTTTACTAGTTAAATATGAAAGTACAATTAAGATATTTATTTTTGCCTATTCTGAAATATAAATAAAAAAACAATACATTGTAAATATTAAACATATAAAAATTAAACCGACATGTCCACTGTTATTAGCAAAAAGAGAATAACTGAATGTACTGGCGAAACACTTACGCGTTCGAGACATTACAAAAATTTGAACTGTCAAGAAGTTAAGCGTTAATATTTGTGACTGACGGTGCTGCGACAATGAGTGTGATAGACCGTTCTCTTCAAGAACGCGGATGTAGCATGATACATGTTACATGTAAAGTGTATGCGCTACATCTTGTGCCCGAAACTATTAGACAATGTTTTCTAGAGGTAGCTGCACAAATGGCAAGTACTAAAACAGTGTTTCGTAAATCTCCGAAACATCTTCGTGCATTCCACAGCAGGTGTCCCAATAATATTCCCGAACCACCACAACCGATTCTTACACGCTGGGAAACATGTTTGGAGTCAGTTTTTTATTATGCTAAATATTTTGAACAAATAAAAGTTGTAATACTAGAGTTCAATCCCAACGAGGCTGCCGCCATTAAGGAGTCAGACAAGATTCCAAGACATATCTGTTGAAATGAATGTAAAAACTATTTTCAAATACTATAAACAATTTCATGACGCCATAGAAAAAAATTAAGAGAGTGTGTTGTCTTTAGTGGACTCACTGTAACGAATTAAATGAGGTGTCACATGGAGATAGATGACGTAAAAATGAGCGCGTTAAAAAAAAAGATCACAAGTGTCCAACAGACGCCGGTTTCACCAAATTGCAACAAATTTGTTACGGTACATCTACAAAGCCCTTAAATGCATTCAAAGACCATTTTAAGTATGCGAATATTACATCGATAGATGTTGAAATTTCATTTTCACAATGTAAAAATATTTTTTCACGACGGCGAACATCACTTTAGGAGACAACCATTGAAACGTACCTGATGATGACAAGTTTTTACAGATCTTATCCAGTTTGTGAGGTTCCAGCTAGTTAAGAGGGTAAATTTTGCATGAACTATTGTAACAGTTTAGGTATTTTTATTACTCGTTAAATGCTTATTATGAGGCCAATTCTGTATTGCCGACCATTACGCTGGACCGTACTCATGGCTCCTAGATGCTTCCTAGCGTATCAGAGAAAAAAAGAACTGTATCCAGAAAGTGGGTTTTCAAAGCCATGTTAACATTAATTTTGTGATAATTGTCCAAAAGTTGTCTTCACATTTGTCGTGATCCCTTGAAATTGTTCTAATACGAGGGCCAACAAATATGCCCTCTTCTTTCGAAGTTTGGTTTCGATAGTTTTGTAAAAACATTTTGCAAGTACTTACAAACAACTACTTGTGGTCAAGTAATATTACAAGTTTTTCATTAAGCCAAGCTTAATGTGAAGGAAAGGTTAAACTATGTTTTTTTTTGTGGAACAGCGGGACTGTACTTTCATATTTTTCCAGGAATAAGTTCATTTCTAACCGGCTACATATTTCTATCTGCCTCTGTTAACCCATAAGAATAAAAAAGTTTTGTAATTTTACAAACAACCAGACATAATCAAAATGTTCTGTCTATACAGGTTGGCCCACGTTGTTTTAGGGATGGCTAATATTAACAACTTAAATATTTAACGTGGAAGGGAAGGCCGTGTGAAATGGACCAAGCAAATGGTCCGCTGCCAACCTCCTGACAGCCAATTTGGCATGCGGACGCACGTGTGCGACACAGGGGGACTTTATTGTTTTGAACGCTTTGTAGTTTAAAGATGTAGAAATTCCAACACTGTATGAATATCTGTCATCGGTAGACATACTTGTCCCATGAAATACAAAAAAAGGCTCCGTGGGAAGACAAAAGTTAAAATTATACTACAAAGACCAATTAATTACATTGTTTCAAATTGTATTTTGAGATCTAGATTCGTACTTTAATACTCACATAAACTATTTTTAAAAATTCCACATACATATATTCTGGAAATAAATATATGAAACATATTAGAGAAAATGATAAAAAATACTGGAAAACATAAAATTTACTTGTTTCGAGTTATTTCTGCATGTTAAGATTTTTTTTTTCCACTTGTTTTTTTGAATAGTACGCATTACCCTTTTTCAGGTATCGCTGAAATGTACATAAAAAAAAGAAGGCAAAAAAGTTCTCCAAAACGTAATTTTAAACACTTCTGTTTTGTTGTCGCTATTGGAAGTTCTCACAAATTATTTTTTTGAGAACTATTAAAACAAAAATTACTGTCTAAATGTCTGTAAAAGCTGCATACGTTTTTCTCTCAAATATGTGTCTAATTGTCTGATTTTTAGAAAAGTACCAGATAAACGATGGTGGCAGATCTGACTCCCTTGGTAGCAGTTGTTTTCTTTGAATCACAGATCGTATAAAAAATTCTCTCATCGTCCCTTTAAAGAAAGTGAAGCTAATCAAAGAGCCTAAATCCTGAATCGAAGTATCCATTCCTTTACAATAATTTCACATTCGGTAGGCACATTGGACCGCCTCCTATAAGTTTGAGCCGTCCGTTGTCCATTACACCTTATCAATCCTGCATATATAATAAATCAGTAATCAGTTATTCTCGCTTGTGATTCTTTTCACGGGATGAACTGAGCTAAAGTTTTCAAACGTCAAGCCGAGCCTGGCGGACCAAACCATCAATTTTCCAGTCATCACTGTCAGCGGGCCGACTTTTAAGTCTCTCTTTGAATGCGGTGACTCCAACGAAGAAGTGTATGTTATGACGTGTATTGTGGGGAACTCACACATGTAAAACAGTGTATATATCGGCGCTTTTGTCGTTGTAAGCATTATTGTGTTAATACTATGATCAGGAGTATTGTCATTTTTTTTATAAGTTGCACAGTGGACGGAGCTCTAAAAAAAACCTACTTTTCTTTACCCCCTAGGTGATACGGGGTAACTAAAACAAAGTGTGAGTGAATTCTCGTATATCTTCCCAAGCTAAATCATAAATTTGTTTTGATTTGGTTGATGGAGTTATTTATTGTCCCACGATATGGTTGTATTTTAATGTGAATTCAAGAACACAAAAATATTCCACTGACGTGTAATTTTGAGGTACATGTTAATTAAAATTTCACATTATTAAGCCTCTATTTTTCATTTTACTTCCACATTTTAAAGTCTTTTAAAAATCGTTTATTATTTTTATTTCTGTCTGTTAGTATATTTGCCTGTTAACCGTTTTGATGTACACGATAACTCGAAAATGCGTTGAGATATCTACTTAAAATTTGGAACTATGAAAATATGCTATAACGAGGTCTAGAACTGATTATATTTTGATCTTAATTAGTTAAGGGGTTGGGGGATAAATAGAGATATTACGTTATTCTCTTGTCTACAGGTAATTCATTAACGATGCAAAATATGCATTTCAAATTTGAAACACATACAGGGTTTGTCCGGAAAGTAATGTCAGTGAGCTTTGGAAAATGGTTTTTATTGGTTCTATGTGTACAAATCTTTAGAAACTTTCAAAATACATTCCTGCAGCGTCCACACACCGGTTCCAGCGGGTCTTCCACGCATCAAAAGCCGCACGGTAGTCGTTTTCCGGAATCGAAAGCGTCGGTGCAAGCCTTCTGAATGTTTTTCCCCGACCCAAAATGCTGTCCTATCATTGGGATTTTGAGGCGCGGAAACAGAAAAAAGTCTAGGGGGGACCACATCGGGGCTGTAGGGAGGCTGGGGGAACAACGGTGATGCCTGCCTTGACGAGGTAATCGGCCACGAGGAAGCAGGTGTACGAAGGCGCATTGTCGTGGTGAAGCTTCCAGGATTTTGAGATGTCTGGTCGGAGGCGATTCATCCTGCGTTTCAGCCGCTTCAGCACCTCGACGTAAAACTTTCCGGTTACGGTTGTCCCATGCGGAACGAACTCATGATGGACCAATCCCCGGCAATCAAAAAAGACAATCAGCATTGTCTTGATCTTTGACCTGGACATCCTGGCCTTCTTGGGGCGAGGGAGTTCGACGTGTGCCATTACGCACTTTGCCTCTTCGTCTCCGGATCGTATTCAAAGACCCAACTTTCGTCCCCGGTAATGACGTCATCAAGGAAAGCGGGGTTGTCTTCGCAGGTGTCCAAAAGTTCTTGGCAAGTTTCGACGCGCCTCGCTTTTTGATCGTCCATTAGCACTTTTGGCACGAGCTTCGCGCACACCTTCCTCATTCCTAAAGACTCAACACAATTTCGTGAACAATGGTTTTTGTAATGCCTAATGTTTCGGAAATTAAACGGACACTTAGACGACGGTCAGTTTTCAACAAGTCACGCACACGTTTCACATTGTCGTCGGAACTGGAGGTTGATTGCCGTCCAGCGCGGTTCTCGTCGTTGATATCTTCCCGACCTTCTGCGAAGGCCTTGTGCGACCGGAAAATTTGCGTGTCCGAAAGACAATCGACGCCGAAAGCCTTCTTCAACATTGGAATGGTTTCCGCAGCACTCTTCTCCAGTTTCACACAAAACTTGATCGCCATCCGTTGCTCAAGCGAACGTTGTATTTTTTCTTGCACCGGGTCACTGTAACGACTCTCAAAGAACGAGTGATGCGACCGCTACAACGACCGGTAGCCAACTGACGCTTGTTGGATCTTGTTGCCAGATCCCCCCACCACAATCCCAGCACGTAAAGCGCGGGCTGGCGCGTACAGTCTCGGGAAAAAAAATTCACTGACATTACTTTCCGGACAAACCCTATATACAAAATAACAGTCTACAAATGTAACGCATTTTAGCTTAATAGGATCAGCCAGGGGTTGACGGGGTCGAAGGGGGTAAGTATTCAATATTGGTGGAATACTTTTTTTACATAAATTTTAATAATGACACAGTGTAGAGAACTCTATAAAAATATTCTACTGTTCTTATACAGTACCCCAGATACAGAATATACGGCAGAATGACCTCCCCGATTTGGGAAGGGTATAGCCAGGAGGAGGATGGGAATACCTACAGCAGCGTGCGTGTGTCCAAAAACATCTGTGCTCATGTCATTTCTAGTTCATGTCATGGCATGATCGGAAGTGCACTGCACTTTCGGTATTGATAGTACAGCAAATAAGCCGGAAAATACTGTAAAATCTGGAAAAGTTGATAAGCAGCTCCGATTTCAAAAATGTTTGTTTGTAGGTGTTTTTTAGACCCTCAGGAACATTCATCACCACTAACATCTGCCTTGCTATAAAAATGAAAACATTAGAGTGGTTTTCCCACCCCCAAAGCATCCCTAATAGTAAAAGTGATAAAACATTTTAAAAATTCAAAATTTCACCTCGGAAATCGTCTCTCGGGGGTTTTCGGGGTCGCTGGTCAAGAATCTTAAGTTCAATTACAAAAATTTAAACGTCTAATGCAATGGAGCAATATAATTCCACTTTCAAGTTTTCGATAGCTGATTCGTGTTTGTAAGCTATAGGATTTTACTTTTAAGTATGATATTTTCGCCGTGAAAAAATCAATATTTATGTTTCAAAATTCCCTCTTCATCTGTTTACCTTCCTCTGCAGTCGGTAACGTAGTTCTTGCTTATGAAAGAGGATCTATGTGCATACTTGCAACTACTTTTATACTTTGCCGCGGTATTATAGTATGCCTTTTGCCATTGGAATCTAGAGGGCTGGGGTTCAAATCCCGGCTCCGACCACCTTGGCACCTCTATGGTTTCTTTCATATGTGCCTATCACTGAAGTAGCTCCTCATCAGTATAGCGTAATGCTTACCGTGCCCTCTGAGAGTAAAAGAAACGGTGCCTGGTTCTGCGGTATAATGCGTACCGTGCCGTCGGAACAGTAAGAATCAACAGTGCCGCGAAATATTAGTTCCCGCGTATACAGATTTATATGGCAAACCGACGTCACAACAAGTGACTCAAGGCCAATAAAACAAAAAATAAAAGAAAGAAGTATGCCTTTTTCATCGATGGCGTGGTCTTAGGGAGAAGATACACGTAGCGGAATAGATCCAACGAATGCAGAATACCCTAATTTTTTCATTTTTCATAGCAAGGCAGATGTTAGTGGTGATTAATGTTCCTGAAGGTCTAAAGAAAATTTTTGAAATCGGAGCTGCTTATCAACTTTTCCCATTTTCCGGCTTATTAAGTGGACTATGAGGAGTTTATTCAAAGTGGCGGTTCGTATCGACGCAGACTACTTTTTTACGTACAAGAGGATGGTGTTACTGTAACGTTGACCTCCGATCGGTATTGTGCATTGCCGAAGAATTTTTTCCTGACCTGGATTGTGTGACATTTTCGATAAATATGAACAAGAAAATGTGTGGTTATAACAAGATGATGCAACAGCCCATACATATCGTCGATCACTCAGAATTCTGAGAGGAATGTTTTATAGATGTGTTATCCTTTTGCGTGGTGACATAGTATAGCGCCTTCGATCTCCAGATTTGACTTCATGCGATTTTTTTCTCTGGGGCTACCTAAGTCACAGGTATACCAACATCATCCATAAACTTTAAAAGCCCTCAGAGGCAACAACTCAAGAAGCTGCTGCTATTTCACTTGAAATGACTTGTAGGGTCCTGGAAAGCTACTGAGAAAGTGACATCAGCGTGTCAACAAGGCAAGTGGCCAATTCAAAAAGAGATATCAGTTTTAAAATATGTTAATCCAAAACCAAATTGTGTACTTTTCAGAAATATGTATATTTCTTTTGTATTGGCAATGGAGGAGCTACAAATAGCTCCTCCATTGCTCAAAAGCCATGCCATTTTTAAAACACGTTGATACAAAACCAAAAAAAAAATGGTGTATAGTTTTTAGAAATAATAATAATAATAATAATAATACTCACCCTATAATTACTCCGAAGAGTAACCCCTTAGGTCCTCTCAGGGACCTGTGCGGGAAGGAGTGGCTATTATTATTATTTGCCATGGCGCACTGGGAGCGACTTAAGATTATTTCGGTAACGCATTTGCTTTACAGTTCTGAGGAAACCCAGAAAACTCAGAACATTACCAAATCTAGGGCACGTGCGGTTGGATTGGCATCTATGCATCCACACCTATACACTAGTGTATTAGTGGTTGCATATCAAGCCCTGACGGAGAAAGCGAGACAATTAAAAATCGCTACCCCGGCCGGGACTTGAACAACGCGCACAGAGGTATCGCGACTGGAAAGACGGTGCTTTAACCCACTCGGCTACCCGTGCCCCTAAATATAAATATAGTTTTTGTGTATTGCTTTGTATGCGTTTTATTAACTTCCCAAATCGACGAGGTCATTCTACCGCACCCTGTATAATAATAATAATAATTCCTTGTCAGCTCTAGCTCACGCGGGATATCTGAGACTATTGTAATCAAATCAATCGCGCAACTGGCTTCACATCGTCGGTAAATTGAGGTACCTCCCCCTCCCTCATTACAAGCTACGCCAATTGTCTATGTGTCGCGTCACCGTATGCTAGTTTATACATTAATAAAGGTCATAATGGTCATATTGGTCATAAAGTCCATATTGGTTATAAAGGCCATAAATATCAGATAGGTCATAAGGTTCATAGCCAAATCCAAAAAATATCACACAACCTGATGTTTGCAGCGATGTTGTCTAACTAAATGGGGAAACATTGGATGTGGATAGATCTAGTGTAATAAAATAGGAAGTCATAGATAGGAAAGTAATTCCATCAGCACCAGCGTCACGAATATTTCTCCTCCTACTCGTACACTAAATCCCTTATGATCGAAAATTAGACATCGCAGGCTCTCATCGATCAGGCCACGTATCGAAATATCTGGAATGTCGATCAAGACGACGATTCCGATGCTCAGATGAAACCGATTGCAAGGCACCGTGCGAGAGACCTCTGCGGACGCCAATTAACACGGACCGTAATTATCAGCGGGAAAGGACGATAAATAATAGCTGAACCGTGTTGGGAAATTGCTCGCGAGAAATTTGAACACTGAGCGAATTTGCGACAGTGCATCAGGGACTATTATGCGTTGGCCCCGTGCAGTGGCTCTCGTGATATCATCGAATTAATTAACGGAATTCGAGAAAACACGGTTTAATGGGGTTTGTAACAACACGTAGGAGGTATGAGCTATCGAGGTTCGTTTCCAGCTTGATGGGCACGAAACGGAAAGTTGAAAGTAATATTTTTGCAAATTTCCATACTAGTGTCGTCAATGTATGTAGTAGACCTGAAAGTTATAGTAGGCATAAAAAAACTTACACACCGAAGTCCGAATTACGCAATGCAAACTCTATTTTTCCAAACTAAGACACGACGATGCGACGGCGACGGTGACGGGATGTTACGATGAACGATGTAATTCAGATTGCTCGGATTTTGTGCTCCTTTTATTTGTGATTATTTAAACGTTCGTTATCGAATGCATTCAATGATGATTGCATTCCGCCACATGGAATTATGCATGTTGCTCGACTTGTCCCTCACTTAGCTATGCTGCGGTAAGTAATAAGTATTGCACTCTGTATAGCACTCGGTGCTCTCCCGTAAGTTACTATTTTTACAAAACATACACTATTGATTGACTGTTAATATGTAGTGTGTCCGCCAAAGTTTATTGAGAAAAATGATAGTTGTCAAATTTTAATAAAAATTAATTTTTTGTTGTATTAATTACACAGGCACACAAAATAAAAAAAGTTGTATGTCCGAGAGGTGCCACATGTATTTTCCAATGTATGTTTGGCCGCTGAACATGATTTCGCCTTCAGATTTGCTCCATATCGTCCCAGATTTTTCCTAACCTCAAAAAAATCATAAAAAACCTGGAAAATCGACAAATGAGCATATAAACGATGTAAAAATCTGTTGGTCGGTGAAAATTATACCCAGAATTATGTATTCCCATGTATTTTTGACCGCTGAATACGATGCCGCACAGTGGACGAAAACGGCAAATTTTTTTTTTAAAATAAGATAACTCCCCACAGAAAACTCCAATCATTGTGATTTTTTTTTATTTGACAGGTTTTGGACAGTAGATTAAAGTAGAATTGGTCCAACACACGTTTGAGGTTTAAAGAGGGGGGGGGGGGAGCCACCCCATAAGGGACCCCATATCCCAGTAACTTTATAATTAAAGCTATTAAGCTCCAATAACCGCATATCTCCAACTTTTAAACCCCCCTGACCTTATAACATAAGCTGTCAAAACCCCGTGACCCCATAACTTGAAATTTTAAACCCTCATAACCCTATAACCTCAACTTTGAGACCCCCTTCAACGCAAAAATAAATTTTTCGAGCCCGACAACTCTAAAACTAAAGCTCTTATTCCCCAATATGTATGTAATCTAAGTTTTTAATCCCCATGACCCCAGAACTTGAACTTTCACATCCCCATAACCCCATAAACCCATAACCTCAACTCTCCATAATAACTCTCTAATATCTCCAATAGAGATAGTGGGACATAAGAGCTTTAGTTTTAGGGTTGTCGGGTTCGAAAAATTGAGTTTTGCGTACATGAGGATCTAAAAGTTGAAGTTATGGGGTTATGGGGGTTCGACAGTTTGAGTTATGGGGTCATGTAGATTGAAAGCTTAGGTTATAGAGATATTGGGCATAAGAGCTTCAGTTTTGGAGTTATCGGGCTCGAAAAATTTATTTTTGCATAGATGGGGGTCTAAAAGTTGAGGTTGTGGGGTTATGGGGGTTTAAAATTTCAAGTTATGGGGTCACGGGGTTTTGACAGCTTAAGTTATAACGTCAGGGGGTTTAAAATTTGGAGGTATGCGGTTATTGGAGCTTAAAAGCTTCAATTGTAAAGTTACTGGGATATGGAGTCCCTTATGGGGTGTCTCTCCCCCCCCCTCTTTAAACCTCAAACATGTGTCGGACCAATTTTTGATGATTTTCATCAATCAACAGATATCATAGTTTAAATAAGCTGTTTTCTCGATTTTGTGCGATTTTGATGCTGTTTTTTGAGGTTAGGAAAAATCTGGGACGATATGGAGCAAATCTGATGGTACCAGGACAAAAAGGAATCGGAGGCAACGAAAAAGCAAACGAGTTAGGGAGAGACGGATCGTCTACTCCATTTACTGGCCCAGAACCGGCCCTGGGAGTGCCAAAGAGTAATAAGGGGTCAAATAGGAGAATGGGTCAGAGGTCGACAAAATGAATACTGGAACTCTATATCCAGGCAAAGACACGGAAAAATATTTATTAAAGGAACATGTGAGGAAAGAACTGAAGAACTATTAAAAATGAATAGGATTCAGATAAGAGCTGTTGTAGGCCTCCTAACAGGACAGGCGCCCTCAAAGGACACCTACACAGAATAGGGCTGTACAACGGAGAACTGAAATGCAGACTCTGCAACAGGGAAACGGAGACATCACACCACAAACTGTGTGACTGCGAGACTTTAGATCACAGCAGGCAGGCCATATATGGACACCCCAAACTCTGTCCAGAAGATTACAGCACCCAGCCGGCAGTGAAACTATATGAGCTTGTACACGGGACCCGGCTACTGGAACGGGTGGTGTGAGAAGGATGGGAGGATGCGCACAATAAGCCCAAGACACTGCAGTGAAATCCGGCGTAAAGGACGGCTCCCAGAAGGAAAAAAAGAGTATATTGTTTTGGAAAGATGAGGTTACGTACGGTGCCACATCGCTTCTCTGTCAAATTTAACATTTGAAATCGAGTTTTATCATAAAAATATTGAGGGCTTTTTTAGAAAACTTTTGTCCTGTGATTTTATATTTATTGCCAATTCAAATGATGTTTTTTCAATTTTTTTTAGTTTTTCCGTCAATTTGAAATAAGTCATGAAAATATGTTATAAAATATAGGTGACACAAATTTCTTAATTAGATGTTTTAACTTGGATGTATATAATAAAATCGATATGTAATAAAAATACTAACAGACTTCAAAGATCCACTAAGTACAAAATTATAATATCTATATCAATATTATAGTTTTATATTACAAAAAAATTAAAATTTGTTACCAAAATTTTAGACATTAGTTTCCATGAATAACAAAATATCAACGAAAGAGCAATTGTATTGTTCGTTACCGCCAGAATACGCACTAATGATAAAAATGATCCCAACCTACTTATGTAAATACAATTATTAATAACTCGCACGTTTCTGCATCCAGTGTGCCACAGGGCTAACAATTGGGTTGCCTGTTTCGCGTTTTGCTAAGATCTAGGGAAGGTATTGGTTTACCAGAATAATACAAAATACAACACTGTGATCATTAAATTATTTTTCAGTACCAGTATTTTTTAATTACTGTTGTCTCTTAATTATGTTTGGCTACAGAATTTCGAAATACACGCGTCCACTAATTGCTTACGTACAAAGCCGTTAAAATCCAAAAAAGGATGGAATTAAATGGACCGATGAGCGGCCAACTTGAATTACGACTACCTCTTATTATACCGACGATTTCAATCATTTTACCGCACTTTTAAAATTTACATATAAATAGTCGAAAGCTGATTTAACTTATTTCCTATGGGCAACCGTACGGCTTTTATTCACATTATTTATGACTTTATCAACCGAAATTAAACAGAAAATAAAAAAAATCCCTATTTTATTCGTCCTCTCGCCGATTTTACGCTTACATGAGCAGACTCCGCGCGCCTAATGATAGAACGTACAGGGTGTTGTCCTGCTGGAAGCGCGGTACGAATCCGTCTGCATAGAATTGTGATTCTCCTAGAAGCACTTACGTCCTCTCTTAACAATAGCAATAGGTACATAAATTTTTCTCCTACATGACATAGTCATCAATAAATATTCTGTGATACAATACCATATTAATCTGCTGCTGTTGTTCCAGTAAAGGAATACGTCATCGCAGAAACTAAAAGATATTTTGGGAAAGAATGGCACAACAAATGGGATGAAGCAGAAACACAAGGATAGATCCCAATGTCAATATGTGGAAAACCTCATTAAAAGTGACCAGACGAGAATCAACAGTTGTTGCGTGACTTATATTAGGTCACACCCACCTGACATTGCTATACTTAGGTACTGAAAAATGAAAGAGTTCCGATATGTCCCAGATATCGAATGGACACAGTTGGAACATATTCTAGTGGAATATCCCATTTACCTACATTTTCGAAATGCTGCTGGCTGAGGCGATGAGCTATAACATATCATAGCAAGCAAAAAAAGGGATTATTAAGAAACTTCTAATTTACCTAAGAACAAGCGGAATTTTTCACAAAATATAAATAATTACATATAGTCAATAATGTATGTACATATGGTCAATGACTCCAGCTGTCGATGCCATGAAAAATGCAATATTAATGAGGCTTTTGTAAAATGCTTAATAATTTACCAGGCTAGAGTCAGATGAAATAAATGGTAAAATGAAGGTATTTACTATTGAGACGACATACTTATTGCAGTGGCAATCTCTTGGAGGAATTTAATTTTTGAATTAGACGAGTATCGCCTACCCTTGATAATATTTCATAAAATTTGACGTCAAAGAAGGTTTTGCAAAAAAAAAGTATGTCTTCCGTAGGTTCTCCCCCTAAAATGGTGTTTACACAATAATAAAAACGTTAATGGTAGAACTGCTTCAGAAACGGAGGGAATGTGCAGGAATGTACGGATGTATGTATGGGCCGACAGTACGAACGGAGGAGTTGAAAGAAAATGTGCGTGAAGTTATGGAAGATGTTCCAAAACTTCTGCGCGTCTGTAACAGGTGTGTCTCTTAATACCTGCCATACCGTCTTTAAAAAGGACTTACACTTGTTTACACTTGTTACCGTTTAACTTCCACTACCCTCATGGAGTGCAGTTTTTCAGTGGTCTTTAAATAATCTTGGGAACAACAGTTCGGACAAAATTTTCTTCTCCAACGAAGCACGATTTCACCTCAATGGTTATGTGAATTCGCAGAATATGAGAATGAGGACTTCCAAGAATATAGACTTTTTATTGTCGATTTTCATGTACAGAAAGTTGGCGTATGATGTACTTTCTTTAAGAGTATATATTTAAGACTTGAATATGGTTGAAGGAGAATAATTGGCCCAATCTTCTTTAATAAAACTGTGGCTGCCGAACGAAATAGGGAAAAAATGATTACATCTTTCGTAAATCAGGATGATGATTTGTGAATAGTTAATAAATAGTGCTTAATTTAGTTAACTCATCAGTTAACTTCTGAGTTGCTATACCTTTCTTTTAAATAGTACATATTATACTTGATTTTATAATTGACAGTTCAACAATACTATAACAGATAGTATATAACTTAACTACTAAGAAAGAGGCAATTTAACTTTAAACTAGTGAAGCACGTCCATTGGATAAGTTGGTCGAAACTGAAGAGGCTGATAAATGCTCACCTGTCTATTGAAGGCCGTGAAGGTAGAATTACAATTCTGGGAGCTTGGCGAACACGTTTCGTGTAGTTTTTGCGTTACCTTTAATTAGAGAAATTAGTTTAGATCGGTTCCTTCAAGACTGATACGTGATCGAGTCAATTAATTGACTCTTAATTTATTCTGAAAAATGTACCTGAAAAAAATCAAGCCCGCGTTAGTTTGACATCTGTCGGTTTTAAACAAATCTACTTAGTTATCTTCATCATTTTAATGTAAACATTAAGAAGCCTATTTTATACGTATGGGGCCTTTTGCGGGTTTGTGTTCATTAAATTACTCATTTCATCCTCATTGATATTTAGGACCTGAACATGCAGATGGGGGACATCCTGAGGAATATGCCAAGCGCGAAAATTTTGCTTAAATAGTTTACGAAAACAGTAATAAACTATAGACAGTGCTAGTAAAAAGTATCTTCGTCCCCTCGTATCATTCAAATAGTTATAATTAGTCTAGCGAAATTTTGAGAGTGAAAAACGGATGTAAGTTTCTCTACTAGTGGTAACAGGTGACGGAATCATCATTGAAAGGTATTTAAAAGACCTATTCAGCCATATTAATTTTGTTTATGTTTAGAGTTATTTTGATGTATTAAATAAATAAATATTACAATTTCAATTGAGCATTCAGTTAATACAGAATCAAAAGGCCGTTAGGCGGCCATTATCCAAAGGCGACCTTTGGATAATTGTCAAAAAATTTGCCGTTTTTTTAATTGTCCAACTTAGTTTACATTGTTATATTTTTGCAGATGGTTATACCTTGAATTTTTAATTTAATTATTGTTTAATTAGACGTTTAAGTGTGTAAAAAAGTAAAATTCTACATGCTCTAGGTGACAAAGTAGCACATATTTTAATACTTGGTGGAAGTGGAAACAATTTGCACGCAGCGGAACGCATTTTTAATGAGAGGAACCCCGATCGTCCTATGTCAAGGACTTATTTGAGGAAGATATTTCAAAAATTTATGATGACAAAACAAATGATATATTTGCAGAAATGGTAGTAAATCGTACTTCTTCCACAGCCCTAGTTGCATCTACCTGTGAAGTTAGTCAGAGTACAGTACACAAGTTGTTGACAAAAAACAGATTTCACCTATACAAATTAAAAATAGTGCATCAACTTCTGTATTGATGTATTAAAACAACGAATTGTTGAAGAATATAGGGAAATTTGGGCTGAAAATTTAAAGGGGTACGACAAGATTTAGCAATATGATGTTTTACTGTCAGGAAGTAAATGGAACACATTTTGAGCCCTTAATATAAGACCTGGTTCTCGAATCTTTGTTAATTAAACGCTAATTTCAAATTTTAGTGTTTAATTATTTAATCCATCAAAACTACCCTAAACCCAAACAAAGTTAGTATGACTGAAAAGGTCTTTTAAATACCTTTCAGAAAAGGTGTCTCTTGCCATATGATGGAATCCTATGGCAATATTATATTTTTTTATAGTACATGTGATAAATAATATATGTATATGTGGTATAACATTTGAAAAATTCACGCTCAACCCTGCATCTTTTCTTTGAAACCTTTCGTCGTATCGTATCTGTCGTATTAAAAAAGATAATGCCCCAGTCACAATATAATGAAAAACTCCAGTACATATTACAATAAGGATATTAAGAACATGATAATTTAGTGCTACTAAACACATTCACATTTTACCAACAATGTAGTAAGAAAAATGGGTTCCCATTCATAATTACTCTTAGTTATCTCCAGACCAATAATTACGGTTTCATAAATGTCATGAATAATTCATCGATTAATTAACAATAAGTATGTATGCCCGAGACTTGCGCTGCTCTGGAATTCAATTTAAGTTTATCTAAGAATTCGTAAGACTGCAATTTTTATATACATACTTTCTTCCATTAAGAACGCAAGACTGCTGGGTTTATCTAGATATTAATACCTTGATAAATCCCGTACATATTTATTATCACTTGAAGAGCTCTTTCATAAAAAAAAACATCGATATAACTTTAATAGTAATGGAGCAAAATGATTTAAAAAAATAATATATACATATTTTTGTTATTCCAAAATTATATCATTTTGTTTGGATTCAATAACAACATTGTAATAACAAAGATAGCAATGCACCCAACCTGACACACACTGAATCAAAATTCAGCGTAAATGTAATAAAAATGTACACCGGTTGATTATTAATTTATTATTTTTCGTCCGATGATAAGTTGGCAATGCTTACGTACCAGGACATAATCGGTAATATTCAGTCTTTAAGTAATTAAAATATCTTAAAAAACTACATTTTTATTATTCCAAAAACTGCTGCCTAAGAATTAAGTCTTTGCGACCTTTATGACACATATGCCTCTATAACCTATATTATGTCGATGACCTAAATTACCTTTATGACCTATATGTAGTTTATTTTGTATATGGAAATGGAAGTAAGAGTATAGACTTACTAATGTAATTAATAATGTGACATTTGAATTGTTTTAAGTCAAAAACCTGTGAAACAATACGTCACATAAATAACTTTTTTAGATAATCTAAAAATGAGGGTAGATATATATTGAAAATTGCTTTCAACATTGAAAAATGTAAAGCGATTTATTTGCTAGATTTCTTTAGACCTTACTCTAGATAATAATTGTTTTGTTAAAATTAAAACCCACATTTTGCACCTCCGGTTAGTGGAAAGAAAGCGACTTATTTTATTTGTTTTTATACAAAAAAAAGTTCATAGTTCGTTGTGGTGAAAAGTCCCAAAAGTCAGTGACATTTCTAGTAAAAATAATAATACATTTAAGTTGTACACTTCGTTTTAAATCAATAAATTTGCCAATCGCAAAAATTAAATAAAATAAAAATCTTGTGAAAAAAAAGTTGTGAGCTGCCATCGTTAAAAGTGACTTAATAACACTGTTGTTTGTTGAAAAATAGAGTATATATATATACTCTATAATATATATATAATGTTCACTAGAGTGAACATTATTCCTCTCAGAAGCAGTCAATTGCAAAAACATTGTTGTGTACCTACTACAAACCACTACAATCTATAAAATATATCAGTAAATAAATAGTACAATAAATCATCGTATCATATAAATGAGATTTTTCTTTACATAAACAAATAAACCACCTACATATAATAAAAGAATAACAACCATTTTCACAACATTTTTCACATGACACAGACTTTTCGTCCGTCCCTGTATGCATTTTAATATTCGTAACCCTTTTTCGGTAAACGGAGCGCGCGGTCATTTTGAATTTTTACGGTGCTGCCAATTAGGAGTTAAGACGTCGCGGCTCTCCGCATTGTTAGTTTTATTTCGAAACTGTTATTAATTGGACGTAAACATCTTAAAAGGAGCAAAACCTAAAAAGTCGTTATGCAATAACGTTATTTATTTTTATTTAATAATATAATCGAGATCGGCACACCTGCCGTCCCAATATTCAGAAATACGGGCAGATGCTGCGTCTGTGCTGCAATTTTTTAACCGCGGTGCGTACGATGAGAGTTATTTCCGGCTTGGAGAGACGCTTAATAGAAATTTATGGATTTGGATTTTTCAACGATCATAGAACAATGATGAAATCATGAAACAAAGAATGAAATCATCATAAAAAATCACGGTCAAGGCACTGGTAATTACGTGCTCATCATGCACGGATAGCATATACTTCCACAATAATTGAGGTATTCAGTGGAGGCGTGGACGTGTGTTCTATTCAGAGATAAATAGGTAACATAGAAAATGCAGTTAAACTAAATTAATGCTTTACACAATTACTAAACTAAATAGTAATCGAACTTTTAAACGGCATGTCTCACAGAAAATAAATGTTTATTATCAGGGCAACATTCTGTTAGACTACCAATGACTAATTAATTAACTATCTAGATTTTCGCTTTATTTTCACACTTTTTTTTCCATTGACTCGTTGAAAAAAATGGTTACGATTTTCTTAACTTTGAATAGTACACTGTCAATACGTATAGGGTACATAATACAACGTGTATAGTGTATATGTTCAATATATACAGGGTGTTCCTTAAAGCGTGTACTTGTTTTAAAGTGTGAGTTCTGGAGAAATTTTAAGTCGAAAAGTTAATAGAAAGATATGGCCTAAACGTTTGGTTGTCGATAAAGAATGTGCAAAAATTTTTATTTCTTCTTTCGGGTTATTTAATTCTTTGCAGTTATCGTACACAATATTAAAATGCAGAAAAACTTTATGCAATTCGTTTTGTGGAAACACATTTCAAATTTACAATTGGCAGAAACCATACCAGAAACAATAGATTTATAACTTGGGGCACATATATATTCCCTAGAATTTTAAAAGAATGTTTTGAATTCTTTCCCAAACGATTTCTAATTTTGAATACGGAGTTGTTTGTGTCTTTAATTCGAGTGCAAGAGTTATTTTTTTGCTCTGCCACCCCCGAAGGGTGTAATTTAGAGGTTAAGGTGAAATTTCGAGTATTTTCAAAATCTGTTTTCAGTTTTGTTATCAGTGACCTTATAAACTCCTACATATAGCTTTTCATATTCGCACAATTTTTTTATTTTCGTCCGCCATATTAGATCCGCCATTTTAAATTTACACAGATTTTATCTCAGACTCGTAATGAGTGATCTAAAAAATCCACTACATGCAGTTTTTCCGAGTTTTGAATTTTCGAACGCCATTTTGGATCGGCCCTCTTGAAATTTAAAAAATCTGATTCCAGATTTATCAACTCCAAAATATGTGATTAGCAACCTCGAAAACTCTTTATCAAAACAATTTGCAGTCCAGATAAAAAAAAAATGCTTAAAAAAATTATTCGAAAAATCTGCTCCGCTCTAGGAGGTTAAAGGCGACATATTTAGTGCGTCATATTGAATTTTATAATTCTGATGCCATTGGTTGAAATCCCTAGAAAATTAAGGAAGATCTGATTCCATTGTGGCACATTCTTGGTTACGTTGTTCCCCTACAAATGGAAGTATTTTGTTTGCAACCTTTACTTTTACTTTAAAAAGTTCGTCTTTAAATCCCACTGATCCTGGATCACGAGGATGTTGTCCTTCTGAATGACAAAATAATTCTCTTCGGTGGGTGGATCCCCAATTTTTACGTCTATCAAAAAATAATTGGAATTTACCAAAATTCACTGGAACAAGATATATTTTCGTCACTAGAGTCACTTAATAATTTAATAAATTATTGTTCAACGCTTCTTAAAGTCGAAGGAACAATAGCTTTCGTTTTAAGATGTGGCTATAGGAACATTAAAAATTCGAATAATAAAATTATTAATCGTTATATTTCTTGTAACGAATTATCTGAAAGTCTCATAAATATTTACAGTTAGAAATTACACACTTAAAAAATGGAACATCCTTGACATCCATTTCTAAAATTAAACCCTTTTATTGACGAAGAGGAAATGTTAAGAGTTATGTTAGTTAATGTTAACAGACGTATTGATATGTAATATAACTCAACTTATAATAAGAAATTTTACGGTTGCCTTTATTGTTAAATGTACTATTCACTCACTATTTGATTAATCGAAGACACTCATAAATCTTTTTTACATACTGGCGTACAAACTGACGTAATAAAAAATGAGTAATTTTTTATTACCACAACATTTTTGGATATTTGGAGCAAAAAGCAAAGTTAAAGCATTTGAAAGAGTGTTAGTAGACTTCTTTGGTTCTTTTAAAGAGACTTTAGGGAAATTACGTGGATCTAAGTCCATGAAAGCATAGGTTTTGTATTTTTGTGTGTTGCACTATGAAAGCGAAGACTTACAACGCATCCACGTCTATTTTTGGAAAATATGGCATCACAAATATTTGCATACCCTCCATCAAATGCCTAAAAGGCACCGCCCTCAAGAGTCTATTACTCTATGGCTCTAATAAAAAATGATCTTTCGCAGTCACTGGCAGTTGGGGAGAATTAGTCAGTTACATTCGGGCATCGATGGAATTGTAAGAGTTAAAACGACAAAAGACTCTCTAAAGCGTCCTTTAATTAAACTGTGTTCGGTTTGCTCTGTCTTCAATTTTTGTTTTAAATCTTCAAATTTGTTTTAGAATTGATATATTCTTTTTTACTATAATTTGTTAATATTCTAATTCTGATTATTAATATTATATAAAATAATTCCGTTTGAATAATTACAAATTTAAAGTGACAATATAAAATTCAACTTTACACATATTTTTCACGTTAATGGTCTCTAGGATATTTTCTTTGTCTCTCGGCATTTTATACATTTCTGTATTCACATGGTAGTTTTGACTATTCCCCATATTTTTCCTTTTTTACCTCTAAACCCCTTTTTCTATTTCGACAAGAAGAGAGTTTTTGCAAACCAAAAAAATATTGGAAGAATATTCCTAAGAAAATTATAAATAAATAAATTAGTATTATAATATATAAATAAATTATTAGACAATCTAGCTATCGAAAGGGAAGGTTGGTTGCTTAGAAAATTCAATCTAGCTACCGACAAACTAATTTTGGGTGCTTCTATATATACATATTACTGAACAAAGTACAATTAATACGGACATTTATATATATATGGAAATCAGTAAATCTGTACAGGACATAATTATGTACATTGCTGTTCTAATAAAAACACCTATTTCACCTTCAAGGTGAGTCTAAACTATCGTATATTGGCTTTATTCAATTTTGTTAATTGTTATTAATCTCGGATTATAAGCACTTTCAAGATTTTTTCAAAAATACGAAGCAACCTTTATCGTATTGAAATAATCGTCCATTTCGAGTAAAATTTTCTAATAATATATGTATTGGTATTATCAAGAACCATTAAGGAGATGTACTTTTTTTAAGTACAATTACATATAGATATACTTTATATCTGCATGCATAATTTGTATATTATTATAATGATTTGCTGATGATAGTTGCCTAATTACCAGCACAAAGTATAAAAAAGAGGTTTATTACTGAATTGAATTATATGTATGAGATAATATAATGCTACGCAACGATTAGTTATTACATTACATCTCTGCAGTTTCTACAATATTGCATGCATATAATGCAACTGTATTTTGCAATGATTGAAAATATTAACGTAAAATATTGTAAGATTTCGAGAACATGTGGTGTACTTAAAAATAGGGAAGAACAGAAACCTTGATGGACCATAATGATTTAAAGTTGACTAGAAAGTAACAGACACTTACCTATATGTATTTAACTTTAGTTTCAATCATCTCCTGATGATGTCGACATGGTTTGCGAAACGTGCACGATGTTTTTATATGTTTCAACATTAATGTTCAGATCTTTGTTTTTTTCTATGCCAAAGGTTCCAGGTCCATGCAAAGATCTTTAATCCACCTACGAGGAGTTCCTCAAGAAAGGTGCCACCCTGTACACTCTTCTCTTTACCAACCTGGGCGTTATGCATTACGGAGCCCCTATAGTCATGTTGAGTTTTTCCAGACGTCGTCAGTTCTTTATTTCGATGCCATGCACTTCTAAGTATATATGTACGCGTCCAGTATCTCGGTTGGCAACCTAGGAAAACAACACCGGTACCCTCATAACACAGTCTATCTCAAGGACGTAAAATTATTGTCAAGAGATGACTGAAAAAAACTCACCTGCTTCGTGTAGCATAAATTCATTGCGTACAATAACCTCAATAATTACAAGAAAAAAAACTGCTTGTTTTAGCTCTTTTTTTGCTAGTTTTAGCTCTGTATGCGCAAGAAGAAAATATAGTCATGTACAATGTATTTAATTAATTACGTGGTATATAAGTTAGTCCTAATCGGCTATGGATGTGGTATTTCAGTATTATTTTGGTAATAAAATCAAGAAACGAAAAATATTTTAAAGTTGTTTATAAAAGGAATCATATTATCCACGATTATTCTTTGAAAATTTTGACCAAAGAAACATGGTTTCACTGTAAAATAAAATATTTTTATTAAATTATTATAATTAATGTGCAGCGTAATGACTTCTTAATTTCTGTATATGAGAAGTATATCTAAAATAGCAACGCCTATAGAATCTGGTAATTTGTTTTGTTGTTACATTATCGCACGAAATTTTAAGTAATCGTTAAAATGTTCAAAAGTGTTACGTATTGACTTGTGGTGTTTGCTAACTTTCAGTTGATAAATTAACAAAATTTACTCGAAGATACAGTTTTGTTAGTTTTTTTTGGTTGGTTGAGCCTTGATGAAGGAGAAATAAAGCTCCGAAATGTTAGCAAAAATCGAATAGTTTGTTATTTATTCCTGGACCTAATCCAACCAACCAAAAAACTAACAAAGAAGATGGTCGCCAAATTCCCCACAGATATAAAGTTTTGTGCAGATAAAACGAAATAGAGCAATTTTTAACAATTAGATATTGTAAACTTTTTTCAAGAGTAAGGTTAAAACTATTGGACATAGATGTGTCTGAGGGTTTTCCCCTAAAATTTCTGATAATCATGTTATGATTTTATTTAGACTTTTGAAACACACTGTGTACATGCAGTAGCACGTAACAGGCAAAACATAAAAAAAGCATTTAACCTGTTTATAGTCAACTGCACAGGTTGCTTGAAAATACCATAGGATGTCCAACTTCAATTTTTTTTCAAATGGAACATCCAGTATGTTTTCCCATTTTTGCATTCCCTTTCTACAAGTTTGGGACACACTCATATACATTTAACTATTTATTAGATATTTGCAAACATTTTTAGGTAACACTGGTGTTTACCTAAAAATACAATGTCATAAAATATGCTCATGTATGATTAAATAAATCACTAGGGTCCGGAAATGTGGTATAACGAAGGGTCGGCACTATACAACTCTATGATAATTAAAGTATAAACCTTATTTTTAAGAGCCTTGTAAATTATATACGCGTATTTACTTCCCCTGCATACGTACGCCACTGACCGATCCTGCCAAGGCGCCGGGACTCGCGTGTGCGCGGTAGTACGCCGGTCCCATGAGGGAGCGCAGGATAGTTAAATGCAGTATACCATGCGTGAAAGAAAACTTTACGCATTAATCACCCTCTATTATTAATGCGTAATTAACTCTATATCACCCATTAAATAAGCCACACCGGACGTTAATTCCTCAAATATTCATCATAATGTATGAAAAGGCGGGTCCATGTCAATAATAATTTGCTTTGTTATTTGAAGCTCAACAAAAATATTTGCTGCGCAAATTTTAATTTGGTCAAGTAAAAATTACACAGGTCTACAAAATAAAAAAAGTTATGTCTTTGCAATGAAACCCATCATTTCCTATGTATTTTGATGCACTGAAACCAAATTTGGCAAAAAAAATGTTCTACCTCATCAGTTTTTTTCTACACCCCCATATAACCCTCATAAACTCTAATAGAAGAAATTTTTCGAAAAAATTTCTTTAACTATTTTGTATAACCTTTATTTTGGTTTTTTGGGTAACTAATCACGAATCTGAAGTCAAGAATAAATTTCGACTTAATGACAGCTGTCAAATTTCACTAAAAAGTAAAAAGTTGATATTAAATGCATATTTCTATGTTTTTTTAGGATGCTCATTACTATTTTGTTGTAGATGTTGTTATATTTGTGAAGGAGCTACTTAGATCTTTTTATTTATATCTATTTTGTTCTTTTTCTTGTTTTGGTTTTTGTAACTGTTTTGCCGGGTGGACCATTTTAACTTTTAATAGGAAATAACTCGGCCGGTAAGCGAAAAAAATAAAAAAGTTGTATACAGAAGTTGTTGGGCTAGGAGGGGAAGTACGACCGTAACCTTTTTTGACCTCGACGTTGACCTTGAGGGTTATTTGAAGGTCAAAACAACTTTTTCAAATGGAAACATCTATTTTTGACCCCGGATTTGAAAAGCGGCAACTTTTACGTCCAAAATGATACTTGTCAACAAGGTCATGGCAAGGTCGAATAAAAGTAAAATTTTCGGAAATTGTTAAAAAAACGAGGGCTAGCTCGGGAGAGAGATTGGAAACAGTAACATTTTTCTGATTAAAGTTGTCTGGGTCGAATAAGGTCACTTCCTGATACCAATGACCTTGACATTAAACATTTCAAATCAGAGGTCAAAAGTAGGGTTTCACGCTTGATAAATCACTTTGACCTTGAAATAACATTAAAAATCGACAAATTTTACTGTTTCCAATCTCTATCCCGATCTAGCCCTCGTTATTTAACAATTTTCGAAAATTTTACTTTTATTCGACCTTGCCATGACCTTGTTGACAAGTACCATTTTGGATGTCAAATTTGCCGCTCTTTTCAAATCCGGAGTCTAAAATAGTTGTTTCCATTTGAAAGAGTTGTTTTGACCTTCAAATAGCCCTCAAGGTCAACGTCGAGGTCAAAAAGGTTACGGTCGTATTTCCCCCTCCTTGCCCAACAACTTCTGTATACAACTTTTTTTATTTTTTCACTTACCGGCCGAGGTATTTCCTATTAAAGGTTAAAATGGTCCACCCGGTATAACAGTTACAAAAACCAAAACAACAAAAAGAACAAAATAGATATAAATAAAAAGATGTAAGTAGCTCCTTCACAAATATAACATCTACAACAAAATAGTAATGGGCATCCTAAAAAACGAAGGTATATGCATTTAATATAAATTTTTTACTTTTTTAGTGTAATTTGACAGCTGTCATTAAGTCGAAATTTATTCTTGACTTCAGATTCGTGATCAACGACCCAAAAAACCAAAATAAAGGTCATAAAAAATAGTTAAGAATTTTCACCCTTTTTGGGATTATATGAGGGTATAGAAAAAAACTGATGCGGTAGAAAAATTTTTTTTTGCCAAATTTGGTTTCAGTGCATCAAAATACATAGGAAATGATGGGTCTGACTGGAAAGACAGAACTTTTTTTTATTTTGTAGACCTGTGTTATCTGTATGCACTTGGATGCGCCCTCCTAAATGGGAGATTGGCATGGTAACTATTGGTAACCTGTTTTAAATTGGGACCTGTTGCATTGTGGCAGAAATTAAAAAAGAATCCAAAAAGGAAAAATATACACTATGGTCTATTAGAAATATTAATGTGTGCAATTTTTGAAGCATTCTATACCTACATTTGATTCTTATTGTCTTATTTTTTTTTTCCTTAAGTTTTTTATTATTAAATTTAATTTTTTTTAAATTAGTTTTTTTTTATTTTTTTTTTTTATTTATTAGAACCTTTTTATTATATTATAAATATATTTGTTTTTTTCTTTTGTTTTTTTATGAATTTTGGTACTTTTGGAGCATATATAACTTGTATTGAAGAACTTTTTTTATCTTTTTTTATTACAGAATTTTCTAATATTTATTTCTGTTTTCCACCAAACCATTTGAGAGATACTGCCTGTAGTTGTAGTTATATAATATGAACCCCCGGTGAAGTTAGGAACTCTTTTAAAAGTGCAATCAATCTGTGCGGTGGGTATCTCAAGATAACCCAATCCCATGTTCCAAAGCTAATTATTTAACTAATAACAATAACGGTAGAATGTCAACTATGCGAGCAGCACGGCGTACTTCCTTTTTTTCCCAAAAAGCCTCATTTAAATTAGACCCCACAGATACGATATGGCGCTTCGTACATTCCAGCCCTTAGAGACCAACCGGGATTATTTTATTAGGCCTAATAGCATCTCTGAGGACACAAATTGATTCGAGACCACCTAGGACGTCCTTGTTACCTAATACACTTTACCAAAAAAATAATAAAACGGAACGGAATGATGTGTAATTAGATCTATTTGATTCAATTAATTTTCTTCAGTATTATTTCTGAGCAGGTCGTAAGGGCAGTTATATCTCTTCATTATACTAATTATAATTATCCCTTGAGGGAAGACACAAAAAAAGTTATATAACTTATCCTATAGAGAAATGATTTTTTATACACTTATGTATATCAATGTTTGATAACCTGATAGGGAGTGTACATTAATTCTAATTATGGCACAAGCGCGTGGTATCGTGTCTTCAATCTGGATGTTGAGAAATGATGGATTTTTGTATATTATGTATAAAAATAACCCCGTCTAACAGATATGTATCGGAATGATGAAGAAGGGTTCCGAAGATAGGTGTTAAGTTTAACAGATTTGTTGCATGGGTGTTCACGGCTCGCTGAATGAGTTGCGACAACTCATGTTGAGATTTGAGATATCGTCTTCGAAATGCTACACCCACAGTGATAGCTACACATATTAATAGTTGGATTCTTCGATGTACTGAGAAAAGAAATATATGGTAAAGTAGAAAAATGATAATAGAAAGTTTCTAAGGTTCTTAAATAGTGGTGTATAAATCGGTCGGAAAAATGATTGACCCCCATTTCTTAATTTTTTAAAAGAATTTTATTTTTAATAACTGAATGGATCATAAAAGTTAATGAGATATGGTGACGTATCAAAGTTTTTTTAATTATTATGAAGGTTAGTTATTTAGTGGTACCAACAATTTGAGGTTTTTACGAAAATTCAGTGCAGTCCCCAGATCATAATGACCATATATCTAATACTCCTATATTGCTGGTGCCCGTAAGTGGAGGTGTCACGGGGTAAGTGAGACAGCAAATGACTACTTGACCTGTTGTGCGCAAGCGTCACGAGTCTGGTGGGGCAATTGGCTGTGTGTGACGCTATAACTGATGCACGTTTGTAGGCATGTTCAATTCTCGGGCATGAGCGTAAGACTCCAAGTAGTTACGAGAGAGAGAGAGACGCATATATGTCTGCACCGTGGTGATTTCGTCCATCTCCAGACCCCTACTAGCAATATAAAAGTATTAGATATATGATAATGACACGAATTTATTTTCAACGGTCCCTAAAATCGCAACAAAAGTGATATATAAAAAAGGTATGTACACCGTTTGATCCTCTAAAAAAGGCTCACTTCCATCACATTGTTGTTTTCAGAGATAAAATTATTCAACTTCCTGTTTAACCGAAAACGGCAACAACATCCCAATCTTAAATGGCACGTCATATTTATTTTCATCTAATCTGTTTTTTTTTTTTTTTTTTTTTGGTTTTTTTTGTGTTTTTTTTTTTTTTTTTTTTTGTTGTTTTTGTGGGTTTTTTGTTGTTTTTTTTTTTTTTTTTTTTTTTTTTTTTTTTTTTTTTTTTTTTTTTTTTTTTTTTTTTTTTTTTTTTTTTTGGTTTTTTTTTTGTTTTTTTTTTTTTTTTTTTTTTTTTTTTTTTTTTTTTTTTTTTTTGGTTTTTTTTTTTTTGTTTTTTTTTTTTTTTTTTTTTTTTTTTTTTTTTTTTTTTTTTTTTTTTTTTTTTTTTTTTTTTTTTTTTTTTTTTTTTTTTTTTTTTTTTTTTTTTTTTTGTTTTTTTTTTTTTTTTTTTTTTTTTTTTTTTTTTTTTTTTTTTTTTTTTTTTTTTGGTTTTTTGGTTTTTTTTTTTTTTTTTTTTGTTTTTTTGTTTTTTTTTTTTTGTGTGTTTGTTTTTTTCTTTTTTTTGTCTGAGTTGTTCCGTGATAGAGGTGAACAGGACATTATATGTTCATAAGAAGGGGCTAATTAGACAATCTTCAAATGAGCTAATGAAATCATCTACTGGCTGTTTTTGCGGTTTCTTAAATGTACCTATGCAATCGCCCCTTGCAGGTTACAGATAACCATAACTGTTCTGTTACTATTAACATTAGACTTAATTAAGTTTACATTTAATCGTTTGACTCTGTAATATAGGCTTTTTTATGATATCACGTTATTGTTATCATTTACAATTGGTGACATTTTGGGTCACCGAATATTCAACTTTATATTCAATTTCTTAAGTGAATTTAAATTCTCCACTTTGAACACATCCTAAATCACAATTTTTTGACTGATTACATATAAAAGAACAGGGTTGGTATTCCTAGTGGTTGTTGTGTTGATCTAGAGTTAGAGTTTAGCAGAAAAGTTGTCAATTTAATCGGTTATCTCAGGCTAAGATCGTTAGACGTCTTTGTAATAATCGCATTTTAACTCTTGTTTTTGTTGTCAGGACGATCCATTTTTATATTTTTAATGCGTTTAGATATGATGAAAACTAGAAATATTTATTGCACTCCTTTTTGTTTATTTCAAATGGGAAGTAGACCCCACTTATAAGATATTCAACCATAGTCTGCAACCAGTATAACATCACCCGATTCGCCACTGCTAAACGATCCTAAACTTAGAAAGAGTTTCAACAAAAAACTCAATCAAACATCAAATACTTGTAATATTTCCGGCGAGCAACTTTAGTATTTGGAGAGCGCTAAAAAAACGTTTCCCCCCCCCCCCCACCAGAAAAAAAAAAAAAAAAATTTCTTTTAAAAATTTTAAAAAAAAAAACCCACAAAACAAAAAAATTGGAATATTAACACAAAATAGGACTTTTTTGTTTGTAAATATATACATTTTAATGTATAAATGTATATTAGGGGGCATTGAAGTCAAAAACATTGTTGACTCTCAAACAGCGTAAACAAACCTGTATTAAAACAATGTTAATACATAATCAAAATTGTCTTATTTCCATCGTTTTTTTTTCCATGTATCGAATCGTTAAAAAAATACAGGGATATAGCAGAAACTATCAAATTGGCATGCTCTTATTTTATGAAGAATTTAAAAAAGCATTCTTCGGAAGTGGCTCCAGTTTATATCAAAAGATAGCCAGATTGGTGACATCCTAGCTAATATTATTTTTTCAGGATAAAGTAAATGGAAATAAAACAATTTTGAGTATGTATTAATCTTTATGTATTTATTATGTATTATTCTTTTGTAACTCCGTTGGCGAATATAGGTCACCATAATGTACAAATGTATTGTTTACCCTAAAAAAGTCTAAGTACTTGAAAAACTAGCCACCGGTGCATATGGCTGCCCCGATGCGTGTTTCCTTCCTTATCTATGGATATTGCCCTTCTTCTATTTAGATGTTTTGTGATGTAACAGTCTAAACATTTAAATAAGGTTATACATTTAGATAATAATTAAGAATAGAAATTAAGATTAAAAATAGAAATATTTCTTTTTTGGCTCGGCCAACTTTAATGACGTTTTTTACTCATTTTTACTATAATTTTTAATTCAATAGGTGTATGGAAAAATGACGGAAACAATGCAACTTTGATTACGTGTTAAAACACATTTAATTCAGTTTTATTCACGCTATTTGGAAGTTATCAATATTTTTGTTATTCAAAGTCACCTAATGTACATAACTACATATATCGATGCATCAAAACTTTCTATTAATAAAGAGTCATCCAAAAAAAATAAACGTCATCAAATCTGGCCATGAATGAGAGAGATGGAAATAGCGGTTATGTCGAAGCTCAAAACGAAACTTTGTTGTTGTTTTTTGGTAAGTGGCTTTTAAACTTTTGGCAAGGTCACAATTGTAAAATAAATAATGGTTGTCACATGATGTAACAACCTTGACAGTTAGATAAGGTTATAAATTTAGAATAGAAATACGTCTTTTTTTACTCGGCCAACTTTGATGACGTTTTTTTTTTTTTGGATGGCTCGTTAGTATGACAATTTGCTCATGTTTGCTATAAATCATTTCTACTGCACTTTTTAATTGAATAGGTGCATGAAAAAAATGACGGAAACAATGCAATTTTGATGCGACGTGTTAAAACACATTTAATTCTGTTTTATTCACACTGTTTTAAAAGTTAGGAATGTTTTTGTTTTCAGAGCCATTTAATGTATATGGGTGCATTAAAACCATAGCATATCATACTTTCTATTAATAAAGAGTCATAAAAAAATGTCACGTTAAAAAACGTCCACTTTTTGGCGATATGAACGATAAAGATGGAAATTGAGTGGTTATGTCGAAGCTCAAAACGAAACTTGTTGGCACACTTCTGACAACAACAATTGTAAAATAAATAATGACTAACATGATGTAACAGGTAACAGCATTTATAGTTAGATAAGGTTTAAATTTAAGATGTCTTTTTTTGCTCGGCCAAATTTGATGACGTTTTTTTTTTGGATGGTTCCTCATTTACATGTGTTTGATTTCAATTTTCTTGAGAATTCTTAAATAGGTATAGGAGTATGTGACATCAATGTGTTAGTAATAAAAACACTGGTTGAAGAATCTTATGGGCCATAGTGTTTCCATTTCAAAAAAATAAAAAAAAACATGAAACATTTCTCTTCCCAATATTTAAACTTAAAAAATCGAAACTGTCAAGAAAAACAAGATCAATCAATTATTCTACGTCAGCTTCACTCAAACTCTAGATTAAAAGCTGCAATTGATAAAATAATACACTCGACATCCGCATATCCGAACTTTTCCGTTCCGCAAAATTCCACATTTCCGAACTCTCTTCACCTCCGGATAACCGAACTGCTGGCGCATGCGCCGAGGGTTTTTCTGGCTCATTGGTCATTCGACAGCGACATTCGACATTCGACAGCGACAAATTCGGTTGTGTGGAAGTACAAGTTAGGAAATATGGTGAGAAAAGTTCGGTAATATGGTGAGTTCGGATATGTGGAGTTCGGATATGCGGATGTCGAGTGTAAATAAATATAATCAATATAAGAATATCAATATGACTTGATGTGAACAATAAATTCTGAAAACATTGGTACATACATATATTTTTTACAATTGAGTAAAAATTTGTGAAACGTGTCACTGATTTTCCAACTATTTAGAAATTTGGAATGTGTTGACGCATTTCAAAGTACCTGATGGTACTAAACTCTGCCTAAAATTTTTTCGAAAAATAATATTTGTTATAAAAGTTATGAACAAATGAAATTTTATGCAGCGATTAAAAGAAAAATTTTTATCTCGAAATGGAAGGCTCTAATCGAAAAATTTTATAGGACAACTTTTTTTCGAGATATTGATCTTTTTTGGAAAAAATGTTAGAACCTTAAAAAATGGTTAAACAAGTAAAAAAAGTATTGTTTATAACAAAAAACAAAACCTGAGAATTCAACGTTCTCCATCACTTATTAAAATTTTCTCTTTTTCTAAATACTCGTTATACATTTCCAAATATTTAGAAAAAACAAAATTTTTGGGATCGCTGTTTGCAAATAAACTGCACGCTGTTTTGTTGGACATTACGCCCGCGCGCGGTGCCAGTGCTCGCGCCGTATACGCGTCTAAACTTGAAAAAAAACATGTGATTTGTCGTTTCTCAACTGTCTTATTGAATGAGTTAGCTTTTCTAAGCTTATTGCGACCATGCCTCGAAATAATCGTTGTTACAATCCTTTAAATAAATCGAAACATATATGTGTGCATAAAAATGTGATGCAAGTGACGAATAGTAGAATGCAGGCTTTCACGGCTGTTGTCCAATTGTCCAGGTTTCTAAAGACAGTCTTTAGAAACCTTCTGAAGAAGCTGACAGCATGATCAGTGAAATGTCAAGTCAATTTAGACGACCGCGGCAAAACCCGGAAGAAATAACCACCAAGTGACGAATAATTGGAATGCAAACTTTGCTCATTTGATTGGAAACTATGTGTGTGATTCCTGTAAAAGTTCAAATAACAACAATAAACTGGATTCGATTACGTAAGTTTTTTTGTAAATTAGGTTTAATCAAATTTCAACGATGATTATTATTTAACAGTAAATGATATTATTTAATGTTAAATAATATTTAATGTTAAATAATAATTTAATGTTCAATAATAATAAATAAGATTATTATTTAATGTTAAATAATATCCATCGTTAAATTTTGATTAAATGTAATTAAAAAAAAAACTTATGTAGTCGAATCCAGTTTATTGTTGTTAATTGAACGTTCACTGGAATCACACATAGTTTCCAATCAAATGAGCAAACTTTGCATTCCAGTTATTCGTCACTCGCATCAAATTTTTATACACACATTTATGTTTAGATTTATCTAAAGATTGTAACAACGATTACCTTGAGGCATGGTTGCAATAAGCTTAGAAAAGCTAACTCATTCAATAAAAAGGTTGAGAAATGACAAATAACATGTTTTTTTCAAGTTTAGACGCGTATACGGCGCGAGCACTGGTACCACGCGCGGGCTTAACTTCCAACAAAATAGCGTGCAGTTTATTTGCAAATATGATCCCAAAAATTTTGTTTTTTCTAAATATCTGGAAATGTATAACGAGTATTTAGAAAAAGAGAAAATTTTAATTTTAAATTTTTTGATTTCTCAGTTTTTTGTTATAAACAATATTTTTTAATTATTTAACCATTTTTAAGGTTCTAACAATGTTTTCCCAACAAGCTCAAGGACAAGCTTTCGAAAAAAAGTTGTCCTATAAAATTTTTCGATTAGAGCCTTTCATTTCGAGATATTTTCTTTTTAATCGCTTAATAAAATTTCATTTGTTCATAACATTTATAACAATTATTTTTTGTTCGAAAAAATTTTAGGCAGAGTTTGTACCATCAGGTATTTTGAAATGCGCCAACTCATTCCAAATTTCTAAATAGTTGGAAAATCCGTGATACGTTTCACAAATTTTTACTCAATTACATACATTGGTACGATTGGTAAGATGAGAATAAAATGTTCGAAATTGAAACGTGCACAACAATATACAATATACAGGAAGCTATGAATATTACTGATGATTACAGTCCTCGTGAAAGACCGTTTAAAAGACGAACGAACAAGTAAAAGCGATTTTATTGCCGTTAAGGTAATTAAATTAAGAGTCCGAAGCTGTTCTACATAAGCCGTATTTAGTTGCTAACCATTGCGAACCATGTTTATTTTATAATTACGATGATACGCGGTATTATTAAACTTTTAAAATGTATTGCAATTCTGGTTGCGTTTCTTCCAGGACGGGTATTACGGTCGCAGAAAATTCGCAATTAAATCGGCAGCGGCGTTTTCTCATTTATGCACGAACTTAGCGTAAGACACCCCAATTATTTTTAATGCTGATATAATTGAATATATATCGCTGATGTCGACTGCGGCCAATTGCTTTTAAAAAATAAAAAGCACAGCTTCTAGTCCGGTTTGGTTGGTCCAGGTTTTAGAACATTAGCCAAACATTTTTAGAACATCGGTAAACATAATCAGCTGTAACATGCTTAAACATATTTTGAAAGGTACAGTATATTGAATTTAAAAACGTATCAATGCTTTTCTCTCTTTACTCACCTCTCGACTGCAGTGAAATATTTAAAAAAAATGTATAACCCAGTTTTAGTCCAGTTCGTTGATTTTGTATATGTTGCAGCAAATTTTAAAAAAATCCATGTAAGTTAAGTTGTAGTAAAATAAACAAAAGTATTAACGTATAGTCTATAACATCGAAATAAGAACGAACAAAAATAATTTTAACTAACTGACATAGACACCGCAAGAATATCGCTGGTAATACGTGCAGTTTTAAACAGGGCCGTATTAAAATATTATTTTTCACCTAAATTATAGTTGTCTTCGTCATTTCTAGAATAATCATCGCTGGTACTAGGTTTTTAATTTTCCTACAGTCTGAACATTATTTTTCTAATTATAGAAGATATAATGAAGTATTGTATTATAATATAATACTAACGAAATCACAAAAAAGAAATATACACATACGATAATCTTATAATTTATTCTCAACCCTGTACAGTCACATAAACGGCGGATTGATAAAGCTGAAAACTTCCGTCCTGTTTTCTTAAACCACCTGTTGCCATGGGTGGTAAAAACGGTAGGCCCCCCAGTTGTTTTGACTATTTTTATTTTATAATATAAAAATGATATTGCTCCACTTTGCTCCACTAGTTAACATCGACGTCTTTTGGCATTTTTTTATTTCTTATTTCGATGTTATAAACTATGCAATGATTAATTTAAATATGCGTTGTCTAATATATAGGGTTGGATGATCGTGTTCGCATGGCAGCAAGCAGTGGGGCGGGTGAGCCTTTAGGTTCAGTCGTTTCTCTCCAGTCGTTCGTCTGGCAGACTCTAGTATTATTATTAGTATGTTCGAGGTGTTTATGTCATCGACATCAGTATTACCTTCATAATAAAATGGTACACGTGGAAACCTAAAAACTGCTATTTGTTGACAAAATGAATAAATTCATAGGTGATTTCGAAGGTTTTTTTTTTTGTGACGGCGCGACCATAGTCTGTAGAGTATGTAAGGAAAAACTGCTGTGTAGGGACAAACGCGATTGTAGCCGTCAAATGAATGATGAAAATGAATAAATGAAACAAAAAAAATAAAAAGGAGGGTATGTCCGTGAGAACGCAGTTTATATTCGACTTACTCCTAATGCTAAGTGCCTATGATGTACCCCTGAATGTAAGTACTCGACAAACATCCATTTCGTGAGTTCTGGAACAAATACATTCCAGATAGCACAACGTTACGTAACTATCTACCAACTGTACGCAGTGACTTACTAAAGTGGATACAAGTGCATTAAAAAATACACGGTTGTGGTTAAGCATTGACGAGACAACAGACTGTAAAAAACATTATATTCTAAATGCTATAGTACTTGTACTGGACCCTCGAAAATATACGCGCCCACTGTAAAAGCCACCTACATTATAAAGACAATCTACGTAAACTTTGCATTATTATTAAATAAATACTTTTTATTATTATTACTAGTATTTCCCTGTGTGAAACTCAATGTAAATTTCATATAAAACACAGTTCTCATACAAAAAATAAATAAATAACAATTTACATCGAAGTTACACACAAGATTTTTTATGACTAGTCAGGACCTGGTCTGTAACCTCCTTTTGGCTTGACATTATTAAATGTAAATTCGGAAGAGTTGGAAAAGAAGTGGAAGAAAAGGGTGCACACAGCATCACATATTATATTTTAGTTTTTCATAAATGAAACAATGATTCTATCAGTGGAATGTCGTTGTATACAAGGTCTGGCTATTAAATAGAGCGTGTCGCGACAAGTTTGAACAGAACTGTGTCTGGTGATACTTTCCCCACCCTGAGCTCGCTAGACAAGCCAATATTAAAAGAAGTGTACGGGAATGAATGTTTATCCCGCACACAAGTTTTTTAAATGGTTTAAACGGTTTAAAGAGGGACGTGAAACGACCGAAGACGATTCGCGCCCCGGATGACCCTCAGCGTCAAAAACGGACGCTGAAAAAATTGGTAAATTAATCAGTGAAGATCGTCGTCTAAGCATCCATGGGCTTGCTGAAATAACAGGAATTGACAAAGAATGTGTTCGCCAGATTTTGCTTGAATCATTCAACATGTGCAAAGTTTGCGCAAAAATGGTGCCAAAACTCCTCACTCCCGAGCAAAAGGAATCAAGAATGAACATTTGCGCTGACATTCTAAACAAGATTGACACTGATCCAGTCTTATTAGACACGGTGACACTGAAGGGGACAAGATTCGAAAGTGTGGAAGTGGGTAAAGTAAAAGCGACGGAGGTTCTGAACCAGCTGTCAGAAGCGGACTTCCAGCTATGCTTTCAACAATGGAAAAGTCGTAGGGAGCGATGTAGAGATCGCCGATTGAAGGCGAAAAGTTGCTACTGTAATTGGTAATGAATAAAAAGTGTTATTACAGCAGTTGTGTTATTTAATAGCCACACTGTATAAAGCATTTTTTGAAAAATGTGTTTTAATTCTGAAAAAAAAAACTAAAAACTGTGTTTTTTTACACAGTAATGGCTAAAATACAGTAATGACAACACAATTACGAGGGTGGTGTTGGAGACCCTCGAACAATTTGAACTGTCAACAAGTCAGGTGGTGATGTTTCGGAAACTATCAGACAATGTTTTCCCAACGTCAACGCATTAATAACGGGCATAAAAAAAGTGTTCTTAAAATCCCCTAAATATCTTCGCGAGTTTTACAGCAAAAGTCCTGGAGGTCCTTGAACCACCACAGCTGAGAGGAAGTTCTTTCTGGTTGAGGAACGTGATTGAAAATCGCTTTTTATATAATTTTGGCGCCATTCAATCAATCTTCATCGAAGAGTAGTAAAATTATGATGAAATTTTGAGAACCATGAATTCATTTGCATTCGCCTTTTTACTGATATGAGCCCAAAACCAGATTTTCAATATAAATGACCAATTACACAGGCCCACATTTTTTTTCTGCGCCATAAACGCCATTATGATATTCCCATGTATTTTTTCCCGCTGAACACGAATCCGTAGCCCGTTTAACCCGTATACGTCAGGATTTTTTTTAACTTCAAAAAACACTTCAAAATCCACCAAAACCATTAAATATATAACTTAATCAATGAAATTAACCTCAAAAGTCCCATAATCACTAACCCCACGACCCTTTAATCCTTTAGCACCTTACCTCTATAATCCCATAACCCAATAGCCCCGTAACCCCATAACCTAAAAACACAATAGCCTAAAAAACCCCAGGCAGTGGAAAAATCTTGCTCGGTGAAATCTTATAGCTCGTGACATGAAGTGCTGAGTAAAATTGACCAATAACCCCATAACACCATAACCTAAAAAATCCCATGCAGTGGGAAAATCTTGCCTGAGGGAACTGAAAAATCTCATAGCTTATGGTATGAAGTGCTGAGTAAAATTAAACTGATAACCCTATGACCCTTCAACTCTAAAACCCCATGGAGATATATTGAACGGGGAAATTCTCATAATTCCAAAACCTCACGAAGTGGATAGGTCTTGCAGGGGGAAGTAAAAATTTTTTTTTCATTCAAAGTTTTTAGGATGAGTGGGTATAGGCTTACTGATATGTACACGACATTTTTAGATTTTCCTATACAAAATCTCTCTATTGCATGGGGTTTTTTAGGTTATGGGGTTACGGGGCTATTGGGTTATGGGATTATAGAGGTAAGGAGCTAAAGGATTAAAAGGTCGTGGGGTTAAGTGATTATGGGACTCTGGGGTTAATTTCATTGATTAAGTTATACATTTATTGGTTTTGATGGATTTTGAAGTGTTTTTTGAAGTTAAAAAAATCCTGACGTATACGGATTAAACGGGTTGCGGATTCGCGTTCAGCGGGAAAAAATACATGGTAATATCATAATGGCGTTTATGGCGCAGAATTTTTTTTTTTGTGGGCCTGTGTTATCAGTGGCGGACTAACGAGGGGGCGGAAGGGGCGGTCCGCTCCGGCCTCTGGTCCCAGGGGGGAGGCTCCAAATGTCGACAAGTCCTTTTGATTAAATCTTAAACAAGGCTACTAAACTATGCTCAGTACCTACCTAAGTAAAATGTTGTTTGAAATTGAAGGCCCCATAGATACAAATAAATACCGGTGATTTATGATTTCTAAATTAAAATTACTTCTACTGCTAATCGTTATCCTGTACATCGCTTGATACTTCTTGATCATTTGTGACTCAGTTGCATTATGCGAGATAAGTTTTTCCAAACTTAAACTATTAAACAATTATGTTACATCTACAATGAATCAAGAGCGACTCGTCAATCTGTCCATGCTTTCAATTGAAAGAAGAGTTTCAAAGGAAATTGATTTCACTGTTGTTATTGAGGAGTTCAGTAAAATGAAGGCACGAAACATATGCATTAGGTACATACTTACAGAAAATAAAAACTACATTTTATATTGTTTGTTGCTGATTCGTATTTTATCTTCCTCATCTATATCCATATTCTATGTACCTATGTGTATGTAAGTCATCATCATCATCATCATCAGCCTATATACGTCTGCTGGGCATAGGCCTCCTCTCATGTAAGTAAATTACAATTATCCGCTAGAGCCTAGCGTAGACACACATTATATACATAGAAATTTAATTTTTATTACAAACGTTTTTGTTGACATTACTACTAAAATAAGAGTAACCGTCAAGACAAATCAAACGAGTCCAAACATGATTGGTTTATGGTACCTTACATTGCATTGTCACCGATTTTACATAAGTATTCAAAATTTCAGCAAAATTGGTTGAGAGGAACTGGTTTGAATTTAATTTTCAAGATTTGAACTAAACATACACACTCGTACATACAAATTTGAACTGAATAAATAGCTTGTAAAAATATATCAACTTCTAAGGCCGGGGGCCTCATTCAGTTTTGCCGCCCCAGGCCCCTGACAGGCTTAGTCCGCCACTGCCAATTATACAAAACTGTTTCATCATCTAATGTTTTTATTTATTTATAATATATATACATAATTCCTTTACCAATGGAATAAAATTGTATACCTGATGTAAACATATCAGATTCTATAAAACAAGTACACAGTTTCTTTAAACTATATTACCGGACTATTAGCATCTCTGTATTCTCGTTCAATGTTACCTGTGACAAATAGGCAGCTAGCACGAAAGGCTGTAAAAAATTAATTTAGCTGAATTAATACAAGTAATATGCACCATTATTTTTGGTTTAATGCCCATTAGGTCCTCTTTTTAATGCTGCACTTATTGATGGGGATGGTCATATAGAGGGTCTAAGCTGATGCGGGTTATTTTCTGTAATTTGGAGTTATTAAAGTTCGCTGATGTTGTGAAGGTAATGTGGAGCCTAGTTGGTAAATTTGCATTTTACGGGTAAAAGTATTTCAAATGGAAGGTCTATCGACGCTTATTTTTTATATTTCATCGATAATTAATTAAATACATTCTAGGCATCCAGGTTTCTTCAGTTTTATTTTTACTTCCACCATTAGTATGTACCTAGATTTTCTAGAAGAAATATATTTTCCTACAAATTTTCTTAACTATTTGTGATATCAGAATACATGTACTTTTTCACTGACTATTGATTGCACTGACATCACAATACAATTACTAATTTCATCAATTCAGTCTGTAAAATTATGTTCTCCTTGTCAGTACTAAGTTTTGCAATTCTCTTTCAAGCAACACACAACCTGTTACAAAGAAAACTGAAGTTGCTACTCGCACTAGAATTGGTTCAGGATTATTGCGTCCTTACATTTCACTGTACGTGTTTAGTATTAATTGGGATACAAGTAATAAAAGAAAAACAGAATTCCTGTTATAGATGATTATCCATTCAAGTTAAATTCAAGGCAAGAAGTATCTATTGGATCTGACTTACAGATAGATCCCTTATAAAACCATAAAGGACCATAACGGTTCATCAAGAATTATCCGAAAACCGTTCAGCGAAAAATTACCAATCAAGTCAATCAGTCAGTCTCTTGTGTCAAAACGAAAGCTGATACAGATGAATAGTGAAGAACTTGAGAAGGATTATAAAGTATCAATTAACAGGGTAAGAATCTTATGACATATTTTCTAATTAATCGGTTCAAAATGGGTAGTCATTCTGACAAAAAAATCGTTAAATGCTGTTTGTATGTGCTGTAGGCGTTTAAGGAAGGCGAGCAATCATAAAAGAGGATGTGAAAATGACAGCAATTCAGCTAACTAGTTCTGGTGAAGTTAAGAGGATACTGTATTGCGAGAAAGCAAAAACGTAACTGATCAAAACACAATCCAAGATGATATCTGAAAGCCAAAAGATCACTAAATCATCACCTACCGACATTTTATACTAATTCTTCTAACTTAAGAAATGCCCATCACCAGCATTATTAAAAGAACTTGTGCCAAAAGAAGTGTTGGGTGATTTTGAGAGGGTTCTAGAATCAGTAATAATTCGTTGCTGCTTTTTTCATTTCCATTAATGAATTTTTGGACAAGTTCTTTGGCGTAATGTCGAGCAGCTCGGCTCAAAAGTTAAACATCGAGATACTGATTCCAGTGTACCAATTAAATTATTTAGATACAATTTAGCGTCATTATAATATTATGTAACTTTAATTTATTTCTTAATATTTGTTTCTTTTGTCTACTTATTGACAAAAATAAAACTTCCATTGACAATAAAATTTATATTTTACATAAGTTGGAACGTAGATATTTGTTCTGCCTTTTTTTTTTTGCACAAACTATTTACATGCTGTTTTAGTATTTCTCATAATTTTCATTCATTCACCATCTCACTGGTGGGTTATAGCGACTAAATTTTATTTATTCTTTTGACGTTTGTCGTTCTCAGAAATTCCGTACTCAAGGAGACGCCGTTGTTTTTCGATTTTAACACCTTTCCTCAATTTATGTGTCTAGTTTTACAAGGTTGTGGTAAATTTTTGCACGTACCGAATTGTGTGTGGAATATAATTATTTTAATTTTGTGATACAAATAAACCGAACTGAATTTTTGTCCGGCATGTCTGTTAACTTCTGTACATTTAAAAGATGTAGTTAAGATTCGTAGAACCATAAAAAATAGGATAGCTTCATACATAGAAATTAGTATTTTCATAGGACCGATATACTCCTACAAAAAACCCAAACATTCAGTGTTTAACTTAAATGTAACTTTTAACACTTTCCGCAATGGAAGTGAGACATATTTTGTGCCTTTTTGTAAGTGCAACTCAGTGTATTTCTTGTTTTAAATTACTATGAGGAGGTGAGAGAGGTACATTTTTTTATCGTGGACGTATTACTGTAGACAATATTTTGAAAGAAATAATGTAAGTACTAGTAGTAGACAAAACGATATGATATCCTTCCCAATTTTTTTTGTCTCCAAGTTAATATACATTTATTTTTATACCATTTAAAACTACTTAACACACCACACATTCATTATGTTTAATAATTCTCCTTAGATGATTTAAATTTTATCTAATTATGTTGAACAGAATGCTTGGTAATGATTTTGGAAATTTAAGAGTAATATATTTTGATTACTAGCTAACATTTTCTATTTCCTAGAAGAAATCAGATGTGGATATTATGAAAATGATGGATATAAAAGTGTTCTGAGAAACTGTTCAATAAAGAATTATTGAAACGACGAAATTTTATTTAACTGTGACAACCCTACAACATTTAAAGGTGTTTTTTTATTGTTATTAAATTTGTCAAACACAATCAGAGCATAATTGTATTTACTAACTTTTCTCCGTGTGTCTGGCTTGAAATACTGTACTGAATATAAATCATTGCGGTCTTCTTCGTCAAAGCAAATAAATATTAAACGTATTGTTCGTGCTGCGCATAACAAGCAATTCGCTTGTGGAAAAAAGTCCGTGTCTAACGAGGCGCCGTTCAACCTTTTTTTTGCAATTATCATTTGAAATTCAAGGCCGCCTTTCATTCATTAAATTTTGCGAAGTTGATTTTAAAAACTCGTAGACCATTATACGCTACATCATTTTTTCTGAACACGTATGAACCTGTTTATACAGGGTGGTCCCTCGGTTATACTACATGTAATAAAGGAAACTTTGACAGTAAAAAATGTTTAGGATTTAATTAAAAAAAAAAAAAAGATTGATGAAAAAGTTAAGTGTGTACGTCTGTTATACACCCCAACATTTAAGACTTTATCTGTAGCTTTATCTAAAAGTCTATTTAATTATTTCGAGTCTTTTAATATTTTTTACTTTGTTTACATTCTTAATTTTTAACGTTTTTGTGCCTTAGTTCTCTGCACTGTTTTACAAGGTGTGTAAATTAAGTAATGAAACTGGTTTTTTAAATTTTTTTATTCGAATAGAATTACAATTCAGAATTGTCTTTCAAAATAACTTCCTTAGGAAGCCACACACTACTAGAGACGGTTCTTCCATTCCTTGTAGCAGTGCTGGATCTTATAAAGAAGAATAGCCTGTAGCTGGTCAGTTACAGCCGTTTGAACGTTTTCTATGGTCCCAAAATTTCGTCCCTTTCGGTGATTTCGGGTAGAGAAAAAAAGTCAAGCGAATAAGGAGGCTGAGGAACCATAGGAATGTTTTTACTGGCTTAAAACTCGTTTACTGAAATGGCTATGTGACAAGGCACATTGTCCTGATGCGTTTTGCAACATCTAGTTGTTTTTGATGTTTGGTTTCACATGCATGACCATTTTACGAAGTTTTTCAAGAACCTCTCAATAAAAGTGTTGACTTACCGTTTGACCTGGCTATAAAAAAAATAATCAGCATGCATTTGATCTTCCACTTGCTCATTCTTGCTTTTTTGAATCTTGGAGAGCTTGAAGTGTGCCATTCCATGCTTTGGTGCTTGGGTTCCTTGTCGTACTCAAACACCCAAGTCTCATCACCAGTAATGACATGTTCCATAAAATCATTTTCAATCGATTCCAAAAAGTCAAGACACTCCTGATGTCCTTTTGTTCCTGCGAATGGTTTTTTGGAACCATTTTTGAGCAGATTTTTCTCATCCCCAATTCGTTAGTCAAAATCTGATGAATAGTGATGTGGTTCAAATTTAACTCTTCCCCGTCATCATTATTGTCGTCAACCGAAGATATGAACGCACATGATCCCGTATTCTGTCGACATTTTCATCAGTTCTTTGAAGATGAAGGTCTTTCGCTGCGTGGATCATCTTCAATCGACTCTCTTCCCTTCTGAAAATGCCTTAACACACCGAAAAATCTGAGCGCTTGAAAAAAACACTGTCTCCATAGGCGTGTTGAAGTTTTGCAAAAGTATCCGTTGCGCTATGTCCAAGTCGGAAGCAAAACGATTAATGTCACTCTGTTTAAAACAGTACAAAAAGCCGGTTTACGAAAAACAGTCACAAAGAACAAATAAAGACTAACAAGTTCAAACTTGTACTGAAGGTGCATGACATGTTAACCTACCGCCCTTCCAAGTCCCGTATCCGCAGTGTTACTAGATCGTTCGCTACGTTGTCGGTCTTATTACTTAACTTACACACCTCGTAGAAAGGTACAATTAACCCAATCAGTCAGTGAGAACATTTTTTTGAAAATTAGGTATTTATGCAAAAAAGAAAATACTGGTGTTGTTCATGAAATAGAGTCACATAGAAACAAATAGGAATGAATTTTGTCATCTGCTTCTTGCTTACTAGGTTTTTTCTGCCATGCTGAACCATTGCCACCCTTGCCATGTTGAACAGCTAGTTCGGCTATGAAGAGATGGTGATTTTTCTGTAGATTGATCAATACGTAATATGCTTAATTAATATGCTTAACGTGATACACTTGGAAACGGATGGACGGGTTTTGCTCTTTTACAATTGCGTAAAGAATTAAAATACTCGTTAATTGCAATCTGATATGACTCATCTTTGCATTTAAAAAATTTAATTTCATATCACCTGTGGCGCAGTTTGTGAATTTTCTAAAGTCAGTTTCCCTTCATAAAATATTTTACTTTTACTTACAGCTGATTATTGCCACCCAGTCTAAACAACTGCAGGGAAAAGTTATATTCAGTTATAGCTCTGGTATTCTTGATAGCCCACATTAATAAGTCGTTTTAAAAAGAGAGATATGTTAACAGATATGTAAGGGCACCTGTTCTCCTAAATACAAATCGAAGTTTTGCATCAGAAGTGAAATGTCTTGGTGTTACCTTTGATGCCAAACTAACTTGAAAGCTACATTTAGAAGAATTACGAAGGCTTACATCTCTTATGAGCAGTGCCGCAGAACCATAAGAAAAACCTGGGGTATGAAACCCAAAATAGTCATGTGGATGTATACTGCCATCATAAGACTTATGGAGCTGTTGTTTGGTGGATCAACTGCCAACAAACTACAGCAAAACTAAGGCTTAGCCAAGTATAAAGAACTGCTTGCCTAAGCATAACTGTCGCAATGAGGACAACTACAACTACAGCGATGGAGATGTTGTATCTAAAACGCCTGCCTGCCACTAGACTTGTATCTACCTGAGACGATAATAACAATACGCCTCAAAGCTGTCGGTATATACAGGTAGACAAACGTGGGCAGTGGTGTGACCAGGGGTGGCTGGCGGAATGACGCTGTCAGTAGATTGTCTCTCTACAGGTTGCCACTGACAACATCCCTCCCCAATTCGTTTTCAAAAAACGTCATAAAATTATTGTCAAAGGTGAGATAGAAACCACCGTAGAAGGGACAATCAAAATCTTCACGGGTGGTTCAAAGAAGGAAGGAGCAGACAATGGGATATACTCGAGAAGCCTGTAACTCCAATATGCATGGGCAATGGATATGCCAGCACAAGCCGAGCTGGCAGGAAAACCTTTGCTGTTAAATCACCCGTAGGCAGATAATGGGTAAAATAGTTCAAATCCACATAGGTATTAAACAGCCGCTATTAGCCTACAGAACTACAAAATAACGACAGGAGCAGTAAAAGATGTCATCTATCACTTGATGAGGGTCTCACAAACAATGTTTCTGGCGAGGAAAAACATCTTGCAGGAACACTTTCGAGCCGAGCCCTCCTAGTTTGCTACCTATCAGAGCAATTAACTATGGGGTGAAAAAGCAGCTGTCATTTTGCTAAAGGGTTTTTTTAAGGTACCCCAACAATGAAGCGGCAATGGATTATCTGGCGATGACTAGGAAGAATCTTCGTCTTGTAACAAGCATTTTCACTCGACATTATCAGCTAAGAAAACACCTGTACAAATTAAATGCTTCTCCACAAACTAAATGAAACACACCTTTGTAGAGGCAATCAGCAAGAAGAGAAGACCGTGCGACATTTACTATGCGACTGCTCCACAGTCTCATGAACAAGGAATTCATATTGGGTGAACGTTAGCCATCCTTGGCCAACATAAGGGAGATCTACCTAAGCAACATCACCTTTTTTAAAACATTAGAATGGCTGACGGTTTAGGTAGGTTGAACTCACAAGGGAGGAAGCAGAGGGGGGCCCAATGGAGCCTAAGTGCTGCGGTTTTTTTTCTCTATTTAATTTCTACATTTCTATAAAATTTCTTTATTCAATTCCTACACTTTCCTCAACGTTTGACTGTCGTTCGAATGTACAAAATAAAGAAAATTAAAATTCAGATTGCAACGACTCGACAGAGGTACAGGCAATAATTAACAACCCGTATATTTCAACTTAAACGAGGAGTCTACCGTTGATATGAACATAACATAATTAAATAATACTTATTAGCGAGTTATAAGCGCACAGCAAATTGGCACCCATCCCTTTTCATTTTTTTTTTGCCGAGACCGAACATCAAAAGCACTTGGTCGTGTTCAGTGGCGTTTTCCTTGTGAAGGAAATTTTTTTAGGAAGGAAAATGTTTGAAGTTAGGTGGAATATTTTCTACAAATAAATAAACAAACATGAAAAACACAGATCAATTAGACCAAGTTATATAGACGATGTCCAGTGGAAGTCAAAGCGGGGTCCATAACTTGCAGTCTCATTTTCGTCGTAGTTTAATCGTTCATACAATTTGTGAATATATCCCGTCGTTTAGCAATGATTTCCTTTTTTATAAAACGAAAATTCATGAATAAATCCATAGCGGTGGACTGTAAAAACAAAACTAAATGTATACATAACTTAAAATGAGGTCTTCCTTTTTTTAACACTTTGACTGGTACATTTATCAATTCTGTCTCCGTGTGCCGGTCTCATTTTTTTCACTCAAAAAACTAGTTTCTGTGTAAACGTCATCTTAAGAGCATTAGGAAAAACACATTTTTAATTTTTTTTCAGAATCGAATTTTTTTGTTTGGTCCGTACAGCTGACGGGGAGATGGCACATAACAAGATAATTTGTGAAGCGGGTTAGTATTTTCGCAGTAACCCGTCTTGTGTGCAGGGTCCGTCACATGTACGGACACTGCAATGAGGGAGAATAAATGACGAAACGGGGAGATGTATTGTTGTCACTAAGAGGGCATTGCTCTGTACAAGTGCCGAAGCTGGCACACAGGGCTACAGCTAGGTCCGTAACATATACGGAGGCCGGCTCCGTATATGTTACGGACACGTTGACTGCCAAGTCAACGTGTTAAGTAAGTAAAAATGTAATTTGATAAATACTTTATAAGGATCGGGTCTTCTGATTCACATATTTTCATAATTCCTAAGTAGGCTTATAGTTTATGTGCCCTCTATTGTGTTGCAACTGAACATCGGTAAAAGTGTTACTTCTTGTTAAGTTAAAGTACGTATTTATAAACTGTTGATCAATCTGACTTTTCTATTAAAACAAATGTATATTTTGTGTCATTTGAATAAATTAAATAAAACATTCAGTAACAGCTTTTTTCTTTAACACGTTTTGATAATTTAAAAGATAAAGATGGTGGTCGTCGTATTCCGAACATGACGTCATCAGTGTTTTTTAAACAGCAAAAGCTCTCTAACTCATTATTTAACATTTAATAAATCTGTACATATCCTGAAAACAGATAAAATTTGTAAACATGTTGAAAAGTCTGAGTAATTTACACTTCTAAAAACCTAATTGCAATAATTTTGCAGCCCTAAAAATAAAATTGACAGTAACGACAATTTGACAATTTCTTAGATATAATTGTAAACGAAAATATGTGGGACAAACAAAAAGATAAGTTTGAACTTGATTTAAAGAACATAATATTTTTTACGAATTTGATCCATAGCTATAGAGTATATATAAATGATCAAACTCGTGCAAAAAACACAATGCAAAAAGATTTGTTCGCCGTTCTTCTTAAGGGTTATCTATTCAATTTTAGAGTCTCAAAACTTATACCCCATAAGCCCCTCCTTGAACCGCCATTGGCTGTACCTAAACGGTGCACGTATTTTTGTTTTTTTTTTTTTTTCGTAATTGCACGTCAGTTATCAGAAGCAGCATGAACCGCGCAGAATAATTGCAGCACTAAAATTTCACACCACAAATATTGAACCAGCGCGGCGTTTTGAAATTTGCATTCCAAATTAACACTGTATATTAACAAGGTAGCCGTTTACTTTAAAGGTTTTCTGTAATTGTATAAAATTTCATTCGGAAACCATTCGTGGCCGTCCCGACGTAATTACCGCAGAAAAATTTCGCACCTGAGCAAAAAAATCACTCGTTTGCATATCGCGGATTATATTTATCCGGCGTCATAAAATGATACGCCGGCAACAGTTTGTTTTCATGAATTTTACATTTTGGTGCTATTACGGGTGTGGTGTGTGTGTGTGTGCTCCCTTTAACACCTCCTTTAATGTGTAATTTGGGCAATGCATAATTTATGTCTCGTGTGTGACTTTCACGTAACATTTAGGTAATCATAAAAATTATCTTTCCAGTTATTTTCCATTTCTTTTTGCGGCAGGTGAACCATAGTTTTGGACACTTTTTTTACTTTTTAACAGTTTTATCTACAATTAAACATTTATTTTGCACACACTTTTATAAACAAAATATATCATACATTCCGAAAACAGTTCATAATAGGTCCTACATATAGTAGTTTTTAAATTATTCATGAAAAAATGTCATGTTAAAGATAGCCCTAATCCTTTTGATTTTGATAAAACTTGGTTGTACAGTGGACGGAGTTAAAAAAATCCTGCTTACCCTCCCTCTCCCTCCCAAGAGGAATACGGAGGGTAAGGCAATAAAACAAAATATAAATAAGGAAATTATTATACAGGGTGAGTCAAACTTAACGCGACAAACGAAAGGTACGGATAGGGCATGTTATTCTAAGCAAAAAAGTTCTAATAAACATGTGTCCGGAAATGCTTCCTAAGAACGCTACGGACGTTTAAAGATGGCCGGCCCAAATTGGTTTTCTTGCCTTTTATTTCAAAAACTGCTTAAAATAATTGGTTTAACGTAACAAAACAAACTAAAATTTTACAAAAACTGCTCGAAATGTCCACCATCATTTTCAATGCAAAGTTGACATCTGCGAATGACTGATTAATTCACTCCGCTGCCTTATTAATTAAAAAGAGAAGCAGGCCTTGATAACAATTAAAAGTGTTTGTTTGACAGCCTTGTTTGACGTGTCGATTGAATTCAATTTGTCACTAATTTTAAGCTAGTTTATGAGTAAATTGCGGAAACATGCCAAATACCTACACTACAAGTGAATATGCGGATATTGTGTTTGTTTACGGGTACTGTGATGGTAATGCGCGCGCTGCTGTGAATGAGTACGCCCGAAGATTTCCAATGAGAAGAGTGCCCGACAAAGCGGTATTTACTAGAACATTTCAACGATTAAGAGAAACTGGGACAACTTCTTCGAAATCGCGAGCAGACGGTATTTTTGCACCCCTTCATAATAATCGAAGAACAGAAAATATCCTAGAACACTTCGATCAAATACCTTCAAGTAGCACCAGGAGATGTTCTTTGCAATTAGGCTATTCCCAGAGCATTGTGAACCGAACTCTGAAAGCAGATGGTCGCCACCCCTATCATTTGCAGAAAGTTCAGAATTTGCTTCCTGAAGACCTACCTCGAAGAAGAGAATTTTCAGAGTGGTTCTTGGAACAAATAACAAACGATGCTTCTTACTATCGGAAGGTGATTTGGACGGACGAGGCAACTTTTTTACCCGTAGTGGTATCTTTAACCAACATAATGCGCATATTTGGGCCCATGAAAACCCGCATGCTGTAAAAGAACAACATTTTCAACATGAATTTTCGTGCAACGTTTGGATGGGGTTATGCGACGTTACACTCATTGGTCCATATTTCTTGCCTCCAAGACTAAATGGTCCGGCCTTTCTTCATTTCCTGGAAAATGAATTTGAAGCAATATTAGATGACATGCCTCTAATTGATAGAGCAAACAGGTGGTTCCAGTTAGACGGTTGCCCAGCCCATTACACTCTACTAGTGCGGCAATGGCTTCACAACCATTTTTCAGGAAGATGGATTGGTCGCGGTCGAGACTGTCCCCGTCCTTGGCCTCCGCGTTCCCCGGACTTAACCACTATGGATTTTTATGTTTGGGGCAGAATGAAGAGCAAAGTTTATGCTGAGCCCGTCAACGACGAAGCTAGTCTCCGAGCGAGGATCTTGCAAGCTGCCCAAGAAATACCACTAGCGGAGTGTCGTGCAGCCGCGCAATCAGTCATTCGCAGATGTCAACTTTGCATTGAAAATGACGGTGGACATTTCGAGCAGTTTTTTGAAATAAAAGGCAAGAAAATCAATTTGGGCCTGCCATCTTTGAACGTCCGTAGCGCTCTTAGGGAAGCATTTCCGGACACATGTTTATTAGAACCTTTTTGCTTAGAATAACATGCCCTATCCGTACCTTTCGTTTGTCGCGTTAAGTTTGTGAAAACCCGCATGCTGTAAAAGAACAACATTTTCAACATGAATTTTCGTGCAACGTTTGGATGGGGTTATGCGACGTTACACTCATTGGTCCATATTTCTTGCCTCCAAGACTAAATGGTCCGGCCTTTCTTCATTTCCTGGAAAATGAATTTGAAGCAATATTAGATGACATGCCTCTAATTGATAGAGCAAACAGGTGGTTCCCAGTTAGACGGTTGCCCAGCCCATTACACTCTACTAGTGCGGCAATGGCTTCACAACCATTTTTCAGGAGAGATGGATTGGTCGCGGTCGAGACTGTCCCCGTCCTTGGCCTCCGCGTTCCCCGGACTTAACCACTATGGATTTTTATGTTTGGGGCAGAATGAAGAGCAAAGTTTATGCTGAGCCCGTCAACGACGAAGCTAGTCTCCGAGCGAGGATCTTGCAAGCTGCCCAAGAAATACCACTAGCGGAGTGTCGTGCAGGCGCAATCAGTCATTTCGCAGATGTCAACTTTGCATTGAAAATGACGGTGGACATTTCGAGCAGTTTTTGAAATAAAAGGCAAGAAAATCAATTTGGGCCTGCCATCTTTGAACGTCCGTAGCGACTCTTAGGAAGCATTTCCGGACACATGTTTATTAGAACCTTTTTGCTTAGAATAACATGCCCTATCCGTACCTTTCGTTTGTCGCGTTAAGTTTGACTCACCCTGTATATTAATATATATTAACAACTAGCGTCACGCCCCGGCTTCGCACGCGTGCACGCGGACTTTTTTGTAGACCTTCTTAAGGTGTACAATACTGTAGTACATTATTTTGATCTATCTCGTAGGGTTCAGCCAGCGTTTGCAATGTAAGCGTTGTAATGTGTTTATTTACGACATCATATTAGAAACCTCTAAAATTACCAGTGTTACTCTACTATATTATGCATGTATTATACATATAAAACTTTCTCTTGAATCACTCTATCTAAAAAAAACGCATCAAAATCCGTTGCGTAGTTTTAAGGATCTAAGCATACATAGGGACAGACAGACAGCGGGAAGCGACTTTGTTTGATACTATGTTATGATTTGTGAAAACGTACGAGATGTGTAAATTAAGTAATGAGGCAACGTAGCGCCCGGTATAGCAACACAGCGGAGACGGGACTTGAAGAGCGGTAGGTTAACATGTAATGCACCTTCAGTACAAGTATGAACTTGTTAGTCGTTTGTCTATTCTTTGTGACTGTTTTCGTAAACCGTTTTGTTCTAGTGCATTTTAAAAATGAGTGACATTTATTATTAATTTTCAGCAAGGTGTGCTATCAGGTTTTCAGACGGAGAGAGCGCAACGGATACTTTTACAAAAAATCAACACGCCTACGGAGACGGAACACGACTACGAAGTGTTTTTTTAAGAGCCCAGGTTTCTCGGTGGTTTAGGGCATTGTCAGAAGGAAGAGAGTCGATTGAAGATGAACCACGCAGCGGAATGCCTTCATCTTCAAGGACCGATGAAAATTACGATAGAATATCTATACGATAGATAACAACGGGATCTTGTGCGTTTAGATCTTCGGTTGACTTGTTCGACGGTTCGATTTGAATCACACCACTGTTTATCAGATTTTGACTAAAGAATTGGGGATGAGAAAAATCTGCGGAAAAATAGTTTCAAAAAACCTTTCACAGGAACCAAAGGACATCAGGAGAGAAATTTGTCTTGACTTTTTGGATTCGATTGAAAATGATCTCCATTTTATGGAACGTGTCATTACTGGTGATGAGACTTGGGTGTTTGAATACCACCTGGAAACCAAGCGCCACAGCATGGAATGCCACACTTAGCTCAACTCCCAAAAAAGCAAGGACCTGCTTGCTTTTTTTGTTAGCCAGGGAATTGTCCACAAAGAGTTTGTGCCCTCAACACTTTTACAGAGCGGTTCTTGAAAAAAAAGGCTTATGCGTGTGAGACCAAACATAAAAAATAACTGAATGTTGCATCACGACAATGTACCTTGTCATACAGCCATTTCAGTAAACGTGTTTAGCCAGTAAAAACATTCCTGAGGCTCCTCAGCCTTCTTATTCGCCTGAAGTGAGTCCTTCTGACTTTTTTCTCTTCCCGAGATTGAAAACGCATCTCAAGGAACGTCATTTTTGGACCATAGAAAACTTTCAAACGGCTGTAACCGACCAGCTGAAGGCTATTCCAGTATATGAGTTCCAGCACTGCTATGGGGAATGGAAGAACCGTCTTCAGCGCTGTGTGGCTTCTCAAGGAAGTTATTTTGAAGGAGACAATACTGAATTGTAATTCTATTCGAATAAAAAAAATTAACAAAAAAACACTCTCATTACTTAATTTACACACCTCGTATATATAAGGCTAAACTAAGTCGTATATTACTTCCACATCCACATTATAGAGTGCAAGTATTATTTTCACGAAAAAATTATTGGTTAAAAAGACCCAAAATGTCCTGAAACATCCACACTTTTTTTATATGCAGTCTCGTTTAAGAAATTCCAAAATAAAATCTTAACTTTAGCACCCTGGAACATGGTTACTATTAACTTTTGGATTAAGGTAAATTCGCGTAAATCTCAATCTTTTTTATTAAAAAAAAAAATAGTTTTATTTGTCCCATTACTAATGGAGCACCCTGTAAATACACATAACCGTGTGATTATTGTAATCGCATTAGCAAATCTGCTTCCTAGTATAATCGCGTTGTCTGATCTTTCCGAATCTATTTTTTTCTGTATTACAAAATATAAAAATATGTGTAATATCAAGCAAAGAATATGTACACAATGGATCATGGAATGTTAGCGCTATTTTTATCATGATAGTTTCAATAAGTATGTTGAATGGAAATAATACTTTTTTTATATTCAAATAATTAAATTATTTTAACTTGAAGAAACGGTTGAATCATTACACCATTACATTAAATACAAGTGCACCAGACAAAAAAGGCGCTTGTTCACCAGAAGGCGTTCCCCCTGGGGCGCCGATCTCTTAAATAATTCATAAAACAAATTTATAGGCTTACTGAGAAGATGCCGATGCTTTCCCTCACAGTAGTACTATTACAAGGGCAAAATTATACGGCAAACAATTCAAAGAGCGGAGCACGGGCGAATGGTCGCAAGACAATTTTAAATTTCGAAAATAACGGTGTCGGGCTGTAACTTTCGCGTTTTAGACGAGGAGTCGACCGCGTATAAAAAATCGAAATCGGGTCCGAAAATATTACCGATTTTACGGGCCATGCTAATTTATGTAGCGGCCGCGTGCGAATGTCGTGGAAGATGATGTCGTCTTCATTAGCATACGTATGTATGTGTATGTACGTGTGTATGTGTCGCCGGTCTGGTCACTTTGATTGTAGAGCCACGCATGTCATTAACACGGCAGAACGGGTAATTTCGTGTTCTTGCTTGATGAAATTAAATAAGTCTTCGGCAGGAACGAAAATTACAAGTAGATAAAAACGTGAATGTCACGATAATAAGGTGCTTATACCTTCGTGATTCATTTCATTACTTTTACTTCTTAAGATAAGTGCAGTTTGACCAACAAAATGTTGTCAACTGAGGGCAACAGGTTGACGGATTGCAAGGGTGGCAAGGACGAGTGATACTAAGGATCGTTTCCTGTCTCTGTATCACTGTTACATACGATGTTTTACATCACTATATAGTCCAGGCGATCTATGTTTCGGACTGACAAAATAGTCCATAAAAGAAGTCTCAACGGTTTCATATAGAGGAATACCGTCCTGATTAAAAAGATCCGAGAAGGCGGTATCACGCAAGTGGCCGCATTATGTTTTAAATAAACAAATTATTTCTGAAACACCATTTTTTCGCTTCAAGTCGAATTATCTCGAAAAGTATGCGTCTTACGAAAAATTATCAAGAGACAAAAGTTGTTTATTATTTCTATTATATTAATTTCCCATCGAAATATTTAGTTCCGATTATTGCAAAATTAATTTTTTTAACTAGAAATCGAGCAAAATTTGCGAAAAAAAAACCGTTTTTAAACAAATTTAGTTATATCCGTTAATAATAATCGTATCGTCATGAAACTTTCCAAAAGTTGCCTTTTTTATTTTTAATAAGCTTCCGCAATCGGCATTCTGTGCGATAAATAGTTCCCGAGTTATAATCAATTGAATGCGGAAAATAGTTAATTGTTAACAATTTGTTATAACAAAATAGGGGCTTTTCGCAAGGGTCAAAATTTTTTCACATACGTTGGATGTCCTTTATCATATGCCGTATGTGGAATATCGATAAATTAATTATAACGTTGTTTATAACAAATTTTCTGGAGGCATAGCTTTTTACGCGACGTATAAAACCTCGTACATAGAAGCAAAAGGAAAAATCCGTGGTGCAAATGATTTGCAAGTTAATGTACTGCAAAAAACGCACATTTATAAAAAAACATGTCGCTTAGTTATTTTATTGAGATATTTAACGTCAAATTTTTTGGCTCATATCTCCGCTCCTAATAAACTTTTCGACTAGCGCTTTGAAGCAAATTTTAGCTTATCTCATGAGCTATCTACTCCTAAAATTTGAAAAAGTCTGCGTTCATAAATTACGTCGCAGTCGCGTTATTAACAAAGCTTATTAACAAAGTTTATTAGGAGCGCAGATATGAGCCCAAAACTTTGACGTTAAATATCTCATCAATAAAATAACATGTTTTTTTTTTAATTTGCGTTTTTTTAAGTACTTTCACTTGCAAATCATTTGCACTACAGATTCTTCCTTTTGCTGCTATGTACGACGTTTTATACGTCGCGTAAAAAACTATACCTCCAGAAAATTTGTTATAAACAACGCTATAATTAATTTATCGATATTCCACATACAGTATATGATAAAGGACATCCAACTGTATGTGTAAAAAATAAAAAAATGGCACTTGCGAAAAGCTCCTATTTCTGATATTTATGATTATATTTCCGAATTTAATTGATTATAACTCGGGGAACTATTTATCGCACAGAATGCCGATTGCGGAAGCTTATTAACAATAAAAAAAAGGCAACTTTTTGGAAAGTTTCATGACGATACGATTATTATTAACCGAGATAACTAAATTTGTTTAAAAACGGTTTTCTTTCTGCAAATTTTGATCGATTTCTCGTTAAAAAATTAATTTTGCAATAATCGGAACTAAACATTTCGGGAAATGGGAAATTTAATAATAAACAACTTTTGTCTCTTGATAATTTTTCGTAAGACGCATACTTTTTGAGATAACTCGACTTGAAGCGAAAAAAATGGTGTTTCAGAAATAATTTGTTTATTTAAAACATGATGCGGCCACTTGCGTGATTCCTCCTTCTCGGATCTTTAATCGGGACGGTTTCCTCTATATGAAACCGTTGAGACTTCTTTTTATGGACTATTTTGTCGTTTTTGATACTTTTTGACATAGTCATAGTTCTGATAGTTTTGACTGGTCTATATAAGGACTATAGAATCTTATTTTGGATTCGTATTCCACCGCTACCCGTGTCCGAGAAACGGGCATATTTTCAAGATATCAACACGCGGTTTGCTCTAAAATGTTCCGTAATGGATCCTTCTAGGCTAGTACGAAACTTTACGAAAGTGGAGACGCATATTAATGTTAAAACGGCAAAATCATGAGTGTAGCGTCGGTTGTCTCTGTATGGTGTCGGCATTCGCGTTGGGGTTTCGGGGACTATGCTGTTTCATCAATAAGGTCAGGGAAAGTATGCTGTCACGCAGATCCGGCTCTATACAACTATGATAAATGAAGTATGAACTGTATTTTTTAAGCGCATATTTCTTACCCCTTTATACCCATGCCACTGTCCGTGCGTAAAATGTTATTCCGAATGAAGTCTTCGCGGGAACCCGGGACTTCGTAGTACACTTCGTAGTAAACGGGTCAACCGCCGCATTGAAAACAATTTTTCGTCGCGAGTTATTCACTCGTGAATTCGTATACTGTATTAACATATTGCTTGATTTTGCGTGGATTTCTGCAATAATGGCACAGTCGTTGCCATTTGTGCATAGACTTAAAATATGATTGAAAATTACAAGGATTTCACAATAGACGGATCACATATTTTATGTAGGTATTCCTTGCAAGCGTCGATATATGTATATTTCGTGATCTCCAAGAGTGTAAAAGACATTTAGATTCGAATATCCATCAAAAAAATATGCCTGGTACGATTAGAAAAGAGGAATTTTGGTTTGATTTGTGCATAATGTTTTGCGCATGTAACCTTGCGTGGAACGTGGTCGACAATATTTACTTTAGACGTTTTTTGCCAAATATGTATCCAATTTTCCATTACTTTGTAGCCATACATTACGTAAAACATATATCCAGGAGACATATCAACGTGTCATAGGAAGTATCAAAGAAGACATATGTACGTAATAAATTTATGTGGCTGATAGTGGACGAAACAACAGATTTTGCAGTAATGAGGTAGTTAATGCTCCCGATATTGATAGTAATAAACGGGTTTTGCAAACAAGTATAGCAATAGTAGCAACACGTGTATTGTCTTCTGTATGTAAAAAATAATATTGTACTGATGTTAGTGACAACAAAAAACTTAGTTAGTGATACAAACAACTGTGTGAAGTTCATGCGAATCATGCGCGTGTTATCTAGTCCTCTGTCCATATGAACTATTTTGAATTTGCATCTTTAACTTCAGTAAATGTGGAACGACCATTTTTCCTCTACAACCATATATCAGGCCAAATCGCTCACATTTAACGAGACTAAATGTAGAAAGGCTACTGGTCGTGGCAACGTATGCTAAAGCAATGAGGAGAGTCGGTGTTTCTGAAGGAAACAAGCAATATATATGTATGTACATACGTTACTTATTAACACATTTTTACTCCTGTCTTTATGACCCCTCATATGTCATCTTCGGTCAATAACATGACGGATTAAGAGTCCGGCCCTGCGTTACAGCACATGTTTGGAACCCTATTCATCACATAAAAAATATATTACGACTTCAATTTAATGATCATTAATATATCAATATTTTATGCTGTGGAAGTAAAATGTTACGCCATATGATGACGTAGCTGTAAACAACCGATATACGGGTTGTGTAACGATTACAGGTTGTACGGATACAAGCAACAGGCAATACAGTTCTTTGATGTTATGCCGCCCGATGTTGACGAGTATCATCAACTCATTGTTGGTTAAGAGGATACTTGCTGACGACACCAATAACAATATGTTGCCAACAAGTAGCCAACGGTTTGTTAGCCAATCTGTACTTATCTTTAGGGTGCAGATGGATTAGAGTATTCACTAGTAGCAAAACATTGAATATGTTAAGACACAAGATTTTTGTTAGGTACACGTAAAGTGGGACAGGCACAGATGAGCATTTGTAATGTAACATTCTAGCGAATGACAGATTAAGCACATGCTTACTAAGTTGCAATAAATAAAATATATAATTTGTTTATTTATGTTACAATAACTCTCTATTATACTTAACCAACGTAGATATGTAATCAGTCTCAAATATTACTTTAGATGTAGTAGTTACTAAGTAACAACTTATATAGTTGTCCCCTAATATCGGACAGTCAACTTTTCCTCTATTATTTGAACTTAAAAAATATTTTAACAAAAAAATTCGTAAAAATGTTATTCCAGTAGAACTAATCAACCATTAATAAAGCAAATTAAACTTATTCTTAATGAACTTTGGTCAGAACTAAGAACGTTTTCTAAGAAATTTCAATATAGTCGGTAAAAATCACAGATATAGTTATCTGAACCTTCAATATCAGCACACGCTTCATGTACCCACTGATTACAAGCTTGGCAGCGTATCCAATGTTATTTCATCGTTACATTACGTTACGTTACGTTACTTCATCGTTATTTTCTTGGCAAATTAAACAAGTTGTTACATTCTCGGTCCTTGATTTAGATGACGGAATCGCTGTTGTCTTGAATGTTGCAGTTGGTTTTTTGCCTTTTTTATTTTTTTTCGAGTCGTTAGTTTTTTTGCCTTTAAAATGTTGTATTTTGACCACGTCAGGCTTTGATTTTGCTGTTATTTAAAGGGGGGAGGATGTCAAAATATTAATACACATAAAAACAAACATTAAAAAAAACACATGAACGATCTGTAACATGTATGTACTTATATGTTTTAAATTTTGATTTCAGTCCATTCATGTCGACATTTACATTATTCATTGTGGGATTCGATAAACCTGTTCATCTTTTTACATGCTCAATGCATTGTTACAATTAGTGTTACAACGCAGTGTAAATGCTCTATTTTGTAAGTGTGATGAGTTCGTTAAAATGTTGCATTATAATCAAATAAATGCTCTGTTTGTAGCATTATGAGTTTTCTTTTTCTTTTCGTTGTCAAACTGACAGATTTTCCTTACATTTTGCGAAAAAACGTCAGAGTTTATTGCCTAGTTGGGATACAGCGTTACAGTTAAGTCCTTACGTCCTGAAAACACGAAACAATATCTAAATAAATAACTAGTTTTGCAATATGAGAAATTTCTTCTAAGAAAATGCAAACAAATATATATGTAGATAATTTCACAAATCAACCGCTATAGATCGGAAATTTTATAACAGGGTTATTGTATGTATAGGGTTAGTTTTTATAATATGACAAGTTATTGTGAGCTTATTATCGAAATTAGAAAATAGTTCTTCGGAAAAAAAGTTTTAGAGTTTTGCATACATTTTTAAACACGATATGAGAAAAAACAATTGAACATCAGAAATAATAAAATTGAACCAAAGTTTTGTTTTTTTAAATGGAACATCCTATATAGTATTGCATATTATGATTCCCTGAATGTTTCCCTTCTCATAAATATATATGTCTATGTTTGCTTCAGAAGGTGGAGACATAATATTTTATATGAAAAGTGATCAGGGAAAACGGATCGCAGGCTACCATTGACGACTGGACCAGAAAAAAAGAAGAACGAAAAAAAAAAAAAAAAGAACAACTGTCATTCAAATAATATTGAGCTATATTTCAATAATTTATATTTATTACTAATTGTTTAAAACAAGAATAATATTTAGCGAATAGGAAAAATTTGTAGTTATTCATTTATTTTTAAAGAAATATGTTGGGACCTAGTGAAGCCAACATAAACATATTATACTTGTATATTTCTGAAAAGGGAAAAATTCGAAGAATTAGAAACTGCAATAATATACAGGTTATTCCATTTAAAAAACACTACCTTGATTCAGTTTTATGATTTCCGATGTTCAATTGTTTTTTTCTCACATCGTGTTATAAAAATTTATGCAAAACTGTATAACTTTTTGTCTGAAGTACTATTTTCTAATTTCAATAATAAATTCGCAATAATTCGTCAAATTATAAAAAATAACCCTCTACACATTCATTGAGCCTAATTGTGGTCGATTAAGGAAATTTGCTTGCACTGTTTAGAAAACTGAAAGGAAAATCTAAATCTATAATAAAATAAATAGCTTGGACACAAAGAATTCTCAAGAAATATTGTTTCCGGAAAATGGAAGAGTACTGTCAAGATGATATACTCGAAAATCTAATTCTTCAATGTAGACGAGGTACTTCAGTGTGAACATTTATTTACAAAATTAAAGTAATTAACGGTTTTTTAAAATTTTTAAATTTAAAAATACTTTTTAATATCCATGGAAGTGTATTTTATATAGTATGAATGAGGTGCTCTCTATCCAGAAATTTATCGGGACTGTAAATGAACTTGATTTTTTTCAAGAATTGAAAATTGCTCATGCTGTCAAAACAATAAAAAATCTTGCGACTGAACTCCGAAGGTATCTATCATATAAGTACTACTTGAGGCATCCTCATATTCGTAGTTCGACTATTTTAATTTTTATTGAAATACTTATTAACAGTGGCGAAAGTAAACCTATTTTTCAAAAATCAGAATCGCACACTTCCAGAGTATCTACAGTTTTATACACTCGAACCCCTCTTAATTCACCTTCGCTTAATTCACATCCTCTCTTATTTCACCACGTTCCCCCCCTATTATGTCGCGAAACCGTCCCGGTTAAGTCGCCGCCTGTAAAAGTTTTAGAACTACGTTTGGAAATTGGATTCTCGCATGAATACAATTTTTATTGAAAAAAAAATGATTGTGTAATACATTAAATATGGACACCTAACCTTTAAAATAGGTTAGGCGTCTTTTTAAAAAATATTTAACCTTTAAAATATTCATTCAAGTGGAAAATTGAACTTTGTCACGCACGACTGGGTATAATTATGTTTATTTTTTTTGTTCAGTTGGCTCATTTTTCGTTATAACAAGTGCTGTGGTATATCTCTAAATATTTCTTTTTGTAGCTAAAACACGAAAAAGTTGACGTTACGATCGCGACTTAAGCGAGACTAAATTTCGCTACTTAAGCGAGGTGATGATGCACGGATTTGGTGAATTAAGAGGGTTTCGAGTGTAGTTCGCAAATCTTGATATTGTATTGATTTTATATTTGAAAGTCAGAATAAAACCCTCAGATCCTAATTATAACCTTCTGATTTTTAAACATGTGCCGCTATTAACAGAAACCTCACGTTCCACCATTCGATATAAATTTTTAATAAAGATGGTTTTGCAAAACTAAAAGATGTCATTAAAAGTACAGTTAAATATTTTTGGTACCTATATTTTAAACGTTTTGAATGTTATATTCTAAATATTTTTTTTTAATATGCCAATAATCATTTATATATAAAAAAACTGACAAGTCTTTTGCAGCTGCTGAATAAAATTTATGGATAACATAAAAAACTGCAAAAGCATCTTCGCTGTGCGTGACTTCGCAACTTCCAGTACCGACCACTGTAAAAAATGTTTAAAAAAATGTTTCAGCAACGAAACGTGATTATGATGGTTTATTAGACAGTTTCTGAATCCAACATGTTATCTTAGAATATATGGAATATTCTGTTATATTCAAAAACAAGAACTAAAGATTTATAATATCATTACCTGTTTTAACCAATTATACCACACAGGACAAATAAAAAGGCAGGTGAAATTTTTATATCTAAGAATAACACTATATCTTTCACTATATTTTTTGTCGACTAAAAAACATTCTCCATATTTGTTAATGAATGTGAAAGATAAACATAGTATATTAAATTATCAAATTAGGCATCTATTTCCTGGAGGCAAGAACGTGTTACAAAAAATTGTTATGCTTCGTCAAACAATAATAGTTCAGTAATATTTGATACTATTTTGATTTGCTTTTAATTGCACTTCCCTATATGTGCAGTATCGCTAATATTAAATGTTGAGTCTTGTGACATTGATAAATTAATTGAAACGCAGTCGCATCGCACATAATGTGATTAGCATATTGTTATGTGTATATGTATTTCCAAATTACATCCTCAAATGAAACTTATGAAGACCGTCTCAATAAATAAATATGTTCTAAAAATATTAGCAGTGAAGGGATATTTAAATTTAACGATGCTGTACTTAATGAACAATTTATTGTGACACATTGTTAATAACTATACTATATTTAGTTTTTATTTATAGCTATACTATATTTAGTCACTTTTATTATTTTACGGTTTGTGTAGCCGCAAAAAAATTGGAGGTCTTTCCGGAGAAGATATCCGTTAGACCTTCCAACTAGGATAACTTATGTACTCAAAGTAAATTATTTTTTACGGTTATTATCTAAATATTAATTAGGTTTTGTAAAAGTAGGTAACACTTAAAGGATGATAATATTTAACATGATAGGGATGGTGTTGACTAACTTCTGGAATCTCGGGAAGCAATTACAACTATTGTTATACATATTGTAAAAAATAATAAAATTAACCCAGAATATACCTTTTTTTAACAGTCGTAGAGGTCAATTTTCAACAAAGATGGCGCTAATCGCAATCTGGATATGATGCCATCAATAGCTTAATTAACTAATTTAATTAACTAGCCCCCTCGGTCACCAGATTTCATCTATTGGATTTTGTCTGTGGTGATACCTAAAGAGTAAGGCTTATCTGATAAAACCAGACAATTTTGATGAACAGAAAAACCGAATATAATACTCATAACATGCTGAAACCGACCAAAATGTGTGCAGAAAAACTTATCATCATTGTGTGCTGTGATCAAAAGAGTGAACTCTGTTTTGAACATTTAATGGAGTAAATTTTTGTTTTTTATTTAAACAAAATGTTATGTTTGTAAACATAAAACTTTATGTTCTCTATTTAAAATCCTTTTTCGTTGATTTTTGAGTATTTGTTTTGTTTTTATCGTACCACTAGACGATGAATAATTTTTCATTTAAATATATTTTATTTATGATTCTAGTTATTTTGCTCTACAAGATTCCCCAGAAATATGTAGGGTTATCATTTAAAAATGTTTGAGAGATCAATGTGGGTGTCATCTTTGTCCGCTGCTACATTTTAGGGTGCAAAAAAGGGAATAATGAACGCAAGGTTCAGGGATTTCGTATGAAATCATATATTTTTTGAGATATTCATTTTACAGTTTATCCAGAAATGTGGGCATCATATGGGAAAAATCGTTCATGTCAGATTTTGTCAGTATTTTATTTTGCTCAATGGGCTTACGTTGCCATATTGTTTTTCTGTCAAATTTGACATTTGAAACAAAAAAAAATGCGCAAAAGTCGAGTTTCCGATGAAAATACCAGAAAGGCTTATTACGAAAACATGTCTGACCCTCGATTAGATTTAGATATTAATACCAATTTACAAAAATAGATTCTAACTTTTATCTTTTTTTTCAAAATTTCTTCATTAATATTATAAGTTCTGGATATTTTTTTCATAAAATGTATTTATCTCGAAAACCAAATTATTCATGTTTCTTCCATCGAACTTTTGTAATGCATATATGCCATATATAAATTCCTTAAATTTAGGTAGAAAACTGATGTTTTGACTGATCAAAAAGGGCACCCTAATACAATGTTATTGTCATTTTGAGTTAATTTGATTCAAAACGTGAAAAGTATTTCAGTATTTTGATTCAAAATACATCCAAATTTAAAAATCTAATTTAGCGATATGATATCACCAAGATTGTATGCATTTTTTTTAGAAATCGGGAAAATTTGAAAAAAATCTGAATTTTGTAATTTTATTTTGAAAATTGGCAAACGTGTGAAGAATCTAAATACAACTGTTTTCTTTTAAATAATACATTTTTCCGATATTTCTATCAGAAATTCGATTTTTAGATTTTTTTTCAAATATCAAATCTGACAGACAACAAATATGTACTACATACGTAACCACATTAGGACAAAATAGTACACCTAAAACACTAATTAATGAAATACATAATTAGATTGTAAAAAAATTGATAGTAAGTGTTTTCCCATATGTGTTTTCGTGGCCACACTGTATCGGTGGCGGCTGGTGGAATTTTAAATTCTCGTATTTTCGTAAAGAAGCATGGGACCCACATCATATTCTAGCGGGTGATTACTAGACTAAGGCAAATGCAAAAAAACTCCAACCAAAAATTTTTGGCAAAAAGAGATTTCGAAAAACGTCTGCCTCACCATATTATCTTGGAACCTGCTTGTAAATATTAGAGAAATAGCATATATATTATACTTGCGATATTTTCGAAATTTCGCGATCTGTAAAGTTATGGTAATTTGAATCGTTATTTCATCCCAGATTTCATTTTTCAGATTTTAAAACGGCTGTATCTTTAAGAACAATGAAATTCTACAAAACTACAATTATAAAGTTTTTGTATTTACGTGGTAATTCTTAAAAAAAATAGTGGCAAATATTTTTAAAGCCGTTTCGAAGATTTTCTGCTAAGGCAGACATTTTTGAACATTTTTTTCGCAATGCTTCCTTACGGAAAACACGAGAATTTAAATTTCCACCAGCTGCTCACTGCACTGTATTTATTCCACACTTTTTTTCACATTGTAATATTAATTCACATTTGCGCTCAACATTCAACTAGCGACGCCAGGACATCAAACTTTAATGAAAACAAGCGTTTTTTTACAAAACCGTTACGGCAAGATTGTTCTTGTTTCATCTTCGTTAAAACTGTCATTTTTACGTCGCGCAAGAATCCACTAACTCTTCCCGTCATTTGCATTCGCGTCTCGTGTCGGGCTTAATAATTACAGTGCGGCAAAGTCACAATTTCCCTCGCGCGTTGAGCCTGGCACGAGTTCGTCGTCTGTACTTATTTAGAGATGCAGCAGGCCCAGCTTGCGCAAAAAAAAGTGGAAAAGCCGTCGTACATTACATATTAATATAGCCCGGAGTCTGTATGCCTCAATACAGGCATTAATAATTCCCGAGAGCAATCACCAAAATATTTTTTAAATAATAATAATAATAATAATAATACTCACCCTATAATTACTCCGAAGAGTAACCCCTTAGGTCCTCTCAGGGACCTGTGCGGGAAGGAGTGGCTATTATTATTATTTGCCATGGCGCACTGGGAGCGACTTAAGATTATTTCGGTAACGCATTTGCTTTACAGTTCTGAGGAAACCCAGAAAACTCAGAGCATTACCAAATCTAGGGCATAGTAACAATAATAATATAATATTACCTAAGATGTATGCACTTATAAATAAATAATAATATAAACAATACGGATATGTCGACAAATCATTCATATTTTTAACAATTTTGAATGTTTACACAAAGTCAAAAATCCGACAAAAATTACTAGATCTCATCAGTGGGACATATCTAATAGCGAATGTCGAATAACGAACATGTCGACTTGTATCCTAACTAGGAGAGCTACAGTGTTATTATTGTGTTGTGGTGTAATTAGATGGGACTAGACATATTCTGATAGGTCCACCAAAGTTGGCAACTACTAGATGTCCTTCCCGGAAGCACACTCTAACGGTAATCATTATGATAGGGAATCAGTCTCATTCATTATCTTAACGGTTTTTCCGTTAGAGTGTACCTTGGATAGTGTACCAGGATACAAGCCGATTTACTCGTTCTTCATTATTCGCCATTAATTATGCCACAACGATGAGATCTAATAAGATGGAAATCCGAACTGTGACTTCTAAATGGCGAATGACGATGAGCGATGTTTTAAATGTTCTAAACCAAAAATGAAGCATATTTAACATCTCTTTGCAAATATCTTTAAAGTTGTTTTGTTATAATAGCTTTCTAAATTTACGTCTGATAATCACTCCCAAAATTATCATGAGACGACGCTACGATAATTTCAAATTTCATCAGGCACACTATCAAATACCCAGTATAAAAATGCAATGGATCACTAGAACCACCGACAATGTAATCAATACTAACTTCTTAAGATCCGTTTCATATTTCCATCAATCATCGTTTAGTCACGGCTTATACAGAAGTAATAGGTAATAGCAATTTTTGCTAGTACATATACATTTAATACAGAAAAAAGTGGTCCATTCAGGTTAAATTATAGGTTTGTTATTAGTATGAAATAGCTGTAATTTTAAATATAAAATGAGAAAAGTGACTTGCTAAGGTGGATTAGTAAGATTGTGCTTTTTTATAGCTAAAGCAACTTTTAAAGGAGAGTGATTTATAAATAATTTGTATAAATAATAACGAATAATTAAAACAGTATATTTTTAGAAGTAGTTTGTTGTTTAATAACTTTATAACTTTCAAAATTATCTGAATATAAAATATAGCTAACTCATGGAGGGAGAATAATAATTACCCGCTCATTGTCATTCACCATCAGACCTCATAGATCCATATTTAGATCTTATTAAATCTCATCAGTGTGATATAGCTGGCGGCGAATGGCAGTGAACGAGCAAGCAATGATTCTCACTTCATAAACTTAATAGGCCTACCGTTAATGTGTGCGTCGGGAAATATTCCAGTGGTTGGAAACAACTTTTTTTAGACACACCAGAACACATCTAACCTCTAGTCTCGTTTAAGTACACTAGAGGACGATCTTGTCGATGAACATAAAAGCTGTCTGACAACTCTTATGACTGTTCACTGACACTCTATGTCAAAACTGTCCAATACTTGAAATTACAGTAATACCTCGGAGTTACGTAAAACATTAGACTGAGAAGCAAAGTGATGATATAACTTACGGGGATGATCTAACAATAACCCTAAGCCTCAGACACCTTCAACCCTACGAAACACATACTCAAAAATCCATAAACTCAAAAACCTTAACCTCAAAAAGCCCTACATCTGTGTTCTGCAACAACTAGAGAGCAGCAAATGATGAAGAACCATGAATATGACCCAATCATGACTTTCAACTTCATAGCCGTGGAATTCCAAAGCTTCGTAATCTCATAACCTCATAACCTCCCAAACTCCTATAACCCTCCAAACCCTTATAAGTAAGTTCTGCGAAATCTGGGACACAACGTGATGCAAAGGTATGAACATGATTCGATCAAGACTCTCAAACCTACAAACCGGAAATCCCATCGCTCTGAAATTCCATAACCTCAATCTCAAATCCATTAAACTAAAAACCCTATATCTATGAAATTTAGCAATCAGCAACCTAATGAAGAGGCATGAAAATGATTCAATCATATATCTCAGCCTTATAGCTTCGAAACTCCATAGCTATAAAATCTCTTCTATAGCTATAAAATTTCATAACCTCATTTCAAGATTTCTGGAATTGAGTCACGATTGAATCATATGCATACTTCATCGTTTGCTGCACTCTAGCTGTTTCAGAATACATATGTATATAAGGATTTTTGAGGCTGTTTCAGAACACATATGTATATAAGGGTTTTGAGTATGTGTGTTATAGGGTTGAAAGTTTCTGAGGCTTAGGATTACTATCAGATCATCCCCATAACATTACAGTCACACGTTCGTCAAGTATATGACATGGTTTCTGATTTAATGTTTCATAGGGATTTTTGTTCCTAGAGGACGAACTGTTAGTCGTAAATGCATCCTGACCTTAGAATTTGATTCAGCGCGTTGAAAAACGTAGAAGGGGAATGGTCTTATCTGACTATGCGTACCTTGTAATCAAGCTACCGTGTAAAATGTGTTTTTTGAGGTAAGAAAAAAATAATCAGCGGTAAACGAGGAAAACTAAGGTCTGATTCGTGTTCAACGACTCAAAGACATAAAGTAGACCGGGTCCATGCTTCCGCGCATTAGAAAAACTTTTGTGGTCCTGTTTGATTATTCATTCGCATCGATTTTCTTAAGCTGTCATTAACTGATAAATTTACCTTACACGTCAATTTGCAATCTTATAACTTCACGGTAATTTTCTACATCCATTTCTCCTCCAATACTCTTAGTTTCATCGAAATGCACGCGGTACGCAATAAAATTTTTTTAGCAGCCCACTTGAAATGTAGTAACGTTTGGACCTGATTTAAATTTATAATTCACCCATTCATGGTCTTCCACGTGAACGTAACATAATATTTTTATTATTTACAGTTGTGTGGTGCAGCCCGACTACCATCTTATTTTTTTCATAATGGTGATTTCTGGTGCTTAATATGCAGATACAGGAAGGTCGAGTACATGTAAACCGGAGCCTGGCATGATAATTTTGTGTAATGAGGGTCACAGTGTCCCGGAGGTCTTTCAAGGGAAGAATCTGGACAAGTTAAACACGGTGGCACCAGGTACACTCTTTATTCGAATTATGCCTCGTGAATTTTTAAAAAAGTGTAAAATTATACAGACACATGCGTTGCCGTCCATGCGTGTGCGTGAGTGAAATGGTAAATTTTTTATTCAGATCGGGTCAAATTTTCACATTCAATGGCTCAGATTACCTTAAAATAAGCATAATGCGATTTTATTTGTAGACAAAATTAAGTTCAAAGAAGTGAACTGAGGACGTAAAGGTTTACATAAACTTAATATTTTCCAAACTAAAAATATTATACAAAAACCCTTGGGCAGGTAAATTTTTATTTTCAATTTCGCATCTTACTGTAAAAGAACTTGCTCTAATTAGAACTAGCAGTGACGTCACCACTTTTTTGTACATAACTCGTTGATATTTTTTATTATAAATAGAACACACAACATTTTTTTTTTGGAATCCTAATGATTTATAATCAAATTTACTTATGATCTGAAGTGATTCGTTTGAGAGTTAGAGACAATTGGAAATCAACACACAAATAAGTAGTAACTTTAGACCACAAGTGTTATATACTTTTAGAATTGGCGTTATATACTGGAGAATCTAAAAGTGGAAAAAAAGACAATAAGAATACGCTATGGTATTCTATTAAAAAAAAGGTCACGTTAACGCAATAATTTTGATATATTGTATCGTATATTTAGTCGTATTTTTCAATATTTTACGGCAATTAATAGATAAGTTGAATTACTTGTTTTTACAGGAGTATATAGCCGCCTCCCGTACATTATAGTTAGAACTAGCGATGACGTTACAATTTTTTCGTGACGTCATCAACCTTTCTTTCTATAGAACACCTTATATATTATTTTTTTTCACATTCTCCAGTAACAGCCCACGAATATGTAACACTTGTGGTCTAAAGTTATTTATCAGAATCACTTTAGACAATAAATGTTACACATCATTGAAATTCTCAGTTACTGGAAAATTCAAAAGATAAAAAAAATATAGGATGTGCTGTTTAAAGAATATAGATGACGTCACGTACAAAAATGTGTTCAAGGATTCCAAAATATGGTTAGTTTGAAGAATATTGAATTTATGCAGACCTTTAAGTCCTCACTGTATGATCCACCTACGTAAAAGTTGATGGCAAGTTCGTCAGCACGAATTATGTATTTATTTATAATCTAAATAAAACCCCACTAAAGTATCCGGTATTTAATAATAATGATAATAACAAAAATATTAATCTCATCAATCTAGGCTGCCATAATTTGCAGATTCTGTTATGTTGTACATGTGCCTCACACTTGAAATTGATATCTTGCATCATTTGCGAATTACTAGTAGACAAGGAAAAAGTGTATTTCTCTCATTTATCCCCCAACCCCTCAAACGATTTAGCTCAAAAAACTAGCAAAAAAGTAGCAAAAACGAAAAAGGGCAACATATAGTCAGGCTGACAGATAGATAGACACTTTCTTTGCTTAACTTAAATTCTCGACGTTTCAAAACATTTTAAAAATTTAAATAAAAACCTTTACAAGAACCTTCAGTGATATCTACTATATTTCCAATTCGATACGTGGACATTAGGGTGGTCCAAAAAAAAATTGTTCTTCCGGCCCTAGGCTTAAATCATAGTATTTGATTAGTTATTACTAATTCCTGAAGATTAGCTCATTTAATTAAGTTTTAGAGGTCGCTCATTGGTGTTTTATTTTCCCATTCAAATTACATGGGAAATGCGTCATTATTCGTTCGTGGTGACGGTTAGCGAACAATTAAAGAAATTTATGGTAGCTCATATTATTTTCTGGTAGTCGGGGATCGTATAAAACATTTCCAGTGTCGGTAATGTAGGTCTCTTTGTATTCTATTGGGATTTTTTGTCCTAATGGCAGCGTTGAACGTAATTTGAATGGGAAAATAAAACACCAATTAGCGACCTCTAAAATGTAATTAAACGGGCTTAATTAAATGGGCTAATGTTCTGGAATTAGTAATAACTAATGAAATACTATGATTTAAGCCTAGGGCCGGAAGAACAATTTTTTTTGGACGTAATTTATTTTGGATGTAAGTAATTTTAAAATTCTTGTAAGATTAGACAATGTGCCTTATTCGCTGATTAAATACGCCTAAGTTATTTGTACGTATTTCTGAGGAGTACGCCATTTTGACATTTCCTTGTCTATATTAGCCATCAGATCATCGCCCTTTTGCCCACAGAAATATGGCAAAGTCAGAGATGATCCACTCCATTACTCAAATTATGTATTCTCTCCGCTCCAGAAATTCCACTTTACAAAAGCGGTAAATTGGACATCGCCTAATTACCATCAATTGGATAATTATTGCAAATTACGAGTACCCCTTATCTTGATGTACGTCGCATACTGGAGCACTGATTAGTGTCATAATCACTTCTCATTACGCCATTATTCGCCCAATAAGCGCTTTCAGCCACCTATTTAATAATCTTCGTGGTCTTTTTGACATTTTTCCTCTCTGACAGCTTATTGTTTCGGGCCCCCTTAATGCCCCATTAAAAATCAGACTACCGCTGCCGGAGAAATTACTCCAGAATATTCGTCGCGTATATGTACGAAGCGCTGCATATTAATTATACGCGGTATGTGTTAGCAATATTCTGCATAACGACGAAACAACCCGTTTAGTCAGCATTTTGTTGGACCCGCCTAATGGGACTTGGCTACACTGAAAAAAATGTTTGGTTCATATTACACCGAACTTGTTAACAAGTTTATTCCGTCAGTGACAAGCGTTATATTGGGATTTGTTGGGGTCGCTAAAACCATTGCCAAAACAGTTCGATCACATCACATTTTCAAAATACAGCAGAAACTTAATTATCTGAACCTCAATTATACGAATCTGAACGCTCAGAATGCTTTGCCTTTTTTTTCGTCAGAGGTAGATAGTGTGGAAGTTTGAGAGCGTGCCAATAGTGAAGAAAAGTGGGTGCGCGTCCTTGTTTTCATGACAATATAAAGATGAAGACAATAAAGAAAAAAATAGCGGTTCTGCAAACATGTCTAGTGCGTTGTGTAGGAGGCATATATGCGCGGTTAAAAGGATAATGCGATATATGTAGATCTTAGTTCAAGTACATAATAATATATAGTGCTAGTCTCAAGTCCCCTCCCCCCTCGCATCTTTTGAACGGTTATACTTAGACTAATGAAATTTGGTGATTAAAAATAAACGAATGTAAGCTTCTCTACGAGTTGAGGCAGGTGAGGCAATCGTCAAAGATAACGCCACAAAGCCACTGTGACCAATAACTTTAAATGAGACCCTATGGCAATGACACCTCGTTTGAAAGATATTTTACAGACCTGTTCACTCATACCAATTTTGTTTGGGTTTGATACGTTTTTACTTTTTTGAACTAAAATTTTAGTGTTCATTTATTTAATCAACTAAAGGTAGTTTTAGTAATACTAATAAAACTACTAATAAATACTTAAAACTTACTAATAAATACGTACAATGTTTTGTTGACAATCGAACGACAAAACGAGCAAGCAGCAAAAAAAGACAAACCTGAAATCTAAGAAATTGGCCATTATCAGCTTTAGTGAAATTACCTAGAAACGTGCTTTTATCATTTAGCAGTTAACAGTTATCAATGATAACTGTTAACTACTGTTACAGTGACAACATGAAAACTAAAGCAAAAAGTTTAACACTGATAACTTATCAGTGTTAAACGTTTTGCTTTAGTTTTCATGTTGCATTTCAGAGAGATGGTTTACCTAACAGAAATGAATAAGATAACGATAACTGCAGATGATTGGTTACGGAGACAGAACACGAACGCAGGCCGAAGTTGTTCGCCTATTTCAAGATAAATATCCGGAGTTGCCGCCGATATCTTAAGGTACCGTAAGTAAAATAGAGAAGCAGTTTTGGGAACGTGGACATCTACGGCAGCTAAAGAAAAATCCTCCCAATATACTCAGTGATGATCAGAAATTGGATGTAATGCTTATGCTTGAAGAAAATCCACATACGTCGACTCGTCAAACATTCCTCGATTCTCCGCGTATCGACAGAAAATCAGATGCACCCATATAAACTGGTACCAACTAATGAGCTCACGGAAGACGATTTTGATAGATGAATACTCTTTTGTCAACAAATGATTTAAATGATAGATGACAATACTTTACAAATAGAAAATGTTTTATTTTCGGATGAATCTACATTTACACTTCACGGCCATGTTAATCGCCAAAACTGTCGTTACTGGTCGAGAGAAAATCCTCACTGGATGAATACCTATTACACACGCAAAACCCTGAGAAAGTTCATGTTTGGGCAGGGATAATTGGAGAAAATATCATTTATCCCTTCTTCATTGACGGCAATTTGAATGGAGAAACTTATTTAGCGCTGCTCCAAAATAATGTTGTACCGACAATGGCAAACTTGTATCCAGCTGAAGGAAACCCACAACTTCCAGGTAATGCAATATGGTTCCAGCAGGATGATGCACATTACGAAGTCAATGTCCGGCAATATCTTCACACAATATTTCCAAATCGCTGGATAGGAAGACGTGGTTCTGTAGAATGGCCTGCACGATCACCTGATCTCACGCCGTTAGACTTCTTCCTATGGGGATATATAAAAAGTATGATCTACAAAACCAATCTCGACGATTTAGCTGACTTAAGAAGAAGAATAACACTTGCAATTAGGCCGATTACCCCGCAGATATTAACTAACGTTAGAAGACATTTCTATTTACGTTAGGATGCTGCCAAGATGCTGGAGGCATGCATTTTGCTGCATTAATAATTATTTGTTTTTTATTTTAATGTAAAGAATTTCCAACGGTAGATGAACTTTTTTTTCATTTCTGCAATTTATTACATTATTTTTTTAACATTTAAAACCATATCAGTTTTGAATATAGAATGAAGACCGTTCGAATGAAGTATCACAAGCCCCTACTTCCAATTTGAAAATTTAGGGGTTGTAGCTTCACCTGAAGGGGGGTTGAATTTAGGGATGACATTTTTACGTCGCAAGATGTCATTTTAGAATTAGAAATTGACGTGTCTCAGAATTTTCTAAAGAAATGCATAATAATGGAGCTACTGAATTTATTCCATTTAGCTGTTCCACACTGTATGTTATAACATGCAAATATATAAAATATAATAAAATATAATATGCACTTCCTTCCAAAGGTTTTTGAAATATTGTACATCGAATATATAAAATCATACACGCGGCAATATGACGATGTGGACTCTTTTTTGTCAAAAATAAAAACAAAAATTCCTAGGTATCTTAGTTCTTTGCTTATATCAGTAAAACATGCGTTGTAAAGGCATTTACCATGTAAATAAGAACTACACATTTGAGGTAAAATACCTTCAAATAATTATTTAAGGTAGCTATGAAAGAAAACATTTAAATAAAATGTCAAATTTAGGTGCATCTTTTAATCCGTCATTTAACTTCATTGTCCATTCTGAAAAAATAAATATTTCGCAAAATTGACGTGTATTTTTCATTAGGTACTAATAATCATCATTTACAAAAATATGGTATGTATGTCACTGATACCTACATATAAGCAACAAAGGAACCAAGACAGAAATTATGTGTTTATTTTTGACAAAAAAGAGTAACTATCCACAGTTTACTAAAAATTACGGCATATTGCCGAGTATATTATGTTATACAGTAAGCTGCGAAAGTATTCGCACACCCACTTTTTGAGGATTGCTAAAATTCTAATAATATCTGTACTGCATTATTGATTTTTTATTGATTCTGATAGGATTACAGCTTGTGAAATTCTGCGTCTAATAAAAGCAAGTTGAAGGTGATATGTGAAAATATACTGGGTGTAACAGGAACATGGTACACCCTCCTTTTCTCCTTTAGTTCCACCCTATACATCAATTTATAAGCATAATAAACTTATCGCCTGATAAAAAATAATAAATTAATAATGGAGAGGATGTATGTACATTTGTAATGTATTTGAATTATTATAATATCGATATCTTATTTCTAATAAGGCGTTACCTGTAGGGACCAAATTTTTCAGGAGTAACTAAAAACATATTATTTGAAGGAATGATATCAAAACTCTTTTTTTTTTCGTTATGAGGAACTTGTGTGCAATTTAACGTTTTACAGGTGACTGTTACTTAGATATGTATATTAGAACTTTGTGCGTGTGGACCTATTGAATTAATTTTCACCATTATATTCGGTATACTGGATTTTTGTTCAGTGTATTCTGCATAACGCCGAAAGGACCCGTTTATCGAGATTATTTTTTTTCGACCCGTGTTTAATGGGGCCCGGCTAACTGACGTGGTGAACGCAATAACTTTGGCATTTAGCGTATTCGGACAAAGCGAGCAAATCGACGCAGGCAGGAATTTTTAATACTTTTACGTGTTTAGCGCGTGCGTCGGTACAGGTGATCGCGACTACAGGTACCGTTAATTGGATCACCTGCCGTCGATGGCCCGCAAAAAAAGCTCCTCCACCCGTGGTTCCTCCTCGCGCATCTCGCGCGTCCGCACACTAGAGAGATCTCAAGTCGAAATTCGACGTTGGCGAGTCGCAGTTGACGCACTCGCATGAGATTTAGGTATTCATCGAACTTCTGATTATTCATATAAAAAAAAATCCTCATCAATGTTGGCAAAGCCGAGCAAAAAGGACGTACATAGGGGAAAGAGGGCAAATACCGAACACTCACGGAAAATTGGTGGTAAAAATTTAGTATGCATTTCATGAATATCTCGATTTATAATACTCAATAGAACATTGATTCCTTTATGATCATTAACTCTAAAAACCACAATAGTTTACAATACTTTTAAAAAAATATATATATTGACCAAGAGAGGTAATGTCGTCATAGGGTTGCGTAAAATCAATCAGGAACAATTTGACATTTTCATAATAATATAAAATATGTCTAGACGATTTTTCTACAAATTTTCTATACAAGGTAACTTTTTTTATTATCAGAACCACACAGTCGGTTAAATGGGCAAAGTACGGCAGAATTTTGAGAAGAACCAGTGCTGTAGTAAAAATTGTGTTGTTTTCAGATTAATGGAAACCATGTGGACTTATAAAAAAGTTTATTTTTGCAACAATAATATGTACAACAATGAAAGAAAACGGACATTTATTATTTTGATAGTGAGAGAAATAGTGACCCAGCTAGTAATATGCATTTTGACAGATACCTGGTAAATTGACTATTTTCTAAGTTGAAAACCAGTTAAATATAATATTGTTTATGAAACCAAAAGATTCAACTCTTAAATTTCTCTACTATTAAATGCGTCTCTAACTTTGAAAACCTACTTTTATCAGGTTATCGCCTCTCTGGGTATCAAAATACATATTATTGGCTCTATCACTGTTTCTCTCACTATAAAAATAATAAAATAATATGACAGTTTTCTCTTCATTGATGTATATTGTGGGCGTACAACCAAAACCCTATAAGTCCCGAAATAACAGTTTTGAGAAAATCGTGTGTTAATATTGTAGGCGTATTATACAATCAAGCAGCTAAACTAAGCATTTTATATATATATATATATATATCTATGTACAAGTATTTTCAACACATTTAAGAATAGTTAGCAATAAATAGAAAGACAGTTCTTTTCAAAACGAAAATATTTATATTATACAAATATATCACTTGGAATTCAATCACACTATCCATGGAATTCAGGGGGAATAGCAATTTGGCATAATTTCATGAGATATATTATTCTTTTTTTTAGTACTTTTTGGTACTGCAGTGGGTACTGGAACCTTCGGCGTAGAAACAAAAAACTGGCGTTTTCTACGAAACACCGAACTACTATACTTTTCTCGACGCGCGTTTCGACTGGTGGGTATCGGAAAATTGTCCTTATTCATACTACTGTTACACTTAATGATTTATAAACTTTCAAAAGCATCCAACTGTCTACTGTTTGTTAAAAGCTGTTAAATGTCTATCCTATGGTTGTTGTGAAAAGCGTGCTGGGCAACACAAGATTTTTCTGTCCTGCCATATTTCAAATGAGCCATGTGTTCTTTAAATCTAGTCAAAATAGATCTTTTTTGTTTGCCCAATATACTTTTGATCACAATCTTTACAACTTATTTCGTATATTCCTGACTTTCCGTTATTGTCGATTTTGTCTTTGGGGTTACCCAAAAGCGTCTGTAGTTTATTTTTAGAATTATAAACCAAATTGATATAACTGTTTTTAAAAATTTTATCTAGTCCGCGGGTGAATATGGTAACGAAGCAAATTTCGAATTGTCAGTATATCTACGAAAAGTCGTGGAATTGTACAGGGTTCTCTTAAATGTATGCTTCCTTATTAACTTATCTATTAAATGGACTGAGTAACCGTTATTCTTAGCTATATTCTTAATTAATTGTTTCTCATGTTCAAACCTATTTTTACTGAGAGGTTTCAAATTGTTTTCAGTATAGTGGTGAATATTTTCAACAACATGAGGGAACGGCAATTGGTAACTCCTTGTCACCTTTCATTGCAAATCTTTTTGTGAGTAAATTTGAGATAGAAGTAAAAGATAAATTCGAGTATTTGCCTAGAGTCTGGTTTAGGTATGTGGACGATATCTTCGCGGTATTTGATACAAAAGCAAGTGGTTTAGATAATTTTGTTGCTAAATTAAATAACCGTTTCCTTACCATAAAATTTACATATGAAATGGAACACAATGAACAGCTACAATTTTTAGATGTATTAGTTATTAGAAATAGTGAAAATAAGTTATAGTTTGATGTATATAGGAAAGAAACCGCGACTCTTAGATATATTTCCAACGATTCACACCACCCTTTTCAACATAAAATGACAAGTTTTAATTTTCTAATTCACCGTTTGTTAAATTTCCCCCTCAGTAAAGAGAGGGTTGAACATGAGAAACAATTAATTGAGAATATAGCTAAGAATAACGGTTACTCTAGTCCATTTAATAGATAAGTTAATAAGGAAGCATACATTTAAGAGAACCCTGTACAATTCCACGACTTTTCGTGGTACAACAAACAGAGACAGTTGGATGCTTTTGAAAGTTTAGAAATCATTAAGTGTAACAGTAGTATAAATAAGGACAATGGTCCGATACCCACCAGTCCACTGTTTGCTCTGATAAACAAAGACAGTTACGGTTCAGTGAACCGTGGCAACAAATTTAGTATAAATAGTGAAAGTGTGTAGGCCAGAAATTAGTTTTAATCTACTTCTGAAGATGCCAACTTGGTTGGCGAAACGCGCGTCGAGAAAAGAGTAGTAGTTGTGTGTTTCGTGGAAAACGTCCAGTTTTTTTTACTTATTGGTAGCAATTTATCATACAATTTTTTAGCTGTTTTAGATATGCTGGGGGCCTATCTTTTTCAAATATGCGTATTGGTGTATAATCATTACTATGTGCGTACTTATATTCAATTATTTCCGGGTATTGCTTAGAGTATCGTAAAGCTAGGGATGTCGTTCTAGTCTCAGTCTCTCAACAGGGAATATTGAATGAAGTCGCATGAAAACAGGGAGAAGTGTAAATACGCCATTACGCATTCACTAACTGGCTTCGTCACTAGGATAAATCTATGTCGTGATAAAATATTATAGTATTGTGTACTCTGTTCTATTACACTTACCTGTACTTTGAAGACATCCACCGAAAATGCAGATGCGTTATTTAGCTGCTCATAATACAATTACATAAGTACAGTAGAGCATCAAGAAGGAGAGTCATGTTCGGAATTGCTCAGTTCTTCACACATCAAGCCCCAATGAAATATTAACAATATGTTATTACGAAAGTGGTCCAAACACGGTCGAGACAGGTACAAACATCGTCGTATTTGGTCATGTGTCGTACTCGGAACTCCATCATTAATTCTTCCAGATATGTGATCGATTAATGATTCCTCCGGTAACAGCTGACAAAAATGAGCAGTGTTTTTAATAAGCCGTTCACTAATTGTATAAAACCCATGTAAACAGTTCGAGTCTCCTCGTATCAATTAAATCTTGTAAGATATTGCTTTAGGTAGTACCAGGACCGTAATGTATTTTAAAAGTACTAAAATTTCAAAAATCAAAAAATTTCCTAATTTTTTTTTTTTTTTTTTATTTTTTTTTAAAAAAATGATTTATTATTGGTTCTAAATGGATGGGAATTAGTGATTTGCCTAAACATAATTGATATGCATTTACAAAATAAATATCTATGTTGATCAGTTTAAGATTATCAAATCCTGCAAACGTAAGACGCCACTTTTTTTAATTTACTTTTGAAGAACGAAATACTTTTTCACGTCAAGTTATTAGGAATCTATTTTTTTACATTTTGCAAATCAAGTAAGTAAAATCTATTCCAACATGAAAGTAAACAGAAATTAATAAGACAAAAACTGACAAATAATATAATAGATAAATAAAAAATAGAAAAAACTTCGCACCGACAGCTTCATTTAATCCAGTTCTCGTGGCGTTCTTACCGGGGGGCATGGCCTAAAATTACGTCACAAAACTCACTATCCAGTAAGATTATCGTTAATCATAACAAGACCAATATTATAATATGATAATACCATATAAAACTATATGGTATTACTGCTAACCTGCTATACCTGCTAACTTCAACGGACGCATATTATATAATAAAAAACTTATGTCAGTATGTTCCGCATTATATAAAGTATAATGTATTGTGGGGTGATTTCAGAGTTGAGACATTTATTTTAACAGATTGTAAAACTCTTAAAAATAAATCATTTTAACAAAAATCACACTACATATATAAAAATTGCAAAATAACGGTGATACCTACTAACAAATAAATAAAAGTTGTACTATTTGTTTGATACTCATACAATCTTGTCTGATGTATCCATGACTTAATGACATATTAATAAGGATTCCGATATGTGAGGAGGAAGACAAAATTTCTACGTTTCTCCTTCACTATTATGATAAAGTTAGGATGAAAATAGTTAAAAACTGTGCATACACACTAAGGAAAAAAATTGATGGTTTGAGAACCAGGAAAGACAGCAACGAAGCAACTGCAGACGTTACTTCGGAGAGGTTTAAGGTCTGTTTAAGGAGTGGACAGGAGCGACTGCCACATTTCAAAACACAGTATCCAACATTTTTTCTCAAAAATTCATTTTTTTACTCCGAGCAGACACTATGCTTATTCCGCGTCTATTGCACTACCTAGAAAACGAATATCTTTCATAGTTACGCACATATATTTCGGCAAAACACAGTATCTACAATACAATTTTTGGTTTTCTACGCCAAAACCCAGCAAATGCTATTTTTTCAATAGTAAAATATAGGCGAAACCTAGTATGTGGTAGGTACTTACCGTGTATTGGAAGCGACATCCGGAAGAGAATATTTTACAAAATTTTCCCGTAATACAGTATGTGGCAATTACTGTGAATTGGAAAATATATTTTAGTTAGATGGTTTTACTCGTAACACAGTAAGTGGTCAAAGCAAGTGGTAATTAAGTGGTAATTATTGGTCACAAAGTTAATTGGTAATTATTGGTCACAAAGTAAGTGGTAATTAATGGTCACAGCAAGTGGTAATTATCAAAATGAAAATATTATGTGCAGATACACTGCTTTTTACTATATACTCTGCTCACGTTTTGTTAAACATATATGCCAAAACACAGCAACTACATTTTTTTTTTAAAAAACACAAGAATCTTTAAATTATTGTTTACGTATACAATAACTTGCAATTATAGTATCCTAAACTGTTAAAATTGTATTTAAAGATCTTTAATAGTCCGAGGGCCACACGTTTAAAGTGTTCTTTAATTTACTCAAAACTTTTAAAATAACAGTTACTGTGTTTTGAAATATGGCAGCCGAGCGGCTGAATGTTCCAGTGCAGCGAAGCTTCAAAATATAAGCGACGGACAGACACCGTAATTTTGCTACACCCTGTATGTTGTTATGTTAGTTCTAGTTATGTTAGTTTATTCTGGTTTCAGGATCATTATTTATGTACATACATATCTTCAATCTTTAAACTCCGGGCCTGATCCCGCAACAAAAATTGATATTACCATTGCCGCGGTATATCAGTATAACTCATTAACGACGGAACACTTAATTGGGCGAAATAACTGAAATATAATTGCATATACATTCTATCTTTCGGCGCAGCCGAGTTGTGAATGAAATAAGCGAACGTATAATTCAAACGTTGCGACTTTTTCGCGACATATTTTCTGCTTGTAATGCGATCCCGACTTACTTATACAGTATGTCAGCTGTATTATTCAAATCCCTCTAGTCAAAAACACATTGTTAGGGCAGATAAGTTACGCCACCCGAATACGAAATGCGCCACAGTTTCAGTTTCATTCATAACCGTCCTTTGAGGCAGTTTTTATATGGTGCATAAGGAGGCCACTCGTTAAATTTATTTATATAATGTTCCGAGGATTAAAAAAAGTGGACATGTCCTACGTGGTTTGGATGAGCTAATTTTAGTTGGCTGGTAGTTTGCTATTATTTCGTCAGTTTTAACAAGGAAAATTTATGAGATACAATTTTGCAAAACGGAAAGCATCCTTCTATTTGAAAGAATCATGATACGAGTATTTATTAAAGTGTACTGTAAAAAAAAAACAATATATATATCAACATATACAAAGCAAGTAAATATAAGAGGCAAATACGAAGAAAAGGAAAACATCAAAACAGTTATTTATTTTCGTCGTAAACTATTAGTTTTGGCTTAGTGTCGGTAGTTTTCACTTCCTTGGGGAAGAAGGGCTATTTACTAAAATATTAAATACTTGACCTAAACCTAAAACTATTTTCTTCTAAAACATATGTACCTACCAAATTGCACATACCTGCGTAATTGTACATAAATCTAACATATGTTATATAATTTGATACAATTTAATATAAAAGTTAGTCTGTTACTGGCAGGAGCAAAATGAGTTTGGTACTTCCAGAATGAAAGTCACATTTATTTTGCAAGGTACCTATACTAACTTTTATCTCTAAACCTATACTAACTTTTAATAAAACGTATATTTTAATCTAAAGAAAATACCCATTTGATAGGCGGGCTCTCGAAAAAATTTAGCGAGAAAAACAAAAAAAAAAATATGTTTTTGCATATTATTTGAGATTTTTATGACTTATTGTACTGAGGACAATGGTACCAATTTTGTTACACAGTGTAATCACGATAATTTTCTTCATTGTACATCAAGTTATTCACAAGCGAATCCTTTATATTATTTAATAGCTTTTTCTACCTTAAAATTATTTTACAAATCACACAATACAATATTGGACACATTAAAAAAAGTATCGGAAAATTTTCGTTCGTTTTTATATAAATTTCCTTCATTGAATTTTTTTTCTGAGAAGACATATTTTCTACACCTTTTTATACAAAAGACTCAGCTTCTTGGCTCATTTGTCCAGTTCGTTCAACCGAACATTTTTTCCGAGTTTTTTTTGAGGCTGGTGAATAGTATATTTTATTATTAGAATCGAATAAATAAATAGTGCTATTAACGTCTAAGGCAGCATAGAATTAGCGCTTCAGAGAATGCCACTAAGCCATATTCCTTTCTTCGTTACCCTTCCCTTTTGTTCACAACACAAAATGCCGTGGCTACTCATTACTAGCGAACGTAGTTTTTTCTATGTGTATCTAACGCTATTTTTTAGCATTAGACAATAGTGCTCGGGGGTCCTGTCCAATCACCCACAGCGACTGTTCACGCCGATGATGTATGTACGGCTACAGTGTGTCTCACAACGAAATGAATAGGTCTCGACGGTGGTTCACTGACCGAATTGGTAACTTTTTAATATTTTCCTGTGTTTTTTTAGTTTTATTACAAAAATCGAGTTTTTGTATTCATAGCCTATGTTTTTTTTAGGAACACTGTAAGTTTCCTAGGTTGGACGCCATTTTGCAGAAAAAAAAAAGTATTTTTTGTCAACAATTTTGGGTTTTGTTTAATAATTATGCACCAAAATATAGCTTGGATTTCCTGCTCCATTATCAAGAAATGACAAATGTATTTTACTTATATATGTTATTTTACCCGAATAGTATACGTCTGACATGACTTTCTATGGTATGTTGGCTTTGTTTTAGGTAGATATTATTTGATGACCACAATCTTTATATCTAGTCGTATCTTACTCACGAGCAGCCCAAAAAAATGTTTTTTTTTTTAAAGGGAGTGAAACAGATAAAGAAAATTCTAAAAAAACTATTGTTCTTTTATAAAGCTTTTTTTTTTTTAAAAAAAAAAACAAGAGACTCCCTAGCCTCCAACAGCCTCCCTAGCGAGGCAGAAGAGGTAATAGAGGTAATTTCACTGCTACAGCGGAATCTGAAAATTAGTATTAGTATTCATATTAGTTCAGTGTGGACAGGCTCCAAATTCATCTAATCATCAAGTATGTCTGTCATTTTGCCGCTTGTTCCAACGAAAGTATACCAATTTTACTGGGAACATTCTTTTTACTGATGAGACCAGATTCACGCAACATTTCTGCATAATTTTAGCCTTACATCCACCCTTACATTGAAAACCTCAGTTTTGTTAGGATTTCACACGGACAAAACACGTGCACTGAGATTTCCTCTTCCTCCAAGCAGAATTTACATACATGCTCTTGTCTTTTCTGCTAGACCAATTAGGTTCATATGCCATAGTTAGTTGACTTATGTCCTATTATTGTAGACTTACTACGATTTAGAAAACCTTTCCATCTTGATTCTAGAGGTTTTCTATAAAATGCGATCGTCTTTTTGCGTTCTGGAAAGCTTGTCCAACGGTTTTCATTATTTTATTTATCCTTTTACGTATGGATGTTTTTATGCAAAGTTTTGTCACACTGCAAAAAGGTTTTATTGCTATTAGAACCTTCTTTGGCTAGTGTATTCGCTTTTTCATTACATTTATGTCTTTTATACTCCAGTACTGAAGCGAAAGTCGCTTTGTTTTGTTTGCTATCTGTTTCAATACCTCTATGGAACTGATCGCTTTCAGTACTGCTGAGCTATAGAAAAAAATAGAAATTGATTGGTTCTCAGTTTTTTTGCCTTATTACTTCCACAACCTAGTACAGGATCTCAGCTACTTCAACCTAAAATAATCATTCCCTGAGAAATTTCCACCATTCCAACGAATAATAATTGCCATTTATTCATTTACGTATGGGCGTTTGTATGCATGGTTTTGTTACACCACAAAATTGTTCTCGTCCTACCGGGGTGCTCGAAGGGTCTTATTTGATTAGCACGTTAATGTAGGTCAGTTTTTTTGTGCTGATTCTGAAAAATAGTGGGGATTTTGAGAGATATATGATAATTGAAGGCCAAAAAGTATAAATGGAGACAAATTTGGAGAAACTTTTAAGAACACATGTGAAATTTCGGAAAAGTTTCAGTATTTTAGTCGCCGCCTTCAGTTGTTCATTACGTAGGTTTAAATAATGGGCACACAGTGTCGAGGGAGGCCTCGACACTGTAGATTTGAAGCCAAAACAAAAACATAAGAGTAGTCTTAACATATATAGGCATATTAAGTTACGAAGAAAATTACCAAATTCATGTTTTACAAATTGCTGTTACGATATTTTCTTTATGCCCACCATATCAAGAAATTGGTTTTGAGAAAAACTCGTTTATATTGAGATTGATAGTTTCTGTGGATTTTCTATACGTTTTAAGAAATTCGGTAGTGATTTGCCAGTCTATGTCAGCTCTTCACTACTATCAACTAGTGGATACAGACTTGCATTTTACATGCTTTCTTCTTTTACTGCAGCCTCCAGCCCTTTCTCTTTCTTCTTCTTAAAGCCGATTTTTCTTTCGTTGTTAGCAGGCCTTTGCTCTCAAACGAGTGCAAAGCGAATATAGATAAAATGTCTATAAATAGACAAGTAAAATGAACGAGATGCTGTCTAACTAAACGGTTCATAAAACTAAGAAGACAGAGTCCAACCGATTGTCAGAGATAGAGAGCTGGACAGGAAAGAAAACTGCCCTTTGACAAGGCAGCGATTGAGTATAGTGAGCGAGAGAGGGTAAAAGCGAGGAAGAAAACGGAGTGAATGGAGTCAGCCAAGAAGGGGATATTCAGGGTTTGTCCGGAAAGTGAATTTTTTCCCGAGACTGTACGCGCCAGCCCGCACCTTACGTGCTGGGATTGTGGTGGGGGGATCTGGCAACAAGATCCAACAAGCGTCAGTTGGCTACCGGTCGTTGTAGCGGTCGTATCACTCATTCTTTGAGAGTCGTTACAGTGACCCGGTGCAAGAAAAAATGCAACATTCGCTTTAGCAACGGATGGCGATCAAGTTTTGTGTGAAACTGGAGAAGAGTGCTGCGGAAACCATTCCAATGTTGAAGAAGGCTTTCGGCGTCGATTGTCTTTCGGACAGGCAAATTTTCCGGTGGCACAAGGCCTTCGCAGAAGGTCGGGAAGATGTCAACGATGAGAACCGCGCTGGAAATGTGAACCGTGTGCGTGGCTTGTGAACACTGACCGTCGTCTAAGTTCCGTTTAATTTCCGAAACATTAGGCATTACGAAAACCATTGTTCACGAAATTGTGTCGGAGTCTTTAGGAATGAGGAGGGGCCAGGTGTGCGCGAAGCTCGTGCCCCAAAAGTGCTAACGGACGATCAATGTAAAAGGCGCCTGAAACCTGCCAAGAACTTTTGGACACCTGCGAAGACAACCCCGCTCTCCTTGATGACGTCATTACCGGGGACGAAAGTTGGGTCTTTGAATACGATCCGGAGACGAAGAGGCAAAGTGCGGAATGGCACACGTCGAACTCCCTTCGCTCCAAGAAGGCCAGGATGTCCAGGTCAAAGATCAAGACAATGCTGATTGTCTTTTTTGATTGCCGGGGATTGGTCCATCATGAGTTCGTTCCGCAGGGGACAACCGTAACCGAAGTTTTACGCCGAGGTGCTGAAGCGGCTGAAACGCAGGGTGAATCGCGTCCACCCAGACATCTCAAAATCCTGGAAGCTTCACCACGACAATGCGCCTTCGCACACCTGCTTCCTCGGGGCCGATTACCTCGTCAAGGCAGGCATCACCATTGTTCCCCAGCCTGCCTACAGCCCCGATGTGCCCCCCCCCCCCCCAGACTTTTTTCTGTTTCCGCGCCTTAAAACCCCAATGAAAGGACAGCATTTTGTGTCGGTGAAAAACATTCAGAAGGCTTGCACCGACGCTTTAAAGGCGATTCCGGAAAACCACTACCGTGCGGCTTTTGATGCGTGGAAGACGGGCTGGAACCGATGTGTGGACGCAGGAGGAATGCATTTTGAAAGTTTCTAAAGATTTGTACACATAAAACCAGTAAAAACCATTTTTCAAAGCTCACTGACATTACTTTCCGGACAAACCCTGTATTCTTCTTGGAGTCAGCGTCCGTGTTTCCATGGCAGAGTGGCGGCAATTTTCTTTTGACTTCACTGGCTCAAGAGGCGAGCATTTTTTTATTCAGTGATCGGACAGGTCTTAAATTAAGCGAAAAAGTAGAAACGTAGAAAAATACATCCATAAAATTAATGAACCGATTTTTAGTTAGTCTGCCCCCTTAGCCCAACTTCCCCTAATTACAAAATGTTAGTATATTTCAAAAGTGCCAAAATGAGTATATACAGAGAAAAGTGATGGAGCAATATTATGAGATTCCTTCATGATGGGACACCCTGTATGAGGCACGTCTCCGAGGAAGGCCTAGCGCCAGCTGCCTCAATAAAAAGAGCGCCTGTAAGGTCCGGGCCCGCAGACGGGTGGACGTACACGTGCTAGGACTTATTAGCTTTCAGTTGTTTCAGTCTCACAGCCGACTAGACCGAGTTACTGTACCGCAGGTTTCCCCGGTCTCCTTATTCCTTAGACCGTCGTCGTCTACCGATGCGGGAAGATAACGACGCTCTCACCTCGTGAAAGGGGAGATCGAGAATTGTTTCAGAGTCAAAAGGACCTTCAACGAGATGATAGATATGGATTGTTCGAATCTAGGGCGGATGTTGTGATGTTTTTAGGGCAAAAAAATTGTTGTATTATCTTTGGATATAAAGGGATTATCGGTACATCTTGGCTCTGTGTGGTTTGATAGTAAAGGTGTTTTGATTTCCCGAAATAAAGATGAACTGATTCCCTTTATTAAATATCTATTTAGTGTTGTGCTCAGCAGGCAAAATAAATATTATTTTTATATAAGTATATATTTTTTTTGTTATGAGGCCATGGAATATAAATATCAAAAAAAAACGAGAATTTTTAAAATAGGTAACAGTCTTACGTGAATTTTACATATTATATAAATTATGGTTACTGTGGTGTGAAACGGTGAAAAAATGGTTTCATTTTCTTAAAACATACCATAAAGCCTTTGTCAGTCAATATTTTATTTACGTACCTGTGTGAAAATAATATGTTTTGATTTTGTAAAAAAAAGATACAGGCTGTTATTGTAGAACATTAATATAATTTACTGCAGAATGTATCATTCCATAAAATACGAATTAGTAATAATTAAATTATTTTATACCTGACTGATACAGAACTTTTTTTTATGAAAAGTCTTAGATGGCTTGCACCTCTGAATGCTCAACTTAATTTTGTTATTTATTCTTTTTTCGCTTTGTATATCATTTCTTTGTATCTTGAGGATTTTTGTAGTTCACTGATGTCACTAATTATCGAGATGATTAATAAATAATTATCCCTAATATCCCACAGTGTGTCCCGTTTTTTTGGAACCACCCCTATAACTTTGGAACGGGAAGTCGGATCAATTTGAAAATTTGGCAAATGATCAACTTTTGCTACGTGCATAATTAGACGAAGTGGCATTAAAATTACTCCATAGGCGTGCGCTCTAGGGCACTTTAAAGGGTCACTTTTTTCTAGAACTAACATGAGCGATTGGAGTGGATGAAATCCAATGACATATTCTTATTCAGCACTAGAATACACCCCCTGGTACAAAAATACAGGTACCTACCATTACTAGTTATCGAGATACAGTGTGTTTGGTTTTTTTTGGGGCCACCCCTATACCTTTGGAACCAAGAGTCGAATCCATTTGAAATCTTGGCAAATAATCACGGCAAGTAATTAATCCCTGCTACGTGCTTAATTAGGTAAGTTGATGACAAAATTATAACTAGGACTTTAAAGGGACTTTTTTTAAGAACTAATATGAACGATTGGAGTGGATGAAATCCAATTATTATTCGCCGAGAATCCTTTGCAAAATTCAAGTACCTACCGTAACCGTTTTTTTTTTGGTCTGACTTCTGGTTCCACGGGCTCGTCCCCACACAGGGAAAAGAAAAAAAAAGACAATGAGGCAGCCATTTTTGGAAAAAACAGAAGCTTCCCTGAAGATTCTGTATGGCCTTCGCTAAGTCTAATAAAACCCCTTAAATTATGTGTAGGTCCATGCCAAAATACGAGCATGTCAAATTCCGCTACCGCCAGTGATAGGACCTAAGCTAAGCTCCAAAAAAAAACAGACCCCGTTCTCGATAACTAGTAACGGTAGGATATCGTTATGAATAAGAATATGATTTTTATCTATTCCTATCGCTCATGTTAGTTCTTAAAAAAATGACCATTTAAAGTGCCCTAGAGCGCAAGCCTATGGATAATTTGTGACTAACTTACCTAATTATGCACGTAGCAGGGATTAATTATTTGCAGAGATTATTTGCTAAGATTTCAAATGGATCCGACTCCTGGTTCTAAAGATATAGGGTTGGCCCCCCAAAAACAAACACACTGTATCTCGATAACTAGTGGTGGTGCACTTGAATTTTTGCAACAGAATGAGGGGTTTCTATTCTTGTGCTTGAATAAGAACATATCATTGCTAAGATTTCAGATCCACTCCCAAAGATATAGGGGTGTTCCCCAAAAAAAAAAAAACAACCTGTTCTCGATGTTGAGTTCTTGAAAAAAGTGACCCTTTAAAATGCCCTAGAGCGCACGCCTATGGAGTAATTTTAATGCCAGTTCATCTAATTATGCACTTAGCAAAAGTTGATCATTTGCCAACATTTCAAATTGATCCGACTTTCCATTCCAAAGTTACAGGGGTGGTTCCAAAAAAAAACGGGATACACTGTATATACATGAACCCCCAAGGTAAAACCTGCAATAAATACTGGTACCTGCTACGATTTTTAAATGGTATTAGTGACAATGCGTTTTAATTTACCATTAGGTTTAAAAAAATCCTACTTAAAACAATATTTCTACCAAATTGTGTATGTACACAATATATATCACCGTATACCCAATTTGTAATTTTACCCTGATCCCCTCTACACACAAATTCACGTTTATATTACTGAACTAAGTATATTTAAGCAAAAACAGTGGTACCACCAGTAAAATACTATTTTTATTTAGTCATATAATTCATTTTTTTATAATGCTTTGAAGGCCTAGAAACTAGAAACCCTCATATTTTGGAAATTTCACCTATGCACAGTGTGTTCATTTTGTCCCACTTTTAACCCCTTCAGTCACGACCCTAGAAATATCATTCAGAAATATCTGAAATTTTAAACTATAAATGAATCAGATCCCTTCTTAGTTTTTCAATGACTCAAAACTAACTCAAATTAAAAAAAACTAACTAATCCCTTTAAAAATTACAGAAAAACCATATAAAAACCCACTACACATTACATAAATATATCAAAAACAAATGACTTTGGTTTTATGAATTTTTTTTATTGCAACACAAATGTATTTCACACAAAAAATATGAATATTTAAATCTCTATCATGATTTTCTTCATCAGATAAATACTCTTCATTGGTACCTATTATTTGGTTGAGTGGTTACTTCTACCCGTTCATCCAATTCACCCCAACCATTCTTTTCACTAGATAAGAATTATGATCTTTTTTTAAGTAATGTAACAGTTGTTCGTCTGTTAGCCGTCTTGACATTATTTTTAAATAAAAAAATTGGTTCCACCGCTAATATAAACTACTAAACTTTATTGCAATTCATACTGGCATATCAAAAATATTAAAGTATCTAAACCTATTATAAAAATCTGCCAATATTGTTAGTTTGAATTTTATCATTTAGTAACTTTGTCATCTAAGCGGGACAAAGAAATTCTAATTCCATTTACTATATAGTGACGATGTCCTCTGTGTGGGACACCTATATTTTTTAAATTATTTTGATTATCTCGTATTATACAAATAATTCCATTGTAGTAGAAATGCAAAAAAACAACCTACAACTTACGATTAGTATCTTTTTTTGCTTCCATAACACGGTAAAACTCCGAAAAACTTCAAAAACAATACTACACTTTTATCACCTATTGCGAGGCCTTAAACCGCTGGTGTCAACATGAATATTTTTTTTAATTGCACTTATTTTCTACAGATGTCGCCACCTACGTCAACACTTAGCTTAAATGTCCCTCAGTGGGTACTAATGAACTTAAAGGGTAGAAAAGTTTAAATAGACCGTCAAGAGTTATATAAATTTGATGTACTCTGTGGGGGACACGATGACTTAAAGGGTTAAATGGCTGAAGAAATGTTTTTTTTTGTGCTAGAGAATTCAGCAAAAAGTCGGCGTGTATAGATTTTTGTAAAGTTTTATGTCATATTATGTCGTCAAAAATGATACAAATTGTTAGATTTATTGATTTTTTTCCTAATAGAACAACCTGAACATTTTTAGCTACTAGTAGAGAACTTTTTATTAATAGAACTAATAGAATAGAACTTAATGTTACTAGTAGGATAATAATAATATAAGTGGAATTATGCGAAATAATTCACTTGTTTCTCCTAATAGCATACTGGTAATACTAATAATACCCAATGATGATAATAACAGGTAACAAACGATAAGCTCATTTTTTTAGATACTACTGAAAACTGCTGGAGTAAAAGTTGTAATCAATTTAACACAGATAGAAAAAAATAAAATGCCTACATGTGGCCTACATGTGCCACATGTGGCCTACCTCCGATAAAAAGTTCTATTTAAGCTACAGGGTTCCATTAGAAAAAAATAAGTTATGTCATTAAATTTGACATTTGACAGTTCGTAGCGTTTGTAATTGTTTAATTTGATATTATTTGATAGTTTGTAAAAACGTTTATATTGTAATGTAAAAACGTTTATAAAACGAAGTATAGTAATTTAGATAATTGAAAAGAACGAATTACAACTGAAATTAGAAGAATAACATGTGATATGTATTTTAAACGATTTGATAAATGAATTCCGTCATAAGTTGCAATGTCAACCAGTTGATGGACGCCATTTTGAGGAATTGTCACGATAATTAATAAATACAAATTTTACGATTTTTACGGTTTTTACATTTTGTGTTGTTTTCCTTGTTTTTTTTTTTTCAAGAAGTGGTGAAACCTCAAGAACTATTAAGAGGAAATATATTAAGTGTTTGTTTCTTGAGAAGGCTATTGAAATTATTATACAAAAATGACATTTCATTACAAAAATGCTTATGACGTAACTTAAAAACTGGTAACGTCACAGGCATGAATCAAGTCAAACCTACAATTCACCTATATATTTCAACGGGCTTTGAGAAATAATCACATTTTTGGAATTACTAAATTTATTCCATAAGTAGTTTATACACTGAATAGTAGGAAATTATTCCAGGGCTAAATCTTCGTCTTTTTTTTTGCTCAGTAGATTATATGTATAAAGCTAATTGCAAAATAAATATAGTAAACGTCTGTGAAAAAAATCGCAAAATACAAAGCTTGTTATTATAATTAGATAAGAAGAAGACGTAATTATAATTAGAACTATGCGGTAACATTAAAAAAATCCAAACTCCGGTCTCATCACGAAACCAGCCCGATCTTCTTAATTACTACCCGCGCCCATATTTTTTTCTATCGTGTGGCTTCCAAACCAAGAAAATATTTGATTTTTTTGTTTATCTGTTTGAGTCTCCGATAAGTACGTGGAATCGTACGTACGTTTTCGAATGCGTTCTGGAAGGTGGTGGGTAATGGTAGAAATGCCTGTGGTGGAGATCATCGACAGGGCAGGTGGTTTTTACAGAAAACACCGGGCGTCGGAGTTCTCTCGTCCGATTGGCTGGTTGACACGAGACCACGGGTGTACGCGATCAACGTACATTTCGGCTATATTGAATTAATTACCGGAATGAGGATATAAGGCGAGTTCGCCAGCAAGAGCCTCGTACTTTCATCGCGAACTGTGACGACATCGTTTGCGACGTATAAGTACCCAAAGAAAAATAATTCGTCGAACGCAAAGGGGTACCTAATTATTCTTCAGTCCAAAGAAATCTCTTCTTTCAAAACCAAGAGTGTCATCAAATATATGTCTTACAACAGAGAAACAACAAATAAAATTCTTTGAAAGAACTACATAGTCGTTATAAAGATTTTTTCAAATAACCATCTAGTAATTTGCAAAGATAAACATTGTCGTTGTATTTCTTCAATTCTAGATTGCATTTCTTTAACTTGACATTTTTATCTTAAAAAATAATTCCATAATTTGAGAATATACCTATTACTTTTATCTTTCAACAGAAAAATAAACTAGGTATTTTATTGTATTATGAGGTTTACTAACAGGTCTGAAGACAGTGCCCTCACATATAAATAACTGAAGACTTGACATACAATTTTAGCACTATAACATAATATCTATATTTTTGTATATTTTATTGTTACTGGTAATAAAATGTTGTCACTACTAATACACGGTCGGTGTCTTTGATTTTTTAAACTTTTAAACGTTTTTATAGAACCACATACAAATAAAATGGAGTTGAAAATTTGCATCTGGGGGTTCTCGAGGATGCTCTATATCTCCAAAATTATGACGACTTTCTACCTCCTCCTTCTTTCTTTCTGGAAGTAAATATTTTATTAACTTTATTATTTTAAACAACATGCTGTAATTTTGATGACCTGTTTAGTTTCTACACATTAATTTAAAGTCACTTTAGTGACCATTGTCTATGTATAAAATGATTGGTTTTTGAGATATTTCAGTTTTAAGAAAAAAAAAATGAAATTCAAAAAAATTTCTGTGTAAAATTTTTGGTTAATTTTTTTACCATTGACTTAATAAGGAAAGATAGAAATTGTTAGGTCAAAATGAAACAATATCTTGGGAAATTTATAAAATAATATATTTATTTAAAATAACGCATAAGGAAGATAAAATTGTTAAAATCCAATGCCCCAACCACTTTGATAAATAATTCGATATTATTAAGTAAAAACCAAATTTAGCAAAATAATATAGCATGTTTATATGCTATGGAAATATAGCATAGCAATTTACTTCCGGTATTTCCGGAAGTGCCAGAAAGTCGCCATTATCTTTAATGAGTAGATAGAATCCCTGAAAGCATCCAGATACCAATATTCAGCTCCATATTGTTTAAAGTTCTTCTAAAATGTTTTATAGTCTACTCATTGTGAAGCACCTACTATATTTTCTATTTATGGCTACTTAGTCACTCAAGAAGAATTTATAGATATAAGGTTTAAGATTTAATTTATAGATATAAGGTTTATATAAGAAAAAAGTGTTTTTATTAAATTCTACACAAGGTGTGTTAGGATATAAATTAAATAATTCATTGTATTGTTGCAAAAATAGTAATAATTATAAAAAAATTGGGCAAAAACAAAGTTATTTCATGAATTTTTTTGACCGTTTAAGATTGTAAATACGATTTTCAGATCGTGGCTCAGAAATCTTTTTTATGGATCTATAAAGATTTGAAATATCGCGTTTTTTTTACAAAGGCCTGGGTTACAAAATTATAATGCAAAAACTGTTGATGACCAATTTGGATGAAATTTATTTTATCATATTATAAAAGTTTTCTGAGCCACGATATGAAGGTCATATGTATATATCTAAGTGGTCGAAAAAAACTCAGGAAGAAAGTTAGCTTTTTTTTTCAATATATTTTCCAATTATTGCTATTTTGCATCAATAATAGTGCATTTTTTTTTAATTTATAACCTATGATACCCTAATACCTTTTTTTTTTATTTCTTCGACTTTTCTCTAAAATGAATAGTTATCTACAAGAATTGTGTTACATTATACATTTTTTTTTCAAAACTGGCGCATATTGCAAATATCATTTCTTATGATATTTCAGAGGCATTTCAATAAAAATATGGATCATATGCAAAAAGTCCAAGCAAAAACATAATACTGCCTGGTCTAAAAACAATGAGGCACATTCTACAAATTCGGAAACCGCACTCTCTTAGTTCTATAAAGTGCTGGGTTTACTAAATTTACTTAAATAAAATACTTAATATCATATCTTGCACCCTCAGAACTTTTCGTCCCTTTTCTCTTCATGGCGTATACCAATAATGCCATTATTGGTATACGCCAAGCTTTTGCTATTAATAATGATTTAAACAAAAATAAATAGAGAGATAAAAATTAAAATATTGTACTACTGTCATCAATAATAATTATAAATTGCCTCACATTCCATAATTCCCGATGGAATTATACTAACTATGAAACTAACGGAGATTTACGATCTAATTTAATAATAATTTTGATAAAAATCTCGGTTATATTGGAACTAGTATCGTCGAGGAATGTCGACGGAACTAGTTAGGAACTTTTTATAGAAATATAGAATGTTTCAAATTCGTTATTTTATCGAGCACGTAAAGTGACTGAGCTGTCTTCTAGGCAGGCAATTTTAATATTCACATTTTACGACTGTGCATATTTCAGGAGATATCGTTAATTAGTAAATATTTCTGTAGCAGGAGATAAATTATTTGTAAGCTTTAGGAGTACATTACCATACAATTCTCTATAAATTCGTATCCTGTTGGAACTGAAAAATGAGGTGCGCTAAATATGTTGACTACTAATCGTAATAAAGGTTTAAGAAATAAAGAAATGGTTTATACCACAGAACAAATATGTAGATTATTATTCTCTTTATTATACATTAAATTATATTCTGTTGATATTCTCAACAGAAATGTTGAATGATGGATGCTTAATTCAGGGGTTTGAAAGTGCGGGGGGAAACTCCTTACACACGGTCCCGACTACTTACACACGGTCGCGACTCCTTACACACGGTCGGAATCAGAGAAATAAAAAAAATGACAATTTAATTTATTCGAATAACACAAAATATACACTTATTTTAAATAGACAAACAACATATGTTAGATTAGTCAATAGCTTTTAATTATGTACTTTAATCAAACAATAATTAACAATTCAGTAGCAGCGCAGTTCAGTAGCAACGCGATCGTGGGTACAAAAACTGTAATGTTACTCTAGAGTTATGAAAGTATTCGAATAAGAAGACGCGACAGTATACAGTGTTTACTAAATTACATTTTCACTGACTTAAAGAAAGAATGCTTCTATTCAGATGTGGTTCTGATTTTTCAGTCGACCACTATACACTTATCCATACAAATCGCTTTATAAAAAATAAATTTGTTAAACAATGGAAGATGTTCTCCGAGCAAACTCTACGAATGACTAAATGAGTCTACAGTTCCGAGTCCGGACCTCGTTCTGGACGGCCGCTTTTGATTTTTTTGGCAAAACTCAAAAGCTTTTCTTTCGATGCGTCGCACATTAGATTTCGATCCAAAAAAAGTCATCAAAGTTGGCCGAGTAAAAAATGACATTTCTATTCTATCCTAAATTTATAACCTTATTTAATTTACATTATGAAGTACAATTGAACAGTCACGTCATGTTTGCCAAGACTCATGTGATTGCAAGATGGTATTTGGTTTCATACCGTATACAAAGTATTTTATTCGTCTGCTTATTATTATCAGGTATACCTTTCTACGGTACTAGGGTTAGGGGGTAAAAACTAATGGGTATAAAATTATTCATATTGAATGCATTAGTTTTCTGAAATAAGCATAAAAACTGATGTACCAGAACCAGAACACGAGGTTAAATAAGAAACTTTAAAAAAGTTGTGCCTCAGTGAACACAGATGTGTGCTACCACGGTTGTCATGGAAATATAACATTAAAAAAAAACATGAAACAGTAAATTATTGCATGAATCATATTATGATTGAAACACTTTTTTGTACAAAAATCACTAAAAAAACGTTTTTAATGACTGCCTTGAGTTATAAAACTTTGGAACTCAATTTTATAAGTAGGCAAAAACGTTTATAAGGAAGCATGCTAAAATAATATTTACCACTGGTGTTAAAAATGTATTTAACACTAGTATTAAATTGTTTCCTTTTATTTGTTTCTAACCATAACTCACTTATAATTAGTTGTGATTTCACAACGTAGATGACGATTGTTTCAAAATCAAAACTGAATCACGAAATCACTGAACGAAATCAAACCGAATGTCAATACACAAGTATATAAAGTTTCGATTTATCTATATTTTATTATCAAATTTAGAGCAAAAGTTTATTTAATTAGTTCCTGGAGTTGAGCAAAAAAAAGCACTCATAAAATAAAACGTCAATTTTAACACTTATGTCATAGTTATTATTTTAAGAAACATTTTAAAACTAGTAAATGTGTAAATAAGTTCATATTATAGGGTCAATTTTTTTTCAAAATCAATAACTTTTGAACGAAAAGATATACGCGTTTCGTGTTTGCTCTGTTTTAAAATTGCAATTGGAGCCTTTTAGCAGTTTTCACGTTTTTCCTCAATCAACTAAATCCGAGAAATAATAGGATTCTGGATTTATAACTGGACCAACCTGTATGTTTTTATAGAGTTGACTTATTCAGACAGAAGTCATTCTGAGTAAGGAGTCTAAACAGTTTTTGATTTTTTTTTTCAAAATTTAAATTTTTATTTTTAAATCTAGAGTTCTGTGAATGAAGTAAAAAAATATCAAAACTTCGAAAATCTTCGAAAATTCGTCTTTTTTAATGATAGTAAATTTAATACGGTTTTTCAATCTTACATAAATGATATGTTTCAAGGACAAGCTTTGTGGCCTTTGAGATTTAAAAACAAAGATTGCAATTTTTAAAACAGTATCTATTAAAAATCAGTTACTTTGATACATTCGTACTCAAAATGACTTGTAAATTGGAAATTAAACAAAAATATATAGGCTGCCCTATTTAAAAATTCTATTTATTTCTCAATTTGCCTAAAGTTCCTAATCTCAAATCTAATTGGCTATGGAAAAATATGGGAACACCAAATGGCTAAAAATCTCAAGTAAGTTTGTGTCGCAATCCCGCAAACTTTGGACTACCTCAGGGAATTACTCGAATTAAATGGTGTAGACGATAAAATTGTTAAGGAGTACATTCGGCTTACTAGTATTTGTATGAATCAAAATTTTTTTCAGTATAATGGTGAACATTTTCAACAACATGAGGGAACGGCAATGGGTAACTCCTTGTCACTGCAAATTTCTGCTTGTCACTGCCTTTCATTGCATATCTTTTTATGAGTAAATTTGAGAGAGAAGTAAAAGATAAATTCAAGTATTTCCCTAGAGTTTGGTTCAGGTATGTGGTTCAGGTATGTATATCTTCGCGGTATTTGATATAACAACAATTACTTTAGATAATTTTGTTGCCAAATTAAATAACCGTTTACCTACCATAAAATTTACATATGAAGTGGAACACAATGAACAGCTACCATTTTTAGATGTATTAGTTATTAGAAATAATGAAAATAAGTTAGAGTTTTATGTATATAGGAAAAAAGAAACCGCAGACTCTTAAATATATTCCCAACGATTCACACCACCCTTTTCAACATACAATGGCAAGTTTTAATTTTCTAATTCACCGTTTGTTAAATTTCCCCCTCAGTAAACAGAGGTTTGAACATGAGAAACAATTAATTAAGAATATAGGTAAGAATAACGGTTACTCAGTCCATTTAATAGATAAGTTAATAAGGAAGCATAAATTTAAGAGAACCCTGTACAATTCCACGACTTTTCGTAGAGATACTGACAATTCGAAATTTTCTTCGTTACCATATGAACCAAAATTCACCCGCGGACTAGATAAGATTTTTAAAAATATTAATATCAATTTGGTTTATAATTCTAAAAATAAACTACAGACGCTTTTGGGTAACCCCAAAGACAAAATCGACAATAACAAAAGTCAGGAATATACGAAATAAGTTGGAAAAATTGATCAAAAGTATATTGGGCAAACAAAAAAGATCTATTTTGACTAGATTTAAAGAACACATGGCTCATTTGAAATATGGCAGAACTGAAAAATCTTGTGTTGCCCAACACGCTTTTGACAACAACAATAGGATAGACATAAGTAATTTAAAATTAATTAGAAATGTAACAAACAATAGACAGTTGGATGCTTTTGAAAGTTTAGAAATCATTAAGTGTAACAGTAGTATGAATAAGGACAATGGTCCGATACCCACCAGTCCACTCTTTGCTCTGATAAACAAGGTCAGTTACGGTTCAGTGGATCGTGGCAATAAATTTAGTATAAATAGTGCAAGTGTGTAGGCTAGAATTTAGTTTTAATCTTCTCCTGAAGATGCCAACTTGGTTGGCGAAACGCGCGTCGATAAAAGTGTAGTAGTTCGGTGTTTCGTGGAAAACGTCCAGTTTTTTGTTTCTACGCCGAAGGTTGAAGTTTATTTTTTATTCTACAATTTTTGAGATTTCTGCGTGGAAATCTCTGTTATTAACTGAGTTCCATACAAAAGACCAATCTTTAATAAACTTTATACTGACCAATCTTTAAAAAAAAAAGGTATTTGACTTAATTTATTAAATTGAGTGTGTTAATATTTCTTTGTGATAGGACATCCATTACTTCTCTTGTCGCATAGACACACACAGGATGACTTTCCGTTTCACTAAAATATTTTACCCAACTATCGGCAAGACTATGGATTTCCCCCGTAACGTCATGGTTTAATTCCAATATTTCTAGTGGAATATGTGTGGTGTAAAAAATGGCAGCTGATATTCGTAAAAAAATCGATAGTTTTGAGGCATTTATTAAAACGGCGCCCACAATGCCGCAAAGGAAATTACAACTTTTTCTCTACAAGTTTATAACCCGAGGTTGTTTATCATTTTACTGTACACACAGGTGAATATATTAATATTGGTATTTATAAGGCGAGGAAACCTACAACGGAGATAGTAGCAAAAAAAGTAACCAAGTTGTGGGTGTAATTCTCGAGTTCGACAATGACTAATGAAAGATTTATGAATTATGGTTAAGGCAATTCGGCTAATTTTAGAAACAGTAAGTTAATGACACTAAACAAAACAAGTGCGAAGTCTTTTTCTAAAGCAACCTGTTTTAAAGTTATAAAAAAGTCAACAGAAAAAAAAAACGGTTTTTAGATTTTTGTTACTGACACAAGAATTGTTAAAAAAGTACACATCACATCACACAAGCTAACATATCAGAAAAAAAAATACTCCACTGGATGTTAAAACAATTGAAAAGTTAAAAGTATAATACTGGAATTGCTTTTCTTTAAGAGACTATGAAATAATCGTCATAGAAGTATTTCATTTCATATTAATACGTCCCTCCCTATCCTCAAGAGTATTCGAAACATTACTTGAAACAAGAGAAAATTCATAAAACACAATTTAAAATTCCTTGAAATATTTTCTATAATATATGTATTTAGTTTTATTTCCATATTGAATCCCCTCGTACATTCTAAGGGTAGGAAGATGCCAGGAGGAGGGCACTATTTTTTTATTACTATGCAAATTGTAGGGATGAAGGGGGCACTATAGGACACTTTTTATTTTGAAGCTCATATCTTTTTCAATTTTTAAAAAATTGGTTCTCTGTTAATTTGGTTGTTACAGCTCAATATATACATATGGCAAAACAAACACATTTGATAGTAGTACGCCGTTATTACCTTTTAAAAAAAGTGTTCTCTCTGTCTTCAGCTGCCTTCCTGGAGGGGAAGTTTAGGACGTCGCTGGGGCAGTTTAGGACTGATAATAAAAAAACGAGATAATTCTCGTCTTCTTACTTTACTTATTGAAAGCAATAAATCGCTTGGTAGGTAACAGTCTTACAAACCTCTTTTAATATATTGTTTTCTTTATAGTACAGTAGATAAATTGTAATAGGCAATCACAAACATAAATGTCAACTTATTGGAACCTTGATTAAGACAGAAATCAGTCTCATAATTTTTTCTTAGAAAATAATCTACTAATATCTACTTTCTACAGCTCCCTTTAGAAAATGTTAAAATGCTAAGTATTAAAATTATTAACTTTGTAACAAATTAAAATAAAGAAATTTAACTCAAATAAAAAAGACACGTCCTAATGTGCCCCGTAAACAAGTTCGTATTTTAAAAAATTTTAGAGTAATCGTGTGCACAAGAAAGGTTCAAAAACAGACCAATAAAGAGGCAGTTATTTTTTTTTGTCAAACTTAAAATCCCGATGTTAGAATATTTGAAATCTATTTCGTATACTAATGATATATGTATGTACTTCCACTTCACTACGTGAATGTGGAAGTAAAAATAGGTTTTCGTGTCAAATATTACGGTTCATCCTAAATACCGTGTTCTCGTAAAAGTTACTTGCAATAAAATCGTCGGTACAAAGTATGCCCATAAAATGAGCCACACCGATGTTATCTAGCGATATGAGTTGGTTGTTAAAAAAATTTACGGTTCGTGCAAACGCTTACCGCCTTTAATTAACATCGAGTAATTAATTTTACATGAAATAACCGAGTAATATTGAACGCTATCTCGTACAGGTATTTTGACCAGGAAGGTAAAGAGGAAAATAAAATTAAAGCGTTCGCTCAGTAAAATTACCTGCATGTTTTCTAAATAAGGAAGAATTAACCAAGGTCATAACAAAGTGTAAGTGACAAAATAAACAAAATATACTCATCTTTTGAAATATGCAGAAAGAGTTGCTATAATAGCTGAATATTTATTACTTACTTAACCTAAATTATTATTACACGATTACAATGCTTAAACTTAAATACGAATTTAAAACTTCACGTTTTAGAAATAATTATATTCTGTTTTCATCTTCGTTTGGGTTTTTTCACAAGCTCTTCTTCTTGCAGTTTTTTACCAATATGTGGTGCCATTTACAACACGGTTGTTATTATTGTTATACTTATTACCTACAAACTTCTGTAATTACGCACGGCCGAATTTTAATTTTAGTACTTACATATTTCTTGCCATAGTCAGGGGTATAACAGAGGTATATGTCATGTCACTGTTTGATTTATATATTAAATTATTTGTACAATGAAAGCTCCCATAAGCGAATACTCAGTTTTTAAGTTATATTTATTTAAGTATATAACACAAATAGGTATATTGTATACCAGTATATCAATAAACGTATGTATGTATATAAAATATAATACGTGTAGGAGTACACGTGTACGTTTGTACAAAAGAGTGATATCATTCAAATATCAAAAATATCTCACATATATGACATTAAAATTACATTGATACACAATGTTTCCCAAGAAGTACCCACCATATAAAGAAAATATTTTATCTTGAAATTTAGGTGAAAACTGATTTCTGAACAAAACAATAAATTGAAATCAAATATGATATAAAAAAATATATAGCAATCCGTTGAAAATATCAATTAGGAAGTATTTACTTCCAGTATAACCGGAAGTGACAGAGAGTCGCCATTAATTTAGATAAATAGAAATACCCTATGCATAATGCATCCTATAATATATTATACAAATACACTTTTTTTAAATGAAACACAATATACATGGTGGTTGTTTTAATATCACCACCCCATCATATTATATAAATTATAAAAGAAATAATATAATAATATGGCTTATAATTTGGCTATTTTAAAGGGACAAAATTATTTCTGGTGTTTAATTGACTGTGGGTGGTCTACTAACAATAATAGTACACTGTTATTAATATCATCCATTCTAATACACATCATTTTCCTAATATTACTGAACTATTCATGTAGTGAAGTAGAAATATAATTTCAACAAAAAGTTAAACATTTTTTTGTTGTTTACATAAGCCCAAAAGGTTCTAAAACATCAAAGTTCCGAGTTTGGACGAAATAAAAAAACCATCCACATGGTCTTCCGTCTGTCGTTATGTATGTATGTACATAATGTACCAGGTGATTGATTGAGAATGATATCTGTCCCCTTCTATCCCTGTTAATATTTGAGATAAAATTTGCGCAAATAATTAATATGTCTTTATATATATTTTTTTTAGAAATAAAGGGTGCGGCAAAAATCTAGGACGTTTTTCAAAGAGTCATAAAAAATTTATGGTCTGTTCGAAAAATAATTTAACGGTACAAAATCATTCGTGATGTCATAGAATCTGTGTTAAAAATAAAATCAATTTTAAAGAAATATTTTTGAGGTGAAAAATCATGTGTGAAAAATCACGTCTTGCAAATGATGTCCGTTTTCTGCAATGCATTGTTCTAGCCGTTCATTGAAGTTCGTGCTGACTCTCTGAAGCATTTCTCTGTCAATACCTGCGATTTGTTGACGAATTGCTTTTAGGTCGTCTAATGTGCGGGGCTTGTCCTGATAAACCTTGGATTTAAGGTAGCCCCAAAGGAAGAAATCGCACATTGACAGGTCAGGCGAGCGAGGGGGCCAAGCAACATCACCAAACCTGGACACAATACGATTATGGAATGGCTCACGAAGAACATTCATGGTAGCCCTGGCTGTATGGCACGTGGCTCCGTCCTGCTGAAACCATACACGATTCCTTGCGATACGTCTTCGTCTCAATTCAGGAATGAAAAATGTGTTGATCATGTTCATGTAGCGCTCTGCATTGACGGTGACAGCTACTCCGTTTTCTTCAAAGAAAAATGGTCCAATAATGCCAACGATGCCTACAGCACACCAAATGGTTACTTTTGGACTATGTAGCGGTCTCTTGTGCATTTCTCTGGGGTTTTCGGTAGCCCAGCAGCGACAATTTTGTTTATTCACTACACCGTTTAGGGGAAAGTGAGCCTCATCAATCATCAAAAAAGTCATGTTTTCATTCTGCTGAAAAACTGTTTTCATCTGTTCAGCAAAATTCACTCTTTGTGGGTAATCATTTTCGTTCAGTTGTTGGGTCACCGCGAGTTTGTAAGGATGAAAACGTAAATCATTATGCAAAATACGCCTTACCGTTCGGTCGCTAAGGTTAAGTTCAGCAAAATGCCATCGGGACGAGCGGCCAGGACTCCGTACCATTGCTTCTCGCGCTCGTTCCACATTTTCTGGAGTACGTGCTGATCTTGGACGGCCTTTGGTTTCTTTTTTCACCAGTACTCCTTCGGTGCGAAGCCCGTTTACCCACCGTAAGATAGTGTTACGCGTAGGCAGAAACGAATTTTGGTGTATGTTGAATCTGCGACGAAACTCGCGCTGAACTGCGGTCACAGAACCGTTTTGCAATACAAACGTATCATAAGCGAAAACTCGTTGCTCCACCTATGAGCTAAGGAATGCAAGGCCACTTCCCCCATCCTTCTCCCTTTTCAGACAGCCGAGTACTAGCCATTCTAAAAACATCCGGTTTTTATGCCGCACCCTGTATAAATATATTATTACTGTTATTATTAGACTGTTAAAAAAAGCACGTGCCAACAACAATAATTGACTCAATTTTTTTTTAACAGGGCCCACCTTATGTTTTTACAAAATAGAATCCCCTACATTTTTGAATTCATATTTTCAAATGCATACCCCATAAAACTGATTGGGGTTATCTCTTACCGTTATTGATATATACATATGTATATACACTTGAAAATTAAAATTGTGCAGGTATGCTACATATGTATGTATGTACATACAAATTGTAATTGTTGTTTATATTGAAATCAATTTGTTGCCGCATTACATCAAATAACTGTTTTAACTTCTTTTTACGACACTCCAGAAGATCCTAAAAGAAAAGGAATAATCTACATTCAAAATACAAAGAGTACTAGACTCAAATACAAATAGTACAAGTAAAGACTATATCTAGTTTAAGTCGGAAATCAGACGATTCCGGAAATTTGATTGTACTGTATAAAAGCCTTCGGCTTTAAAGTCGGCGTAAACGTGAAAACCGGGACGAGTCCGGATATATTTTACATTTAACAGGAACAATCGATTTGTTGGACAAAAATTGAGAAAAAAAAGGTTTACTTCCTACACTATTTTTTTTAAATATGCTGAATATACTACCATGAACCTACTTCAGAGCAATCCATAACAAAACACGTCTTCCACTGTGTTAAACAACAATATTATCAATTGAATATATGAGCCAAAAACCATGCCGACCATCGTACGACGCCAAGCCTCGCGACGCTTAGCTTGTTTCTAGGACCATACCAGTTATATGGTCTTAATGAAAGGTTAATTTAAGTTTAAGTTATTTAAAGGTTAATTTAGAGTTTACGTTCCAGCATAAACGGGATGCGCCACAGAATACTGCATACAGTGGAAGTTATACAGCACCAGCTAACAAGGGACTACTACAATCAAATCATACGCGCAACTAGCTTCTCTTCGTCGGATGTGCCACCATATACCAGCTTTTGTTATGATGACCTAATACGTGATTTGTACTTAACATCCATATGTTGCAAAATATTTAAGAGTGGACTACTTATATATTTGAATGAAGGGGTCAAAAAAGATCACAAATCGTTAAAAGTATTATATTTTCACGATTATTACCCAAATTTAAGGTAGAAGCAAAATATGGGTACTTCCGCACTGTGTCTGGTAATGAGGAATTTATTTTAATACGTATAAATTGTAATGTAAATTAGTATTAATGAGACACTACAAAGGATTATTCATTTCACTTAGACATTTTGGTTCTGCCTTCATTTTGGGTATTTTTAGGGTTTATCACCTTTTTTTCACCGCTTCATTGAATAACATGACCTATTGTTAAATATTTTGCAATAAGGATATAGTATAAATCACACATGTTGGGTAGTAACTAATAACTTTTTGAGAAATAACAAAGTATTAAAAAAGGATATTTAAAATATAAATTACAAATTAGGAGACCTTTCCAACGATGGAATAAAACGGATATGTTTGTGGAAAAAATGTGCCAAGCGTCACGACGCCTGGCGTCGTGCAGTTTTCGTTCTCTTATACATGTAAATTCTAGTCTCGTAAGGGAGGAATAT